>JAUBOC010000089.1:15265541-15301965 GCA_032275365.1 Anablepsoides cearensis
ACAACCGTTCATCTCAGCGACGTGAAATTTGTTTTGCAACATGTTATCATTGTTATCTTTCCAAAAATGCATTCATGATTATTACAAAAATTTGATGTCACAGGCACCTTAAAAAAAATTGAGCTAAACTTCGGTGTGCTAGCCGACTCGCCCCCAACACATACTCTTGATCATGTAAAATGGATTTTTAAAAGTTTTTCCATTAACTGATACAGTCAACTGTCTGTTAGCAAAATATCTCATCAACCACTGGATGCATTTTAATGAAACACTCAGGATGTAATCAATTCATGTAAATTTACAACTCATTAACTTCTGGGGTCAAGTCCATTTAAGATGTCCGCTACAGCTAATCAGACTTAGCCAACACATAAAGAGCTTTAAATTAGTCAGTTTTACGGTTTTATCCAAAACTTGGTGTGGTAGCTGAGGAGAGTCGTTCTCTAGTTCACATTTCATAGTGTCAGTTATAAAGTTTGTCCAACATCGCTGTAATTACATCTCTTCTGCTCATCAGATGATCTTTGACATAGCATGAAAGGTGCCGGGTGATATGCATTCCTTAAGGAATAATAAATTGATTGCATTTGATGTATATGAGGCTTTCAGTTTACAGTCAAACTGGATGAATTTCATGGGTCTAATATTCAGAGGTCAATTTATGCTCTGTGCTCTCAAATCACCTGCCGCGCTAAAGCCACGCCCCCTAAAATATAGTCCGTAAAAAAACGGAGAAATTGTGAAGCAAATTAGATTTTTTTTGTGTGTGTGTGTGTGCCGTCGTGTTTGTGGTCACATAGATTTGGGTAGAATAAACTCACGTGCACATGTCAAGTCATTGCTAGTTGCAAATTTGTGAATCAGCACTTTGCAAGGCAAAGTAGCTTCTGCCATTGTGCCCACACGCATGTGTGGCATGTGCTGGTTTACTCCGTGCCTGGTTTGCTTATCCTGCTCTGTGCGTTTTCTCTTCCTGCTGTTGAATGTATGCTTTATGTGTCAGTGTGACAGCCTGATGTTCCCTCTTAACAACAACCCGCATTCTGAAATGTTTGGAACCTGAATGCAGTGATTTGTTAATCTACTGAACCCATATTTTAGTGATAATAAAACAAAGTAAACATATCAGTTGTAATCAAATGTACCATTTATATATTAAAAAAAAGAATAGAAATGGGGATTCTAAATTTTTTGGAAGCATCACAGAATTGTTAGGACGGCATCATGTTTGCTTCTGTGAAGCACAAGTCTGTAAGCATGTAGGAAGGAGTTTTATGAGAGGAATTGTTCCATTATTGTCTGATGTAGGTTCATTGTTTAACAGTCCTGGGTTTTCTTTGCTGGTGTTTTTGTTTCATGGTCCAGTGTGGGGTTTTGAATTGACATTCTAAAAGATGCAAGGCCTTTCCTATGGAAAAAAAAATTGAAGGTAGCATATTTTGTTTTAAAAACTGAGTGTTTCTGCATCAATGGTGCCTCCCCGTATGTGTATGCTGCCTATGTGTGAGACACTAATGCACCCCCATACCATCAGAGAGGTACACTTTTTAACTGAATGCTGAAAACAGGCTGGATGGTCCCTCAGGTCCTTACTATGGAAGAAAAAACATTCAAATTTGGATTAAACTACCCACTGAAAAGTTTTCCACAATGCATATTATTTTTAAATGAGCTGCAGTGTCTCTGGATGGTGTTCGCGCATGGCTTCTCCTGTGCGTGATAGAGCTTTAACTAGCATTCTGTCACCTGAGGGCCTGGAGATTATTGGCATCCAATATCGAGTTTCAGTCCTGTCCTTTCAGCTTAGAGAATTATCAAGATTCTTTCAATTTTTTTAATATTATTATAAACTTTAGTCGATGATTCAAAGTCGGAGGGACATTATTCTGAATTTGCTCAACTATTCATAAAAATGTATTTTTGCAGGCAAGTGAACCTCTGCCCATCTTTATTTCTGAGAGATTTCACATTTAAAAAAAAAAAAAAGTCTTTCTATGCCCTGTCCTCTGACTGACCTGTTAGTTTATCTGATTGGTTGCAAAATGCTGGGGTTCTACTATACAGAGCCTGTTCAAACAAGTTGACAGCACATCAGCGTTCACCAGGGCCCGCCCTGGCAAATTTGGCGCCCTTGGCCCCTTGTGCAATTTTTTTAAATCTCACTGCTAATTTACATCCATTCACATACCAAGTTTTGTTTCTTTCTTTTTACCTTTTTAAAAACCAGGCTGTCCAATTCAAAAAGTTAACAATAGAATTAATTTGAAACATAATACCAGGAGTCTACCTTGTACCTGCCGACACCTGCTGACAGCAGCGAGGAACACCTGTTCATGCTAACGAGCAGCTGGGGAGTGAAGCAGCTCTAGGGGGGTCCAGGGGTATACTCTGCAGGAATTATTTCCGATGGATTTTCCAGCCATTTGAAGAACATTTTAATGAATTCTTTGGATTAATAAAACATAACATCAGTATTTTATGACCGTAGAACACTGAAAACTAGACTGTAACCTGAATCTTATCTGAGATCATAACAGAAACTTCCATTCTTCTTATTTTGTTTTCTATTTACACACTAAGCACCAGTAGTTAGTC
Organism: Anablepsoides cearensis; assembly: GCA_032275365.1. Classification (NCBI taxonomy): domain Eukaryota; kingdom Metazoa; phylum Chordata; class Actinopteri; order Cyprinodontiformes; family Rivulidae; genus Anablepsoides; species Anablepsoides cearensis. Next base: position 15,268,137 of record JAUBOC010000089.1, read on the forward strand.
TTCACTTCCTCATATGTTTTATCACAAATTACCCTCTGCACCATATAACACCTACAGGCTATATGTCAATTATAGTCTGATAAAGAGTTATAAAACCTTTTTTTTCCTACCCCATTTGTGGCACCCCTAGATGGATGGTGCTCTTGGCATTTGCCTATACTGCCTATATGCCGCATGTGGGCCCTGGCTTCCACATTTAGAATTACTGATGTTGGATAGAGAGCCACTCCTAAGGCTTAAGTTATGCCACAAATGCTGCAGTCATTAATGTTCAGTAGAAGTGTCCACCCTACTCTTGCTAAACAACCTAACTCCAGATTGATCTGCTTGTTCGACAGGTAGAGCTAGCAGTTGTAGCTCAGTTGCATTTTTTTTCAAAGAGAACACTCCTCGCGTCACTCTAATGACTCTGAGCTGCTCACCTCAGAAGTCATCACCCCTGAGGAGGCGGTGTTGTTTTTTTTAACCTGGTTTGTTTAACCATAACTCTTGTTTGCACTGGCTGGCTTTTCACGGCTGTTTGCGTTGCGTCTGTCACCGTGGAATTAATGTGTCCGACAAACGCATCGAAACCTCAAGCAGGACCTTTTGAGCCGCGCTCTGCTAAAATAAACCTCAGCGTGTCAGTAAGAGCTCGCTGGACGGTGGCCAACGCAACCATCATCAACCGCTAGGCAGTTTACTTTAAAACAAAGCCTCCGAAAGAGGAATAATGTCCTAACAGCCACACCACACAACTAAGTAAACATGGCCGACGGGCTTGAGACAGCTGTTTTTGCAATTGGCAATGGCTATCTAGTGAATCTGTGCAGATTTGACCATTTATAGTTAAAAGATGAACGTGCTGAAATAAACGCTTCCTACTGTTTTCTCTCAGATTTCTCATCACACACTAAAAAAACAGATTTTTTTGTGTGTTTGAGCTAAATATGAGCATTGCCCTTTTTTGTGGTTACTATTAATTACGTCCAACAGTACCATTTTTTTTTTTTTTTATCCTTTGGCTTTTTTTCTTTTCTTTTTTGTCCCCAGCTTTGTTTGTTTTTCTTATTTCTTTTTTTTTTTTTTTTTTCTTACCGACATTCTGTATCTCCCAAAGCTTGCTTTGTCTGACTGCTTGTCTGGCAGGATGTCAACTATTGATTTATGTGGACAACATTTTAGCAGTGATGGCAGCTGATGGGCCGCGCCGAACGGAATACAACAAACAGGAGATCAGATTTCAGACGAGGCTCGCTGGCTGATGTGCAGGGGAAGAGCAGCAGAAGTAAACGCGAAAGCATCCTTGCATTAGAAGGCTGCAGAGATGATTTTTTTCAGCTATAGTTTTGAATAAAAGCGTGCAAAATTGTTGACATAGAGATAAACTCGTGGCTGTGAAATTAAAGAAAAAGTTATTTTGTTGGCCTTGCAACAGCAAAGTGATTCAATATTGAATAAATGATCATCTACTGCCAAAAGGCAAACATGGAAGATAATGTTTTTGCTCGTATTTGAGTGTATGCGTGTCTGTTAGCAAAATATATGATGGCCTACCAGACGCATTTTAATGAAACTGGCAGAAATCAATCACTGGATCTACATCTACAGCTGATTTATAATTTGAAGTCAGTTCAATTCAAGATGACTGTCACAGCTAACAGATTGTAAAAAACACAAAATTGACTATGATTCAGTTGATTTGACTGATATTGTGCTGAAAATTGGTGTGGTAGTAACTGAGACTGATCCCTAACACATATTCTGAGTTCTAACAGATCTTTATTTAAAATTTTGCCATTAACTAATCGGGGTCAACTCAGTTTTTCTGTTAGCAAAATATCTCCTGAATCACTGGATTAATTTTAATGAAACACTTAGAAAATAATTGGTAGATATACCTCTATGACTGATTAACTTTTAAAGCCAACCCATTTTAAGAGGGCCAACCTAAATAGGAAAACACACAAAGCTAATTAGATAAGCTGTTATCTTTCAATTATCAAGGTTTTGAAACCGCTACAAGTTAGTCATATTGCACCATGAGACGGTTTTAGTTTAAAACTCATGGCATGAACGGCAGTGGGTGATTTCCTTCCTTCAAGTTATAGTTGTTGTTTTTAAAGCACAGACAAGTAAAGCAGAAAAATATAGTAGCAAATACAAAAACAGTCTGACTTACTGGAAGCAGGGCTACCCTTGGGTTCAAGCTAAATTTAAACTCTGTCTGTTCTATTACCGTACATTAAATAATCATGACTATATAATAACCAAAGTTAAAAGCTTTAACATTTTGCTGAGGTAGAAATATTAGTTTAATGCTAGACATAGTCAGCATGTAATGGAAACTAACTTAAAGGAGACAAATAATACAAAATCCACTTTTTTTAGTTGTTAAATGCATTTTGTTGTGTACTTCTATGGGAGCGCAGAAAGTTTTAATTTAGTTTCTCCCCGTGCTGTGGAGATATCTTCATATTCTGTCTGAGTATTATTTTTCAACCCATTAAGGTTTCTCTATTTTTGATGAAGTTTCCTGAATTACATCACAGTTTTTGTGACAGAACCTCTAAATAAAGTCTGGACTTACCAACTACAATTTGGTTGTCTTCATTCTCCCCTGGCTCTGGGTCAGGCTCTGGCTCCAGAATGTAAGGCTGGATGGACAAGTCTTCTCTTGTTGACATCTTTTAATTCATTTGTAAGCAAAAACTTTCTGTTCCAATATATATAGTCGTAAACCCCTCTATCAAACCAGAATGGATCGCTCTGGAAGCTGAAGGGGGGCGGGATATGAAGTGCCACAAAGAGACAGCCACAAAATGAGTTGATCTGAGACACACCTCAGGAAAAGGGGAGGAAAGAGGGGCTTGTGGAGTTACAATAAAGAGGAGTTCAGATCAAAGCATTGCAGTTCCTCTTTATATACCCAACTGAAGGATTGAAATGTGAAAAAGAAGGATTTCAAAGCATATTTCTCCTTTAATGCTGCTCTAATAAGGTGAATCAGCAGACCAGGAAAAAATCCAACTTCTGAGATTGAGTTTTTTTTTTTAATTGATGTGTTTTAGTGTTTGCACCAGTTCTTTTCCTGTTTGAGAAAACAGTTTTCCATTTTCTCTAAGTGGCGCTTTAGAGATAAGATGAAAATCTTACTTAGTTTTTTTACAAAGCTGTAATGAGGACCCATCATGAAAATGAGTGTATTAAGCCTTACTTTTCCCAAGAATTTTAGATATTAAATTAATAAAGATATCTCAATTAGCTTGAAAACCAGAGTATTATTCACTACATGTCTGATATTAATCTGATATTAAGAATCCTGCTAAAGTTAAACACATTTCTTTTTTTCACTTCTACATATGATGGGAAAATATTCATAAAGCACATTCAGTTTGAGCCAGTGGAATCATAAAAGCATTTCGCTTAAATCTTTTTTTTTCTGCAGTTTTGTCTTTACTTGTCTGCTGTACAGCAGAGCCTGCTTCTTGCTGAATCACACTTGACTGTTATGACAGCGTGCAGTCTGAATCATGATCCCGCTTTGGAAATGTCTGAGCGCCGACTCTTGAAAGGTCACTTAGTAACTTCTTGTACTCAACCCATTTATGCATAAGCAGGAAGTACGCTGTAAAAAATACTGTAAGAGCCAATGAGAATTTAAAGTACTTCTTCATTTATTTATTTAGAGCCCGAGATTGTCATGAAAGTAAACACTCGCGCTCATCCGTGACAGTACTAAGACATGGGAGTTTAATGAATAAGTCAGTGAGGTGAGAGGCTTCGAAATATATAGCACTTAAACAATTATTATCCCTTGTTCTGCTGAGGCTACTACTTAATATTTGATGACTCTCTTCCTTCCTTTCGGCCCCTTGTCTCCTTCACTTCCACTGTGTCTCCTTTTGCAGTTCTGGGCTGTGAAAGGTCAGCGGGCCTCGGTTGATCTCTGTTATTTAGTGTCAGGACAATCAAGACCCACTTCCTGAAAAAGCATCATCCTGACACACGCGTTCCTAAAACCAAAATGTGTGCCCTTTTGACTTTGAATACAGTGTATTTTCAGAGATCCCTTTTTGGGCATTGTGTGTGGGCATGTGTTCCTTTTACAAATTACCTGTAAAAGCATCAAATCGATCCAAGCTAAATCCTGAGGGAGTTTTTTTTTTTTTTTTCTCCTAGCTGATCAGTACGTGACACAAAAGTAGAAAGCACAGTACAAAAGGTTTGAAGCACTTCTAGCCCAGTAGAAAATTGTGCTTATGGTGCAGAACCGTTGTACAACAAGTAGAAAAAAAAACTCAAGATGTAGGTAAGGAGTTTTTTTTTTCTTTAAATCAGGTCAATTAAAAGTGCTGAGAATAAAATAAGCCTCTTAACAGCTGATTTACCAAACATGGTATTTCTTATTTGGTTTGCACATTGGTAGCAAATGCTTGTTCTAGATAAAACCTCATCACCTGACCCTTTTAGTCACATGATGTCAGCCTTTTTTTTTTCTTTTTTTTTTTGCAAAGACCAAAGGTTGCAACAAATACTGTTCAGTACAGAAACTTGTGTTTGTGGGATTATTTCTTTGTTGTAACAATTCTTGGCAATACATCTTATACTATTTGAAAGCCTGTTAATTTCCCTTTTTAAATGGTGACACATTTGTAAGGAACATGCATTTGTGGGATGAGCAGTAGAGCTGGGTATGTGGGTTGCACACATGAAAAATTTGCCAAATCTTCTCTGCCAAACAGTTTATTTTGCTGTTGCTATTTGCTATTTGTCTTGCTTCTGGTACCCCCAGGTGCTGCCAGTTAGGTGCACAGTATTAGATCTATTGCCAAGAAGCATTGTTGCAAAGAAATAATCTACCAAACACAAGTTTCATTACATTTTGTGCTAAGTTTAAATGTAGCTTTTAAAGGGGAGAGTATTGTGTAAAATCAACTTTTTTGAGCTTTATGTCAGAATGTCATTCCCTCATCAAAAACATACCCAGAGTGTAGCTTTGACTCATTCAGCCATGTTTGAGAAATCCTTGAATCTCCTGTGGTAGCCACGTGGAGCTGCCTAAACGCTTGTTGGTACAAAGCACTGCCTTGTTGTACAAAGCTCCTCCCTGGATCTCAGTCTGCAAACAGAGCTGCCTCCCCACAGAGCAGTGTTGTGAAGACGTGCTGAAGCGGGAGCGTCAGAAACAGTAGGAGGTTCTTAAAGAGACAGGCATTAAAATAGGCTATGATGCAAAGTTACATTTATTTTTGATATTTATATAGCATTTTAATAACTGAAGGTATCATAGTTACATGATTGTGGTATACGTAGAATTGAAGTAGGTGTCTGGAGAATACATAATACTCCCTCTTTAATGTGCGACACTGAAGGAAAACTGACGAGAAAAGTGTAACAGTGTTGCCATACTTATGTGGAACAAATATGAAGTACTCTATTGGCTTCGCAATGAAATTATAGGAGAGTATTTTGCTTTTAAGGCAAAAGGAACGTGAACAGCAAAATGCATTTTAGTCATCTTCATTTTAACACATGGAGCATCCAATAAATTCAGCCTGTTACTGATACAAAAAAAGTGTGACTTTAAATCTGACACATTTTCCTCTAACCTCTCTAATTGTTTTCCTCCCCTTCACTGACTTCCGGCAAGTTCATTTCCCTCATATTCACTAATGACCACATGATCTCCAAGTGGAATCTTGTTGAAATGATACTAAATTATTGACAAACATGACTACACATTTGCATTAGTGTTTTGATTGTATTCCACATCACTTAGAAAGCCTGTTTGTGGACAAAAAGTGCTGAAATCATGTGACTCACTACAGAATAATCAGTTTATTGTATTAGTAGTTGGTGAAAGGGGCTGCACGAGTATTTTTAATAACCTGTGCAAGATCTAACTAAACTGCTTAGTTTTGACTGCCCTCTAGTTTCCTTTGTGAATGTGCCAAATTAGCTCAAAGGGAAATTCTTGAACTTCAGCTGCAATGCTTTGCCTTATTCTGACACTAGATGGCAGGCGTGATCTAAACTGAAAGTCCTTTCACTTCCTGCCAAACAAGTTTCCCATGTGTACAGTATAGGTACACAAACACCTCATTGTTTGGAAGCAGGTGTTTGTGACAGTATGGAACATTGTGTCAGGAGATCTAACTCTGCATTATTTCAGCTATAGTCATTTATATTTAAAAGAATAAAAAGCAAGACCCCATAATGTAATGTAAATAAGGGAGTTTAAAATCTCGGGGGGAGGGAGGGTATGACTAGCCAAGTGTGGTTCACATTACAGTAAAAATATTCATAAATGTAAGTAATTAGTGTAATGTTATCTGAAATAATGCAGCTACGGCTGTGTGTGAGACAGTTAACTTCTACCAAGTGATGCTCTGCAAGATCTCAGCTGACTCTGATGACAGCTAAAGTCTTCTCTTTGTCACACATACACACACAGACTGGCTGTAAGTCAGAGGCAGGGCAGCTTGGCTCAGTTTCTGAGCATTATTAATAAACACATCATGCTGGTGCCCTCTCATTATACAGTCTGATTTTCCCTTTTGATTCACAGCAGGGTTCAGGGTTCGCTGTCATCCTCTATTCTCATGATAAACGGCCTTCAGTGCAGAGTTTACTGTAACAGACCCCATCTGCAGCCGCTAACATTCTCCAGAGAAGCTCGTTTAATTATTATGGACTAACAAGACAGTTTGATCCCGAAGCATTGACCTACAGATGTCTGTCTATTCATGCCGAAACATGATTTGTTATAACTTTTTGTTATTTGTGTAAACTCACATTAGCTGTTTAGAATAACTGGGCATAGCTTCATGGTGGTGCAGTGGTTTGAGCTGTCACCTCTCAGCAAGGATTTCCTCCTGGCCTTTTATGTGGAGTTTGCGTGTTCTCCCCGTGCAACTGTGGGTCTTCTCCAGGGATTTTTTTTTTTTGGTTTCTTCCCACAGATCAGATACATGGTAAATTAACCGGTAGGTGTGAAAGTGTAAATGGTTGTTTGTCTCACTTGTCTTTTATGTGTCCATGTGACGGACTTGAGAATTGTCTGGCGCAATGACTGCTGGTGGTAAACGCCAGCTCCACGCAACCTGGAAAGGAGAAGTGGGTAAAAAAAAATAATGTACAATTTTTTTTTTTTGGCCAAGTTGTGTAGTCACAATCACAAACACTCACAACTTGACATAATTACCATGTTTATCTGCCTTTTATCTGTGCTCATTCTAGGGTTTATATATTAATCATCACTTTGACAACCTCACAAGGTCATTTTCTTCTCTTAAGTGTATTTAAAATCTTTAGTTTATTCATAAAACTGCAATCAGGAAGATATTATTAAAGGATGTTGCTGATTTATCAGTTTGTATATCCAGAAAGATGGGAGAACAGGGAAGGAAGAGAAAACAAGCTCCAATATGTGTCAGTTTGTTTCTCTTTAATCAGAACTTTTCAGCTATCAAACCACAAAACAGTGACAGATGCTTCTGATCCTTATCACTGGTTGAAATTTATATATATCCTTTAGCCAATTAAACAGGACAAATTGACTATTCAAACAGCATTAACAACAACTATTCAAATTTTAGTCATTTCTGACTTCTGTTTTTATCGTTTGAATATGGCAGAGAAATACAATTATTTTAATTTGGATACTTAAAGTCATCTCAAGACCTCCCCTTGAATGGGGTCCTGAACCTATCTTTGGGAACTAATGCATGAAACAGTAAAGTTACAATTTACAAGCATATGTTATACTGTTTTGCTGAAAAGGCTTATTCCTATTGAAGTTTAGGCGTCAAACACACTTATTGATATCCTTTATTGGACGCTTCAAACATTTGTGTGCAATATTAGTGACAATTTTATTATTTAATGTCCATTTAGTTGTGAAATAATATCTTCCATTCCGTTCCTGAAATGTAGCTGTAATGTCCGGAAAGGGCTTGTGGACAGAAATATGATGCTTTAGTAATGATGACCTTTGACTTTTATTTCATACTTTTAGTTCCTCTTCTAAAAATATAATGATTCAATTTCTTGAAAACCTAATGTCAGTTCACATGATTGATTTTAATCTGAAGTTACATAAACAACAATACAAATCTCACAATCACAGTCTTTTATTTGTGTTTTCTTACTGGAAAAGATGACAAACCAGATTGCAAGATGGACGATGACTTTAATCTGGGGGGGTGGGGATTAAAGTAGTGATTTACGGTAACTTTACAGCTTTTGAATCACAAAAAGTCGCATTTTCTTGTTTACCCCAGCCGGTGTCGTGGCTGGAGGTGTCAGACCCCCCCCAACCCCGTGACCCCAGCAGCCCCTCTAATCTGCATAACGGAATGAACTTTTCAGCCGCTCACAGGACGAGGAGGTGGGAGGGGAAGTTACGATGCTGCGCGTGGGACCCAATCAGTCACTCCGTCAGTCGGTGAGGGAACAGTTTCCAGCGCCTCAACCATCGCCGAGCGGAGCGAAACTTTTTTTTTTTTTCTTTTCTCGAAATGGACCGTCTCGGCGGCAGCGGAGCGAGCCCATGCGGGAGTAGAGGGCTGTTATAGTGGGGTTCGGGGGCCCGGAGCTCGAGCTGAAATATGGGCCAGACCGCCGTGTCTGCCGTGTCTCAAGCAGCGAGCGGTGAGTGTGTTCCAGTCTTTTGCACGTGTGTGTGTGTACGTGTATTCTCCCTTCCTCTTGTTTCTCTCACGCGCACACCCAATCCGCTATCTTTATCCAGGAAGTCCGTTTTCTTCTGTTTTCTTTAGTTAACTTTTTGTTTATTTGGTCGCAGAACTCAAACATAGTTAGACGAAGCGCTAAGCTGGTAATGTTAACATTTTTGCTAAATTGTATCCGCGGGGTGTGCGTGTTTCTAAATTTGTAGCTGGCTGTGTTCCTCAACAGCTGTAAAAATTAGTCAAACAGCCAGAGAGCGTAAAAACAGACGAGAGCTGATTGAGTATGGAAAGCCATCAGTGCCAAGATCAAGTGACTTTTTTTCTCTCTGAAATTTGATGCGTAAATAATGTCAAGTAGGAGTTGTTTACGCTTTGTTTGACAACTTTGACTCTTCTGATTGGCTGTTCAGATTCAGGCCTACATGGCTTTAGCGAAAAGAAGAGTGTGCCTCTCACCATTAAATGTCTGTTAATCCACTGCTTAATTTTTTAAAATAGATTTTAAGGTTCCCATCTTTTACTGTATTTAGAGTATATCCTTATTACAATAAATGTTTATATAAAACTTTGAATGTTTAAATGACTTTGACCCTGGTATAATATAGTGATATATTTCTTTTTTTTTAATCCCACACCAATATCAAATCTAAAAGTGAATTTCAAAAGGACATTAAAACCCTTTACAATAACACAAAAATTGTGATTATCTCAAGTTGTCTGCATGACGGCTCAGTGGCTATAGCACTAATGCCTAACAGCAAGAGGGTCCTGGTTTTGATCCCATGTTTGGACCTGGGGTCTTTCTCTGCAGAGTTTGCATGTTTTTCCTTGTGTTTGTGTGGGTACCCGGGTACTCCGGTTTCCACAGACCACAGCCCCAGACCTCTCTTGCAAAAGAGATATTTGATGTCAATGGGATATGCCTGGTTAAATATTGGTAAAATGAAAATAAAGTAGTATTATTGATGTTTTGTTCTGATAATCAAGCTCATGATTTTTGCTGTTCATAGCTGAATCAATAGGGCCTTTGTAACCATTTAATCTATTTTTTCCCTGCCTTTGCTTATAACTTCCTCTGTGTTCTAGATATTGCCATGAAATTTTCAGAAACTATCCATTTTCAGCTTTTAATTCTTATTTTTTGGCAACATCTTGTACCTTTTTTTTTTTAAACAAAAATCCATTAGAAAAATCCAGTGAACATTATTGTGTACCTTCTCTGCTACATTTACAAAGGCTCATGTCATAGGATTGCAACATCAAATCAACTTGATGTGGCTTGGAAATCCATGAAATGAATACCATTTAAAAACCATGTGGACATTTGTAAACTAAGCCACAAACCAATGACAGCATACAAAATGTGTCTAGCGATGAAGACGAGTGTCAGCAAATGGTCTAAATCATTTTCATCATGGGCAATTCCTTAGATGTAAAAACCTACTTTGAGGTTTCAGATCATACTAAAATATGGAACAAAGGCTGATAAAATAATGGAATGCTTGCCCATTTAAGGGGTTACAAATAATTTGGGTGATTTATCTGTGTTGAATTTGACACACCTGGTGATCACGCAGTCTGGCTGGTTAAATGTGTAGGTTTTCATGGAATTTTTTGTTTTGTTTTGTTTTTGGTGCACAGAAATCCCAAAACAATTGTATATTTGGGATTTATTTTATTTTTTGTGGTATAGACTCTGAAGCTGTCTGTCTTATATCTGACAACACTGAAACAGAGGCTTCGGGCTATTTACTGGTGGGAGGCTCCCCGTCATCTTAAGATGTTTATTCCCACATCTGAACAGCCAATGATGAGAGCTGTCTGAAACTACCAGGAAGTGCAGTTGACCATAAAGGACAAGCAGGTGAAATCTAAGTGTGAATACCTAAACATCATGTAAAGTATGTGGTGTCTTATGTAGTCACGTGAAAAGTTGCATGACTTTGGCAATGATGGCCTTTCTTATTTGTCTCATTTACCCACCGCTGTGTCCTGAATTAGGCTAAAGGGAAGCAGATTAAAGCTTTAACAAGTTTGTTTTCTTGTAAAAGGCCACAGATTAAAATGATTGCATGACCATTTTTTCCAATTGCTTTTAGTTTACAGTCAACAAGAGATTGAATGTATTTAATAAACTAAAATGTGGAAAAATAAACAAATATATGACTTCTTTCAGTCAGGCTTATGTAGGCCTCATAAATATCTAAACGTCTAGTCGACATTTGACATGTTACAGATATTATTTAGATTTTATCCAAGTCAAAGAGCCTATAGAGCTGCAAATTTAAGCTGGACCTTTTCAAATCTGATGATTATTTTACTGGCTAATAAAAGAAACACATAAATAATCAAATCCTTAAATGGATCATTTCTGGAGTTCAAATCAATTTTTTTTCCTGGATTTCTTCCGTCAAGCTCTTACAGTGTATAGAAACCTAGTGTTTCTAATTGCCTTTAAAAAAAAACTAAAAATATAAAGTGATCATGTTATTTTTATTTTTTTACATTTGCTAAAACCTGAACATATTCACCACAATGTCTTCTTTGTTTTATATACAACTAGAGTTACCAACTTCCAGGAAATGAATTAGAGCATGCAGAATCGTTTGAATACCCTTTTTATAATAATTATATTTTCAGAACAAGGAAATGATTTCAATAGTTTAGTTTAAATGAATATACAGGCCTTTGCGTGGTAAGTCAGTTTTGCATGTTGGTGTGGAAGGGTTTTATAAATTTTGATCAAAGCATCTTCTGTTTATAGGAGAAAAAAAATTACATGTACATAAATTTCAACTAGCAACACTTTACTGTACAGACTTGGTATAATATATAAAACATTTACAGCAAGTGCTGACACTGCAACATGTGTTTTGACATAAAAAAAGAAAAAAAATTGTAAACCTGAGTCAGGAAAAGTCTGGAATTTTAAGGGAACCCTTTTTTCTTTTTGTGTTAATAAAGCCCTGATCGGGGGTAAATGCAGAAGTAAGTTTCAAAGGCATAATTGTTTCACAATGTTGGTTAAGCAAAATTTAAAAATGTTGCCGAAATTAACCTGTTTGTTGTTTTTATACACCAATGAAAGGAACAGAGGAGGAATGCTTCCACTACCTGGCTTAGTGGTTTGTAACGGGGTGCTCCTATATTTGATGACTGGTCTAAACAATAGTCTAACAAAAAATTACATTTTTCTAATTATTCTTTACCATCCAAAGTCCTGACAATATCGTGTTTTACTTAAAGAAACAGCTGATTGATCATGTGATCAGTTCCTTTTAGACATTATTTTCTTTCATCAGCACTTCTGTGTACTTTTCTCGTAAAAGGACATCAATTCACAAAAGTTCACAAGTGGGGGTAAAATGATGTGATAGCTTAAAATCTTCAGTAATCTCTGACAGAAAATGACTTGTCGCTGTTTATGAAGGTGCAAATAAAAGCATTTTTACTGATTACGCTGACCGTTAGTTTTAATTAATGAGTTTTTTATTACTCAAAAATTTAGAAAAAGTATTCCAATTTTATTCATGTTCAAAATGTTTTGCCTGACTAAGTTTATTGCCTAACACAACCTTATAAAAACATTAAATTCTTACATTTGCTCTTGGTTACAGTAATTCTTCAGTCTGTATTGTTAAAGTCAACGCAGCCCTTTCATTCATTCATTTTATGTATTGATGCAGCAACATAATGAACCGGACCTTTATAGTGTCAGCATTTAAAGTTAAACCCAGACTGTTTTGTAGTTTACTTTAACTGACTTGTATAGGAACCTGAGTCCATTATAATGATGAATACACTCTGGGTGGCTGCGTTATGGATTATACAACAGTGTTGTGGTGTGCTTTAAATGCTGAATCCACAGTGCTAAAAGCTGGAAGGGAAGTGTTTCTATCAGGATCCCAGTGAAAGAATATCAACATCCAACTGATAACCCTTGAGCCCTCCTTTAGATATTCTGACTACACTAAAACACAGTTAGGCTACAACTTCCTGTTTGACTAGTCACTGGGCCGCTGCTGTATCAGTGCAATAACTGTAGCTGCGCTGTGCTTTGTTGGGTTTTAGATTCTGAAGAAATGACCTAAGTGTTAAAACTGGTGCGAACACAGAGTTCAGCCCTTCCTCCTCAAATGCCCACCACCTCTTTTTGCCTCATTCATCCTTATTTCTTCTTGCAGTTCATTTTTCTCCTCCGTAATAATATTCACCATTTTCACCTCCTTTTTTATTAGCTTTTTTTCTATTTTTTTCCCCCTTTCTCTCCCCGCTTTCCCCTCCCCATCCCTCTTCCTGTTTGTGACGTCTACTTCTTCTCTCCCTGGTGGGTTGCAGCGAAGGAAGGAAGCCTCTCCCTTTCCCCTCCTCCTCAACACATGTCTCTTCTGTAACTTCTGAGAAAAAGAAAACATTCTTCGTGATTTGATATCGGCACAGGAACAGGAAATGTGTGTGTTTGCATGAGTAAGAGAGCGTGTTCTAGTTGATTCTCTGCTCCACACTTTTCCATCCCTTCTTTCTTAATTGCTGTGTTTTTGTTGCTGAAAGGCAATGGCAGATAATGTTTTTGCTCGTCTTTGTGTTTGTGTGTTTCTGATGTGACAATAAACCAAAAACCACTGGAGAAATTTTAAACAAAACTTTCAAAATGTAATCATTAGATGTACATCTACAAATAATTAACATTAGACAAGACAAAAATGTCTCTAACCCTGTCAGTTTACAGATACTGAGCTAATTCTGATGTAGTAGCTGAGTCCTTCACAAATATGGAGCATAGCATCTCAGTATTTAATTGTACATATTGTCATTTAACCAACTACAAAATGAGATTTCTTTCCCAGAACTATGGCGCAGAAGACAGTGGGTGATATACATTTCTTCAATGAATGCTAGGCCTTTTTGTTTCTTTGTATTTGTAGATGAGCAAAATCCAATGAAAAATACAGAAATATTTCGATGTGCACCTTTTGCAGTTTCCTGGATTATCACCAAACTTTAAAAAGCCTGACCTGCCGATTCCAACCAATTTTTGTTTTGTTACAACTGATGTTGTCAGGTGTTATAAGGTCACAATACACCTTCACTGTTCCGATCTTAAAAACTTTGAACAATACCCTGAAACAATACAAACTTGTTTTAACTAGACAACAGACCTCTCTCACAGTCACAGCAAAGCAAGAAGTGGCAGTGGCTGATTTTCAGACCTTTGCTAAGACCTTCTTGTGTAGGTATCGGCCAATTACCCAGAATTAAGGATATTGGAGCACCCTTATAAATATACCTCAAAATAAGCAGATAAATTATGGGTTGAAATATTTTCACCAGTAAAAAAAAAACCTCTGAGACCTTTTTGCTCCTTGTGATTTTTCAGTTCATATCCGTCAGTTTATATTGAGCTGCAAATGGCCACCAGCATCTATTATTGACATCAGCAATCTGTCAAAGCTTGTTAGAGCCAACCAATCAACAAAGTATTGACTTGTTTCTTTTTTTTTTCTTTTTCTTTTGAGCTAAACAACAAAATATGGATTTGTCTCACTTAAAGATCATACTGCAGATACTACAGTTGTTACTTTGGTGATTTACAGATGTGATTAGTTCCCTGCTTATAGAATTGTGCACTTCTGTGTTTTTAGTTGACGGCCTGGAGAAATCATCTGTGGCCAGCTGTGACGTGGTTGTAGACAACGCCGCCAATACCCAGAATGCTCCGGGATCTCGACAGCAGCGAGGGAAGCTGTCGTCGCTGGGAAAAATCTTCAAACCCTGGAAATGGAGGAAGAAGAAAACCAGCGACAAGTTCCAGGATCTCTCCAAAGGTAGGGGCGTTCTGTGTGTGTGTGTGTGTGGCTGCTAAAGCATTAAAGACAAACCGAGGAGCGGTTGCTGATTTTTTTTGTTCCCCTCAATCAAGCGTCTGGACAATGTCACGGCTTGTCTCTTTGGATTTGTGTGGACTGTTAAACCTAAATCAGAGCGATGTAGGTCCAAAAAAAGCTTTGAGTGTAAACAACTCAAAGGTTTGTTTGGAAATCTCGTTGATTAATTCTCGAGCTGCTGGTTTGGAAACTAAAAGATAAAAAAGAAATTCAAATAGCAAAGAGTCTTTTCCATTTTTGCTGATGCTTTCTTAGTAAAAGGGTTGTACCTTTTTTTTTATTTTCCTTTTGGAACAAATGAGATGAATTTGGTTTTTAATCAAACTTTTCTTTAACTTTGGTTTCATTCTTCTAGCAGATTTACATGATTAAAGTGTTTTAAGTGTTGTTTAATGATGCTTCTTCCACCCAAAACAATAAATGATGCTTATTTCATAAGAATAGAAGGTGGTTTGAAGAGATGCAGGGAACATAAAAATCATTGCAAGACCAAAAAACTGAAGACCACATCACAACTCCTTCCTGAATTTGAAATCTGCCTCATTTTCATTTTGTTTGTTTCAGTTCTAGAGAGAAAAATATCCACCAGACAAACAAGAGAGGAGCTCATAAAGCGAGGAGTTCTCATTCCTGAACAAGGTTTGTCAGAATGATTTCTTTTATTTTAGTGGAGTCAAAAGGGACATGTCATGCAAATCTACTCTTTGGCACAATTTAACATTTATATTTAAGCGGAAAAAAATGTGATTTGGGGGTGGGGCTAAATTTGACACATGTAGTTAATGACATCTTTTGTTCAATTTATAAATAAAAAGTTTCCTTTTTTAAGATGAGTTGATCTGAGGGGCTTGTGGAGTTACAATAAGGAGGAATTCAGCATTGCAGTTCCACTTTATATAGACCCCAATTGAATGGTTTAAATGTGAAAAAGAGCAATTTAAAATATGTCTACTTTTAATACACCTCAAAGCACTACTTGTTTCAGTTCCTAATCCTTTAAAGTGTGCTTCACTAACCTTACATCTTTATCAAACCCAATGCAGAACATATGACAGGAGCGTAAACCTCTTTTTTTTTTTTTTTTTTTTCCTTCACAGATGAACCAATCATCAGTGAAAATTTGAACGGACATGCGACGTCCAGTTTGACTCCGGAGGAGGTCAAAGTGGACATCCAGTCTCCTGAAACCCCCCTGGAGGAACAAGCCACTGGTCCAGTTAACACCAAGGGGAAAACAACAGGTACTTTTTGGATCAGT
This sequence comes from Anablepsoides cearensis, assembly GCA_032275365.1. Classification (NCBI taxonomy): domain Eukaryota; kingdom Metazoa; phylum Chordata; class Actinopteri; order Cyprinodontiformes; family Rivulidae; genus Anablepsoides; species Anablepsoides cearensis. The sequence continues at coordinate 15,283,955 of JAUBOC010000089.1, forward strand.
TTCTGTTCAAATCTCTGTCCTGGTTGGACAAATGTCCTATTTGTGTGTTTCTAAAAAAATATTTTAGTCTATGAAGATCGTCTCTTATGAGGCAAACTTGGCTGTTGACATTAAATATTTGCTTTATAATGAGTGTAAACTGTTAAATCAGCTGGGCAGCAAGTTCAAATTTTAAATAGTAGTATTTAATATCGCATGCTTCTTTTAGTTGTTATGAAGTCCTACCTTTAATGGTTTGCAGCATATCTGCAGCAGTTTTCTGGCTAACATTAAACTCGCTGAGGGATTTATAAGCAAATTTAATCTGTTCAAATAGATGTTGCCATTACCTCAGCCTGCAGCAGCCATCCTCATTCTGAGCTGGATCTCCTTCCCATAATGCTTCCCACTCCCACAGGCCTTTGCTCTTCGGAGCGATGCTGCTTAAGTGTTGTGCTGTTTTCGTCTCAATCCTGTTAGCATCGAACTCGGAGCAATTTGTTTGTCATTAATAAGAAAGGCAAAGGGAGAAAACTCAATATAGCAACGGATACCGTAACGCTGGGGGTGGGGAAGGTTAATGGGTGCGTGTCATCTGCACAACTCGTTTATCATCCCCAGCTCTGTCTTCCTTTACCTTTCAAAGCCACTGGTTGTCAGCAGGCCAGTTTAAGCATCTCTTCTTACTTTCTGTTTCTCCATTTTAAAATCTGTTTATTACTTCACTTTTCCTTCCTCCTTGCTCTAACTTGCTCAGAGAAGTGTGATACAAAACCTGCTGCCCGGACAAACCAGGTTCGACCTCGGGAAGCTCTGGCTCAAAAACAACAAAGTGCCACCATGCCCACTACTACCAAACCTACTGGTGGCACCGCCACCCCGACAAAGCACAAAGATGGTGCCCCAGGAGCTAAAAAGACCACTAAAACATCTGGCAAGACCGTCCCGTCCACACAGGCTAAATCTAACTCGCGGCACACTAACACCACAGGTCGAGGGGTTGGTAAGTTCACTTGGTCGGGAATTCAGCCTGCTGGTCTTGAGTGTTGCTGCCTTCCTGCATGGTGAATGAAATCTGTTTGCATCACTGAGTGAAGAGAAAAAGAATTCTGTTAAAGGGCACATACCATGCAAAATCCACTTTTTTAGCCATTAAATGCATTTTGTTGTCTTGGAGTCTCTAGGAGTGCAGAAAATTTGAATTTAGTCTCTCCCTATGCTGTTTGGGTCATATTTTTCAACCCTTTCAGTTTTCTTTATTTTCTAATTTTATGTTGCAATATTTGTGACAAAATTACCAAATAAGGTCTGAACTTGCCAACCACAATTTGGATGTCTTCATTCTCCTCTGACTCTGGCTCCAGCATGTTGTTGATGGTTTTTATTAATTTGTAAATAAAAAGTTTCTGTTACTATATTATCATAAACCCCTTTATCAAACTGGAATGGACCACTCTGGAAGCTGGGGTGGGGGTGAAGCACCTTGTTTGGATTTAAAGACACTCAGAAAAGGGGTGAAAGGGGGGCTTGTGGAGTTACAGTAAGGAGGAATTCAGACCAAAGCATTGTAGTTTCACTTTATATAGACCCAAACTGAATAAAATGTGAAAACAAAGGATTTAAAAGCATGACATGTCTCCTTTTAATAGAGCTGCACCAATTTTACACTGGTGAAATTAAATAATTCTGATTTCTCTCTGTAATAAACAGCAAAAATTGTTTATATATATTCATTTTTAGATGAATTTCAACTTGTATATTGTTTATTGTTTTCAGTAACCAAAATAAATGCATGCTTGATCTGTACATTAGTTCATTCAGTTCTGTTAGAGGGGGATTACCAGTCGCATAACTCTACAAGTGCTTTGTTTATAATCTTTGTTTTGTAAGAAAGCAGAAGTAAATAGGAGTCTTTTCTATTTGTGTATGAAACAGAGAGAGAGAGAGCACGAGTGTGAGTAAAGAGTTCTGCATGGCTTTTTCTCTGATATATTGGTGTGATTTTTCATATAATATTGTTAGGGCATGCTCCTCACCCTTTACCCAGTCAGCATGTTGAACATACAGCATGCAACCCTGAGCTCATAGTACCGCCGATGTAGTCTTTTCTGCAATTTAAAGCTACCAATAAGTGGCACCAAAGTTGTTTCATTCCTGTCTGAATAGCTCATTCATGCTCATTCTTTTCCTCCGGCTGCTTTTGCCAGCACACAAAGCCGCCACACAGACACTTGAAGAGCTGCTTCATTCAGTTTTAGTTTAGGTATTTTGTGTTTGTCACACAGTTTAACAACGCGTCTGTGTTTCGGGATAAATATGTAGTGGATTGCACAAACACTGCATGCTCCATTAATAAAAGAGGTCATTACAGATCATTGCTTGTGTAAATTTTGGTTTTGGACATAATTCAGAACGATGTTAAAGTGATGTTCTCTCAGAATGCTCCTGCACTTTCTGAAATGGCTCATTCTGTGGTCTTACGTCTACATTACCACCAAACATTTAGATATGGCCTGCTAAGATGTTCGTTTGAGATTCTTGGAATAAAAATAAACTTCTTATCCCTGCATAGCCATTTTAATCAATCAGCTCACCAATCACTGTGGTGAAAAGCCTTTTGGAAGAGCTAGGAGCTAAAATAAAGCTTTTTCACACAGAAGCTGTGATTGGCTGTGTATTTATGTCGTTGTTTTTCTCCATTATCTCACAGCAGGGTGGTTTCTGTTCTCCCTGTGCCTTCAAGGGGGTTATTCAGCTTCCATCTGCAGTTCACAAAGAGACCTGCATTTTGAATAGTAAAGCCTTTATCATGACCATCTGTTTATGGCTACTGCTCGTGTTAACACCTTGTGATGGACTGATAACTATGATTCTAACATTTTAAATATTTGATGTCTTTTCTAACATGTTAATGGATGAAATGCAGTCTCTTTGTACAGCTTGCAAACATATATCAACTTGTCTTTTTAGTTTTTCAAGCGAGCAACATTTAACACGAGTGTACCACTAATATCAGTTTTCTGGGTTATGTAACTGATTACCTGGAAGGCTTTTAAACATTCCTGCTAAGAACACAGTTTCTGCTCCAGTTTTATTTTTATTTTTTTCACTTTCACACCTTGGATGGGACGTCCGTCAATCAAAGTGCAGCCTTCCTCTCCAGCTGGACATCATCTAAAATTTCCACCAACCTTTTTTTCTTTTCTTTTTAGCAACACAAATTGCCTTTGCGCATTGACATAAAGCTGAGTGAGAGAAAAAAAACATTTATGTTTGGACAGGGATTTAATTGGTGGGACTATAATGACGCTGCTGTGTATTTTATATGCAACCTGCTTGTCTTAAGATAACTCAAACACCTACAAATGTTTGCTTTCTCTTTTATTTTCTCAGCCAAATCCTCAAATCCAAAGAAGACGGGATGCACAACGAAGACTACCCCCGTCTCCTCGACTGCACCTCGGTCTCGAGCGCCTAAGGACACCTCTGGTTCAGCAAAGCCTGACAGGGCAGAGGCAAAGGCTGGCCGAAAATCAGACACTCAGACTTCTTCTTCTGTACCTCAAAAAGATTCCACAGAGACTCCTAGTCAGCCTGGGAAGTTAAAACCCTCACCACCTCCCTCAGGCAACAAGCCACTTTCGTCTAAAGCCTTGGGAAATGAGGCAGAGGGAAGTCGGGTTGCTTCTAAACCTGATCTGGAGCTGAAACCGGTTCCCAATGGCTCAACTTCAGGTGAAGAGACTCACAAAGGGGCTGCTGCTGAAACCACAGTCCAGTCCCCCCATATCAACATGGCTACAGAGGAGACATCCTTCACAGAGGGAGAGACAGAAGTGGGCACACGGCAGGAGAGACGGGAAAAGAAGGAAGAGGAAGAAGTTAAGAAGAAAGGAGAAGCAGAATGTGGTATAAAGAACGGCCCGAGGTAAAAATCTAGTTGGGACGTGCAAGTTTGTGGCTCCTTACATTCTTTATATCTTTATCTGTATCTCAGTTTTTATTAGTTTATTATACATTCCACTGAAGGTGCATGATTATTTCTTAAATGAGACATCTTAGGCATGATTTTTCACATGTTGACATCATTTTAAAATAATCTTTTTCACACTGTGGTCAATGTATGTTGAAGAATAAAAACTGATATTTGAAAAAACGTGTGCTCACACCGGCCTGTTTCCGATTTCTGCAGGTTGGAGGAGGGCAGTGCAGGAAAACCACAAGGTCCAAGCGTAAAAACGGAGCACGCTGAGGTGACCATTATCCCCAAAAGGCCGATGGATAGCCAAACTAGTGACTCTGATTCTGATGGGCCCATCCTGTACCGTGACGATGATGAAGAGGAGGAGGAGGAAGAGGAATATGAAAACAGTTAGTCGTTTGTGGTCCTTAAAAAATATGCAGCATTGTTACTGATCAGATCAAATGAATGAAAATAGACATTTGGTTGAGGAAATTAAGTCATGTCATTTTTATTGAAAATGACTTCAGTGCATAACATAGCTTCATAATGATCTCTATAGTTTTTGCAAAAAGTATCTTAGCATTGATATACATGTATGATAGGATGACTAGGAGATATATTATCAAAGAAAATTGTAAATGGTATGAAGCATTGTTTTGAACACATGCTGAAGTGGGAGTGTCAGAAATGGTAGGAGGTTCTTAAAGAGACAGAGGCCAATTTCAAGATGTTTAGATCAAGTCAAATTTATTTTTGATACAGCATTTTCATAACCTGTGAAGATAACGTAGTTACTTGATTGTGGTATACCCGGACAAACCCCCTCCCCCTTAAATAATTAAGCTTTTTGTTTAGATGGTTTGTCCATGTGAGTGTAAAACTCTCCAATTCAAAATTGACAAATGATGTTAAAATAATTGACAAATTTCATCCTTTTAGTTAAAAGTTAGTCGTAAACCTGCAGCTGCTATGTTATTGTTAATTTTCTTTGATGATTACATATTATCTACCGTATCTCAATTGTTTCTTTTTGTCACAGCCTCATAAATCCTGTTTCTAATCGTCTCTCTCCGTTTCTGTTTCAGGCTCTCTGGCCAGCAAGATCCGTCGGCGAGACACGCTGAACATTAAGCTTGGCAACCGGCCGAGCAAGAAAGAGCTGGAAGAGAAGAACATTCTGCCCCGGAGCTCCGAGACGGAGCGCCACGAGCTCCGCCAGCAGATAGGCTCCAAATTAGTCAGGTGCACACGAGAATGCTGTGAAAGTGTGGGCAGGTGTTACCTGTCATCATCCATTTTGGCTAAGCTGTTTGGTAATAACAGATTGTTAATTATTTTTTAATGCGGCTGTGGGTGGTGTAAGAGTACAAATGACACAAAGCACAAACCCAGTGCTAAAGTCACTCTTAAAAACAAAGACTGATGGCAAACCGCCTTTGTATCATTGTTCATAACAAATAGGTGTGAAACGAATCACAAAGGCCACTACATTGGAATTCTCTTTTCTATATAATGTAGTCAGTAAAATATTTAAATTGTGTAAATGCGAATGTATTTTTGTTTTAGGAGTCTGAGCCAAAGACCCACAACAGAGGAGCTGGAGCAGAGAAACATCCTGAAACGTAAGTTTCTGAAACAAGCTGGCTAATGGAAGAGTGACGCGGGCTTGCCAAATTTATTGAACAAAAAATAAGTAAAGTAGAAGAGACTCGATTCAAATTCTGTTTTTTCATAACTTTGTTTGATAGAAAGTCTTTTTTACTGTTTGCAGTCTGCATTGAGTCATTTAGCACCTAAATCTGAACACGCAGGAGATTGTCAGGGCTGCTGCGACACGTTTGGCTCCCACAGATTAAATAAATTTATCAGATGCGCAGCCAGAATCATCTCCCACAGATGAGCTCAAAATGGGAGTTGGCTGGGAGTCATGTCTTGTAATGTCGTTATACAATTTTGTTTCATGTAATGATAAATAAATTGAATCTTAGAAAAAATAAAAAAAAAATTAAAAACGCTAACTCGTTTCCTCCACAAGACAAATACTGCTTATGATTATTTTGTTTATAATTTTCTCATATTTCTTGCCGGTGTGTGCACGTGGAGTTATGTTTAGTCATCCATAGTTGCTCAGATTGAACTTTTTGTGTCTCATCATTTACAGGGATGACACAAATATCTTACTGTGGGTAAATATTTAGCTCCTGTTCAGATGAAAATGGTGTTTGCTTATATTTGTCATATTACAAAAACAGCTTGAATCATTCTGTTTGACCGTTTCCTGGCCTGTGTCGTGTCACACCGACACGTAGTTCCATCATTTTAACATTTTAAACTTCAGTTGTTTTTTTTTTATGTGAGGTTGTATGAAGGACTTCCGAGTAGTATCTTACCTGCAGTAGACAGCAGTCTGTGTGATCTCAGTTTGGAGGAACAGGAACCGTTTTCTGACTGGGAGCCAACGAACTGTATATCTGTATAGTTTTTGGTCATTGTTTTGATATTGAAAGGCAAAAAACGGAGGATTCTATTTTTTATTTTATACTCCAAAAACTGGAATATGGTCCTTTGTTTTATTTTCAAACTGGAAGTTTAACACAGTCTTTCAGACCATGTAAAATAGAGTAAGTTGCAATACTTTTTAAAAACAGGCAGATGCCTGTAAATAAATGCCATCAAATTACTTGTGCATTTCTTTAACCAACTATTGCAGACTGTGTTTTTATTAATATAGCTAGTCTAGCTAATTTTTAAAAAAAAAACTATTTATTTAGCTCTACCTTAAATGGTCTGATAATGGGATGAACAAACACGTTTTACTTTAGCTTCGTCTCCATTGTCAAGTCTCACTATTCAGTTCATGTCTTTAGTTGTGCTCAGGTGTGTGTGTCTCCATGTCAGTGTGTCCCTCATTCTGTGAGCGGATCATCTGTGGCTTAAGCAGTTGTGTTTAAAAAAAAAAAAAGCCATTATGGTTTTATCGTCTGATAGAATGACTTATCTTTTTCATGTGGCGTGATGCTGTTTATAACTGCACATGCAACCACAGGCAGCCAATTGGTCCAAAAGCTCCCAGTATATCTGCTTGGAATTTTCTGCTTGGAGTTTGCAAGTTCTGCCTTGGCTCAGCCAATCCACAGGCAGAATTCTGCTGATGTCAAGATTGTTTGCGCACGACACCCAGTTGTACCCACTTGGAACTACTGCTGAGGTGGTTCTGAAAGCGCAGTTGAAACCAGAAATGGAGACACATGGAGGTTGAACCTCATACAGGCAGGCTGTGGAGATAGGGCTTTTATAACTAGCAATGCCAAGTTCACACAGCAAAATAATTGTGCCAATTCTTGGCTTGACTTTGTCCTTCCAACATTTTTAAGGATCCTTTTGATTGTAGCGATTGCTGTAAAGACAATTTTAGGAGATATTCCTGCCATGTGTGGTGTTTTAGGTGTGATTTAGTCGGCTTGGAAGGACGTCAGGAGCTCTCCAACCTCAAATCAGGGATATTGAACATGTTGGATTGTCTTTAGCCTTATATCCCAGCATGTGTGGTGCTCCCTGAGGACAATGAGACATTGGAGATGTATTTTTGAATTGTTTTTTCTCTGTTAAAATAGTTAACAAACTATCCCCGTTACTTCTCCCTCGTCTACAATATTTATTCACTCTGAACTCAGGTTTGATCTCTAGAGGTCTGCCAAGATTTCCTGTCTGAATGTTTGTGAAATGTCAGGCAGTTTTAAAATCTTTCTGTGTGTGAAAAAGGCATAGCCATAAAGAAGAGCTTTGCATTCTTCAAAAAAAAAAAATAGTCATAATTACGGGATTATGATCTTATAATAGAAAAGTTAAGTAGAGGTCGTAGCTGATCTACACTAATAGAAAAGTGACCAATGACAGCACTATCTGATTTAATATGCATTTATTTGCTTTTAGGTATGAGACACTGGGAAATAGTCTTTTTGTGGATGGTGTCTGCCGGTTTGGTAATAAATCCACTACAGGAGTTACTTGTGTTTAATTCAGCTTCGTCACAAACATAACACCGGCACTCATATTACTGTTAACTTCCTTAACCGGTAGTGGTGGCATTAATATTAGTATGGCGACATTACCCAAGTGTCTTAAGTCAGGGGTTGTTCAGGCCAAGAGCCTGCTCTGACCTGCTGGAAGTGGCTCTCTTCCTGCAGGAGCATTAAACCAGTATGGGATGCTTCATGGCTATAAGTAGCTAATGAATCTGAAATGCACCCAGGCTGACTTGGTGGTGTCCCAGAGAACTGTCCAGTGTTATATTATGTACACAAAGAGCACACTCTTAGTCCTGTGTCAACCCTGCAGGTCATAGCTTAATTAAACTCTGGTGGGTAAACTAAAGCTCGGTCTGGTCACTCGTGCGTTCAGCATCACACCCTAACACACCCGGGTGGAAAACAATACTTCCTATTGTTACATCCGTTACTGACTCAAAATCCTATAGCTCCTTGTCTTTTCTCGTAATTATGAGATCAGGATCTTGTAATTATGAGCTATAGCTAACTAGTTTTAAGTTATTTAACAGGTGTGAGCTGATATAGTTTGTAGATCACTTGATTCAGATGTGACACTGTTTCATGGAGCTTCCGATGCTTTTCGCACATTAAGCCTTTCTCCGATGTCCATGGTGATGAACTTGAAGCCACAGCAGGTCCACAGGACACCATTGAGTTGACTTTGTCAACAGTGGAAACTTACAGTTTGACAAAAAATAAAAAGACTGACCATTTTGTAGTATGAAATACTTGTTTTACAATATCTGTAAAATTAAAAAAATAATAATAATTCATGACCAGTAAGTGCACAAACCTCAAATCATCTGACACAATTCTTGGTACTAAACTAGTCAGAGTATTGAAGCATTGCAGCAGCTTCTATGCATGCATTGACTTGTAGCTCCACAGGTGTTTTTGGTGGAGAGAGTTTTTACAAAGTAAAAGATCAATGCAATAGCAAACCAGATTTTTAAGACAACAAAAACAATGTTGCTTATTTTTTGTTGTTGCTTCAGTCCTCAGTGTTTGTTAGTTTGGCTCTGTCATAGTTCCTCCCTGATCTGCTGCAAGTAAGACATGTGGCAGATCTGCAAAAAGTTGGTCTTTAAGCTGTAATTCATACAGAAACTATAAAAATGTATACAGTGCAGTCAATTTGATAGATATTGAGCTAAAATTGGGTTTGGTAGTAGCTGAGTAGAGCTCTTATGATCTTACAATGATGTATGAGATCCTGCATAATGTTATTTACAAGGTTTGCCCAAAACTTCTCAACACAAGATTATCTTAGTTTAATAATCTAGAACTGAAAGACGGATGGCAGTAATGTATTCCTTCAACAAATACTTGGCTTTTATTTGTTATAATTTTTTGCCTGTAAATGGAAGTTCCATCTAAGCAGCTTTTATCGTCCGTTTGTTGATCTGCCTCAGAAAATTGTAATCTTGATAGAATCCAGATATGATCCTTCTTTTGGGAAATGAGCCTGCAGTTTAGGTTTGATAACTCTTCTCAGTGTGCAGAGCTAGTAGACTAACAGCACTAACATTAAATGTGTGACCTTTCATTTTGGGGGGAAAAAAAAGAGAGGCCTCTAAGAGTTTCAGGACAGCCAAAAGTTGTTGAATCACACCTACGTACTGTCCATCCAAAAAGGGTGCCAGTGTCATTTTACATTACAGATTTAATGTTGATGAATCATTCATATCCCCCTTTTGTTTATGTAAACGCAACCGCACTGCTCTCAAAGCCACGCGCACGCTTTATTCTAGCAAATCATGTATTCGGTAAAAGCAGACATTTGTTGCAGACAGCGTAGGTGTAAAGTGACTCTGAACTTTCTGCACGCAGAGAAAAATGAAGCTGAAGAGAAAGAAGCCAAGCAGGAGATTAAAAGGAGACTCACAAGAAAGGTACCGTGCTTTGAACGCCAACCACACACACATACACACTTTTTCTGTCCTCATGGGGACTTTGCATTGACTTCCAGTCATTTCTATAGCCTAACCCTTTACCCTAACCACCCCAGTACATACCTAACCTAAACTCAATTCACATTTTGGTCCTGAACCCCCATCCAAAATCATCAACCGTACCCATGAGGACCAGGACTTGGTCCCCATAAGGATCACTTGTATCCTACAAGGCTGTTTGTCAGGTAAATGTTCCCCATAATGTAACAAAAACAAGTCCACACAAACGGAAAGGACACTATTTATACCTAATGTAAGAATTTTGCACCACTTTGAGCCATAAAAGATGGTGGAACAGAAGCTTTATGTGCTTTTATGTTTCCATCTGGTGGACGAAGGTGGAAGTGAAATTTCAATTTGAACTTGAAATATGAATATTTTAAACTGAACTCCTAATAGAGCTGTAAGCTAAAAAAATAATTAAAACTGTGATGTTATAAGTGCATGTGTTTACTTATCATTTTCTCCACCTTCTGCTTGTAGCTGAGTGTGAGGCCAACGGTGGCAGAGCTCATCGCTCGGAGGATTCTGCGGTTTAATGAGTACGTGGAAGTGACGGACGCTAAGGATTATGATCGGAGGGCAGACAAACCGTGGACGAGGCTCACTCCTGCTGACAAGGTACGTCTGGTAAAAACACTGCAAACTGTTTAATAGAGAATGGTTTTATTCTAGTTTAAGTGTTTTTTTTTTTTGTTTTTTTTTTTGGTAATTACCTTATTTGTTACCAGTCAGAACTGCAAACTTTGATTTTTATGAAGTAAAATAATTAGAGTTTTGGCATGATTTTTTTATGTTTAAAATCTTGCTAGTATGTGATCATCTGAAGAGTTTTGATTGTTTTGCCTTTAGTTAAAAATCTGCTTCTATAAATACACTTTTCCATGATGGCCTTTAAAAAATAGTTTTTTTCCTCCAAAGCTGCAGGGATTTGACCCCATTTGGTCACAAGAGCACAACCAAAGTCAGCCATTGATTGTATTTGGCTCACACGTTGCTGTTTCACGTCATCCCAAAAGTGCTGGAAGGGATTTAGGTCACGGCTCAGTGCAGGTTCTTTAAAATTTCACCAAACACAGAAATCCAGGACTTTATAAGCTTTAGTTTGTCCACCTGTGAGTTGTGTGTTCACAACTGAACAAAGCAATTACTGCAAGTTAAGATTACCACATTTAGTTTTGAATGTCATTGTCTCATTTTGTAATACGTTTACTAATACTTGAAACAGGGTAGTTTTGACTAAACGGAACAATAAATAGGAATTTTATGTTTGTGATCTTTACGTTTGGAATTATTGATTACGCAGTTTGAGTCAAACCTGCCTCCTGCTGTTTGTTATAAAAATTACACATTAAAACATTTCTCATTGGAGTCTGGTTCCATATTTATCAAACTTCTTAGAATTACTCTTAAGAATGCTGCTAAGAGTGGACTTAAGTGTAAAAAAATCTTAGTTAAAAGCTGAGAGTAAAAGTCAGTTATCAAGCATGTCAGTCTTACTTTAAGTGAAGTGTAGGAGTAAAGTGTCAGTCTTAGAGCTGGCTGTCCGGCAAAGCTGATCCTGGATGATGTTAGAAAAGACCCAGCATGGACCAATCACTGCCTCGGATTTCATGTTCAAGAATATTGTTGGAGAAATGTCTAGATAAAACTGTGAAAATGACAAGATTAGTTCACTTTCAACACAGTAATGTTGTCACTGTGTACTGATTGTCTGTAAATTACATAAAATGTTTTCACTTGCATCATGAATACAGACGAAAATCTCAGATTTTTTAAATCAAAAACTCAGCAGCTTTAAAGCTTTAAATATGAAACCTGGATTTATTTATTTTTTCTGAAGTGTTCTAAATAATGTAGTGAACTCAAACTTACTGAAAGATAAGTATTTAAAAATGAGTTTGACTAATCTAAATCTAATGAATCGAACCCAATCTTAAAAAATATTTTGACCCAAATCAGATATTTTGAAAAATGTTTCATTGTAAAAGAAAAAAAATGTATCTGTAGCTGTGTGAAAAGCTGGTATTTGTGTATACTGTGTGTGTGTTGGGGACACTGGTGCCCTTTTCTGTTTGTAGATTTCATTACCATTTCCTTCGTGTGTCTCCCTTCTGTCCCTCAGGCTGCCATCCGTAAGGAGCTGAATGAGTTTAAGAGCCGTGAGATGGAGGTTCATGAAGACAGCAAACAGTTCACCAGGTACTCATGAAGTCCATGACCTCCTCTGTTTAACCCGACTCTGAAGCTTTATTAGTCATTTGTCTCGGCAGATCTCACCGTCTTGCTGTTTATTAGCTTTCACTGATCAATACGTATGTTATTCTGGACTCCTCAGGCTTTTCCCCACAATCCTGATTAAAGTCATGATGGGTCAGCTTTAGTTCATTAGCTGCAGGCTCCGAGTTCAAGTTAGGTTCAGGTTGTTTCAAAGGTTATTAGACTTGTGTGGCGTTAGGTGAGTGTACGCAGAGAAAACTGCAAATAAACCTTTTGATATAAAGACAAATAAAATAATAAATCACATCCCTGAAACAGCTTTATGATGGTTTTCCTATTATCTGTTTTACTGTGGCTCTACTGTTGCAGCAGCTGTAACCTCCTGCAGCAAACAAGAAAAATGTCCCATATGTTAGTGTTTTTTTTTTCATATTTTAAATAATAAGGGAAACAGTAATGGTAAACACTTTTTAAATAACTTTTTAAGTCCTGGGCAACCAGTTAGAAGAAACAATGCACAAAATTTAACTTTTAATGTTTAGATTGGCCAAGAAGCAACTTTTCTCAAGTTTCAGGTTTTTTTCAGGTTTTAATGTGTAATTTGTTGTCAAAATAGGCCTATATTAAATCACTTTTTCATTTATTTCACATCAAATTCAATATTTTGATATTTTTAATCTGTTCACATAAGATTAATTTAAGTGTTTACTTACGCATTTTCTTTTAAACATTTAAGCGTTGGAGGCTTTTAGAAACAAGTTTGCGTGAGAAAAAAAAACGACTAGCTGCAACTGCTGACTCATTTATAAGGAATGTAGGCAATTACATGGATAGGTGGATGGCATGCAGTCGTGACACACAAATACGGTCCACACTGACAGACTGAGGCAACATTTGGAACAAAAAGGTTTTAAACGACACAAATTGAGACGGCAACCAGGAGTTCAGTGAAGGAAAGATGACTATAGTGGTGAGAGGACGATGGGATCAGGTCTTGGGAAAGAGGCTATTTGATGCTTCCTAATTTATGTAAAAAGTCTTCATTAAATATCAGTATGACCATAGAGTGCCTGTAATCACTACAATACAGGGGTCAAGCAAAACTTTGGGCTTCAAGCAGATAAAACTAATGGGACCAGCAATATTTTGGCCCCTGGTTATTGACAGGTTATGTTCTACAGATGACTGACATGATGAGGTAGAGCCACAGCCCTGAGCACCTCTCTGTTGGATGTGAGGGACAAACAGTTTTATCCCTGCTAGAGCCACATAAATTAAATCTCCCTGTTTTTGTTTTTTTGTTTTGTTTTTTTAACCAGGTTTTGTGTAGTAGACATTAATAGCCTAAATGGTAGGAGCAGATGTTGAGACAGGATTTCTTTAAACACAATTTTAAACCTGTCAGTTTTGATTTTGCTTCTGACACAAAGTGTAAAATGCTTAAGTAACAAGATTTAGAGCTGCAGTTGTGACTGTTTTACTGTCTGTCATCTATATTCATGAGAAACGTCTATGCGTTTGTTTTTGTTTTTCCCAGATTCCATCGACCGTAAGGAGCTCCAGCTGCAACCAGAGGCTTGGTGGTCTGCAGGTTCTGGCTGTCCTCCAGCCCCTCACTCTCCCATCTGCTTCTGAATCCAGTCGACCATTTTTTCCCCTAACAAGACACTTTGAATGGTCTTAGCAAGGAAAGCTCAGTTGTTTTTATTATTTACAACATTAAACATGGCTGCAGTTGGTTTAGGTGAGCCAGATTTAAAGCTGTGTGTGTGGACTCGTTGGAAGTTTAATAGAAGTTTTACATTTGCTTCAACTCTGCTTTTCTTGCTGCAGCGATTCAAAAGGTCTTCTGTGGAGATCTGTTGCTTCTGGCGATGCCTTTTTAAAATGACAGCTGCAGGCGTCTCTTAAGGCCATTTGAAGGCAGCAATGGAACGTTTGCACATATCTATGGTGAGAATAGTGCTGTGTATAGCTCGCTGGATAGAACCTTTTATTTATTGTAAAGTACCATTTGGTATTTTTTGTTTTGTATGTTTTTTTGTTTGTTTTTGGTTTCTCCTCAGGCCTTGTATTGAGAGGTCACTGTGAGAGAGAAAAGATACGTTGGCTTTATTTTGTTAATGTGGCTCAAAATGTACTATAAAGTAAGTCTGCTTGCCAAGTTATGCCTTGTCAGAAGCTTACAATGGCCATATATGGACATCCTCGTAAAAACAGGAAATGGGGATGATTGGAGGCTGTTGTGCTGATGTCAGTGCCTGTGTTTAGAAACGGAGGAGGAGAGGCAGTTTGTTCCGGTCCGATGTGCCTCTCTGCATTAACTCAAATACACTGTAGCTCTTTATTAGCCATACTTAAATTAGATTGCCACTAGAGGGCATTATATCATAAAAGTTACAGAAGGACGAGCTGTTTGTGAAAGTGCTACATTAGAACAGAGAATATAATAGATATCAACCCCATTGTAATTCTAACATGTCTTCAGATAATCCATAGTGATTTAAACCATCATTTATCCTGTGTTAAGTTGTTTTGAAGATGTCTTATTTTTTATTGGTGTTTTTTATTTAAGGGTTTTGACAGGGGCCTCCGACCGACACAGAGGAGATGTTGCCAAAGAGAAGGCAGGGATTTATTTATTGATTACTTAGTTGCTGACAGGTTTGAGTTTGTTGGGGGGGCTTAATCCGAAAGTTTTATAAGTAGGGTGCCGGCACTGACGGTTTGACCACTGAGGCAAGCAGCAGGAAGTAGACAAATACTCTATTTTTTTTCTTGAACACATTTTCTTAATCTCACCACCTCATTTTAGCTATAAAGAACAGTAAAAATACCAACAAATGTTTACCAGAGTGCTGTAGTTTGCAGCTTGTGTATATAATCCCATGTTCTCTTTACACCTTGCTATAACATGCACCTTGAATCAGGTAACTAAGGTTTTTTTTTTTGTTTTTTTTTTTTTTTTTTGTTTTTTTTGGGGGGGGGGGGGTAATTTTTTTAAATGACCAAATATGTACTTATTTCATAACTGAATAAAGGTTTTGTTTATATTCTTAGTTAAATGCAGAGAGGGGATGCAGTCAGGAAGGTTTTAGTGTGGATATATCATTTCTTCATGTGTTTAATTTTTAGCTACCTTAAAATGTAGTCAAGATGAAAATCCAAATCTTCAGGTTGCATGTTAAAGCAGTGTGTAAAATGGATGGATTAAATATGTTTTCTTACTGTGTGAATGGCTGAATACAAGCGGTGGAGCTTTTTTTTTTTTTTTTTTTTTTACCTGTTTGATCTTGAGAGATTTGTGCTGATGAATGATTGACAGTTTGGGCTCGCCATCATCCAAAACTCTGTTCTGTTTTGTTATTTCTTTTCTTTTGCTTTTCTTTTCTTAGCCCTCCATCTCCAGAACACTTGTCATTTCTTACAAACAGAAAAAAAAAACGACAGTTTCTTTGTTTCTGTGTGCGGAGGTTGTAAAACAAAAAGATGTACAGCGATGGCAAACAACCAACAGTATTCATTCATGTTTATGTTGATATATTTGATTTTTGTTGTTGTACAGAATGTGTATTGAGCATGTGCATATGATGAAATTAATTTTACTGCAAATATGACACAATGTGTATGTTTTTAATGTTTTTTTTCCCCTCCAGTTACTTTTAAATGCTGATAAAAAAAGGAGCCTTGCAGCTCAAATATAAATGTTTTTAGGCAACATATCCTCGTGCTCTCAAGCTGTTTTCTGTTAAAAAAAAAACTTTTAAACCCCTTGTTTTATTTTCTCAGAGGGCTGTAGATCACTCCGAACATCTGGAATTCTTTTAAATAATTCTGCTCATCCTGAGACATTTTATATAGTTCAGTTTTTAACCACATCTCTGCAGCAATTACTAAATATGAGAAATATCCATTTAGACATTAGTGTTTTTATAAAAACAACTTTACAAGGATTCATAAATTTGAAGCAAATTTATTCAGATGAAGCACATCAGGGATTGTTTTCTCAGAATTCAGCATTTTAAGGCAAAGTAAATGGAGTTATATGTAATTTAATTTTAAAGAATCGTTAAATTGTTTAAGTCATAATTATAAATGTTTCATTACATAATACTGTTTATAATGATTTAGAATGGTGAATTTTTATGATTTACAGAATGAATGAGTAAAAAAAACTATGGCAAATTGATGTTTTACAAATTCGCCCATATTGAGCCGACTGGTGAATATGTTTCATAGGAGAAGTTTCAATTCTCAAGTAGGTAAAATTTTAATTTATTGCATTTTAGATGCCAAATAGGATCGGAAATAAATTGAAAACCTGACAAACATACCATGATGCCATGGACTGGAGTTCTGAAAAACAATTGTAATATAAAATAAACACAAGATATCCGTAGATTCAAAGAGATTATTTATTTCTGTTGCAAAACTCTTAATATTTGGTATTCCGGTCAGACTCACAGGAATGTTTAATACCCTCTACAAGTTCAGCGCTTTTTTTTTTCTTCAGCTGCAGTTTTTAATTTGTATTGATTCAAACCCACCACTATTTAAAAAAAAAAAAAACATTTATATTTGAGAATGTGTGCTCTTGAATTGGTGCTTCATGCTTCCTGTATCACCTTCCAGGAGGAGAATCTGATCATTTTGGACTTGAGCACTTCGAAACAGGCTCCAACTGTTTCTTCTAATCAAAATGTTGATCACATTTTTTTTTCCTTTAAACTGAGAAGCTTTAATGTTATCAGCTTTAAATGTGGTCAGGTTTTTTTTTTTGTTTTTTTTAGCTTAAAGAATCAAAAAGAAAAAGCAGAACTGGATATTTCACATAATTTGCCATAACCTGTTTGAAGTTACATTTTAATGTTATACAGTATATTCAAAAACAGCTCCTGTTACATCCTAAATGTGTAGAAATGTGTTTTTGTATATAAAGATTCACAGAGGGGGAAAAACAAAACGTTGTCATGTTTTTTTTTTTTTAAATGTCAGATTGTGTTCAGTGAATAAAAATGTACTAACGATATTCCATGGGCAGCAGGAGAGCTCACAGATGAATGAATATTGTACATATGGTACGCAGATTTTTTCAGTCTTACTGACTTCGTAATTTAAAAAAAAAATAAAAAAAATTCAAGAGCGCAACACACGGAAACCAACCAAGAGAAGCATGGTTACTGTTACTGTTATATTGCATCACTTTTTCTATCGTAAGAATTGGCTCCTTTGGGGATTTGAAGACACTAAATTTTGCAGTTTTTTGTATCTTCCAACAGTCTGTGGTCATCTTTGTTTAGGAGACGGGTCTGGGCTACAGGCCAGTCTGTTGAAATATATAGTTTCTGCTGTTATTTCTGAATACAGTAATAGTGCTGCATATTTTCCTTTGAACCTAATGAGTTAAATTTTACTTGAACTGCACACGGCTCATTTTAGTGACATTAAATGTTCATTTTACAGAATAGCTGCAGTAAACAGAGACACTCATCAATCATTAAAACAGCATCGAGCTTTGAGATTGACCACAATATAAAACTTTGTTGACTACTTTTCAGTCTGTTTGACTATTAGAAACATGAGAATGAGAACATCGTTACAGATATGTTCGGAAACACAAGACGAGAAGGTGAAACTAAATGTTAGAGGTTTGCAGATTAGATTACATATGAAAAGTGATCCCAGGTTTGACATGTTTAGTGACTATTCTATATATTTGTCTCTTAAGAACAACAAAAATGGTCGGTACAGGAGAAAAATATAAACTTAGTAGGGGTGCAACAATACATGTACCCGTATCGAACCGTATCGAACAGAGCTTTAGGTTCAATACACACTTGTATCGAA
>JAUBOC010000089.1:15318762-15329232 GCA_032275365.1 Anablepsoides cearensis
TATATAGTTTATCAAACAGTGTAAACAGTGCAGTACTGTAACATACAGTATTTCATGATCAAATGCATGTATAACAGTTGTACTTTTTCTTAATAAATAGGAATACTAAATGTTTGAAGCAAACAAAAAAATACACACTTACTTTAGCGAGCTGAACTGCATCAACATGTGCAGACTCCTGTGTGGTTATGGTTCTAGTAAAATGCTGTTATTTATGTACTCGCAACTTCAGTAAACTTCTCATATTAGCTTTGTGCAAGATGTTGTAGTTGCCACTTATAGCCTCTCTAAGCAGGCTAAACACATAGGTTTGCTTTAAAATTCTGTCTACCTCCCCACTTTTATTATTAGTTTTTATTTATTTATTTTTTTCTTAAAAAAAGCAGTTCTTAGATTCTAAGAAATGTTTTGAGTGTTTTTTTAAAGTAAAAAAAAAATTGGAAGGGGAGCCCTTACTGGCAAGCCAGATGGAAGTCATATGGCCCGCAGGCCACCAGTTGCCAAACCCTGCTTTGAGCATTAGTTGGTGACTAAATGTAATTTTTTTTAAAGTTTGATCAAAACAAAAACAACTTGATAATTTCTCTACATACGGTAAGATGCTGTGGCATAAAAGACATTAGATATGTATGAACATCCTTTATTTTTCACCAGTCTGTTTTCAATTTTAGAGCTGCTAAATAGAAAGAAAACCACAGTTTATTGTCGAGAACCTAAAAATAAAACCAGAACTACAATCCAGAGGATTTTTTTTTCCACTTTTTATTTTGAAGCAAGAAAAAAAAGGCATTAACAACACACCAAAAGCTTCAACACAACATGTACTGTGTTTCAGAACCGTAACTGAGAAATATTAGTCTGTACACTAAATTACATAACATGCACGCTCACGGCCTTAAGCATGACTCAAAGTCACGCCACGCAGAACGAACGCTGCAGACAGGGACACCAGACGCCTCCATCTGTGCCTTTAAACAAATAATAACCTGATTTTTCCTGTCTCATTAAAAATAGACGCAAATAGAACATAATTACTGTCATCATCACATGCTACAACATTTCGTCTTGCTTTGCCTGTCACGCTCCCAGTTGTTGCGTCTACGTGACTAAATCTGATCAACTGTGCACATAATCCAAACAGTAACCTTAAAACAACTTTTTTTTGTGACTGTATATAAAATGACTGCTTTTACCTGTGAAATATTGAGCTGTAATTACGGCTCGATTTGGACCATTTTATAAGTTATATCAGGAGGGTTATTTTCTGAAATGTCTCTGACAATACGTGACTTTTGTCTCCCTGGTGTTTGTGGAAAAAAAATCTTGCGTAAGTGGTTTAAAAAAAACCCTCTTATCTTGTGCATGTGGTTGTGCAGGGGGAGGAAAAAAAAAAAAACAAAGAACCCTCATTTATAAAATTATGAAACCGGCCTGTTGGATTAATGTTTGAGCTTTTCTCTCAGACAATAACTGTCACAACATAGGAGATAACAAAAAAATGTTATATCTTTGCCCGATTTTCTGGCTGCCCCTTCATTTTTTCCATTTTCTTCCTAATCCAAACACTTTGCCAAGGCTGCTTTGTTTAGCTCTTGTGTTATGTAAAAGCATGAGGTCAGGTAAGTTGTGGAGAAACACAAAGAACAGATCCGATCATGTGTTCCGGAAAAATGATCAATTATTTCAGACAAGACAAGTCTTTGTGTTTAACAAATTATACATTCTTGCTGCTCTGGGCACTTGACTCTGTTGTTTTTAACCAAACAGTGAGATTCAAACCCCCAACAATTTCTTAGAAAATAAAGCAGCCGTTCAGTAAAACATAACAAATCTGTGCTGAAGGACATGAATTTTTGTCATCAATTACAAAGATAAAAAAAATGTTAGAAAACAATGTAATGTCTCTTTTCAGAAAGTTCACACACATTTTTTTTCTCTTTTCACATTGACAAGTTAAAAAATGCTTTTGAGCAACGAAGTAACTTATTATCATCAATCAGGCTTACAATCATTTTCCCATTTTTTGATTTCACACTGAAAACAGCAATTATGTCTCTCTGTCGAAGGTAAAAACAGAATGTTTGTCTTAGTCTATGTTATTGGCAAAATATCTCATGAATCACCAAACAAACTTTAATGATAATTCAAAAACGATCCCCGGATCTACTGTTGAATAGCGTTAACCCAATGAATTTTAACACTGAAATGGCTGTACGTTAGTGAATTTAACATGTACTGAGCTAAAACCTGATGTGTAGCTGACGGTCAGTCTCAACACATAGTCCAACTTCTAGTAGATCACGTGTCTTAAATAGCTCCATCATTTCATAACAGTTCATCTGAATTTAAAACTGTGGCATGAAAGGCAGTGAGCGATTAAGCGACCGTTTTTTGTGTTCTCTCTTGACATGAATAGAGACGTTTGTCCTCACATGTTACTTGTTTGACACGACAGACACGGATTTGCAGCAAAATAAACTTTGGTAACATGTACACACACAGATAACACGCGGCATTTGACAACTCATGGACTTTGAATGCATTAAAAAAAAGCAATAGCTGTGCTTCTTTTCTCTTTATTCTGCAGCTGACTGCTTCAAAATTCGAAAAGAACAATAATCAGCAGCTTATTCTTGGAAAATTGTCAGAAAAGCGCCGCGTCCAAGAATGGACCCATTGTGTGCTCAGTGTGGCATCGCCCGTCACGCAAAGAACAAAACATGCAAGTGAAATTCTCTCGAATGCACCTTTTAAAGTCGCACATATAGATTTATACACGGCTGTTTAGATAACAAAGCAGAATTAGTAAAATCTTAGTGCCACGACTTGCAATACATTTTCATGATCTTTTATTTTATATTGTATAAAAAAGCAACAGAATAGATACGTTTGAGATAAATACAGTTAGAGAATTATAAAAAATACTAAATCACTGATATTTGTGTAGAGCAACAACAAGAACAAAAAGGCATCTTGCACAAAGAGAATACAGCAAACATGTAAGTACAGGCAATTTTAAAGATTACAGCAGATGTCCAGTCCTGCTTGGCACACTTGTTAAATCCTCCACAGCCTAAATAAGTCTATTAAATGTCATGTAATGGCTGTTGGACTGTGGTTAATCATACAGCGAGCAACAAGAGGTTGCTCCTATGACAGGCTGAGGCGTCTTCTGTCGTTGCTCCAGAGCCTTCACAGTTTGGCACAAAGATCCGCTGAAACAAACACAAATCATTTCCTGCTGTACATTCAGAGGTTTGTCAGCTTTTCGCTCCCTTTTTTTTTTCTTAAAAACAGAACTTAAAAAAAAAAAAGATTTCTGTTTTATGAAAAGTTTCATCCAAATCAAGTTTGATTGGTTGATTGAGGCAAAGTCTAAAGTGAAGTAAGGAAACCGTAACTTGATTGATGAAAAGAACACAACCTGTAAAGGCGACGCTTTTCATAATCCTGAAGTACGCTGCGACCAGCGTGGCGCCGCGCAGATCGGTGATTGGTGTTAACCGTTAGCGTCGACCTCCCGCTGCGCTCAGACACAGGCGGATTGAAAAGCACAGCGGGGGGAAATGACTCGGAATTGCACCTTCTATTCGGCGAAGTCCTCACGCGGGCAGAAAGCCGTGAACCTTTTGAGCTGTAACAACTGTAAATCCACATTCCCCGTGACTCCCGCTGTCTTTCTGACAAGTAAAAGTACTTCTCTCAGGAGACATCCTGAGGAAATGTGGCAGAGTGGCGCGAAGGCATATGAACAATTTACAGATTTTTCATATTATAAGAGATAATTAAGGCAAAATAAGTAAAATATCTCACTACGTGGTGTCAATGTCTACTTACTAGTGAATGTTTCTCTTTACACAGAGCACATAAAATGGAATTAAAACAAAAAAAAGGAAATAAAAGGAAAAAAAGAAAAAGAAGAGAAAAAAAGGAAAAAAGAGAAAAAAAAGGAAAAAAAAGGAATTAAAACTCAAAATCGTTAAACTGAACCATGATATTCTTAATGTTTAAAGCAGATTTATTTCACTGATCCTGCTGCTTGTATGAGTTTAAAAAGCAAAGATTTGAGCAGCCACATGACTCGGTGCAGGTAAAGCGGTCTGTGCTGCGCAGCTCCTGGCCGGGTTCTGGGTTTGTGCTCGTGTGGCTTCTGTGCAGAGATATTAAAGCCCCGTGGTGACCTGCGTGAGTTCTGAGTTGAGATCGTCGTTGGTGACGCCACCACAACAGCGAGAGTCCGCCGACGACCCCTCCAAGGCTAGTCATACCTGCAGAGGGACAGCAAAGGTACAGGCTTATAGGCCAATCTGTCGACTCAAACTAAACTTTAATGTTCGTTTCATCGGAAAACTGAAACTCAGCTGAACGATGAAGTCGCCTGCAACCCTGTTAGCAAAATATCTCATGAACAGGGAAGATTTTATTTCATTTTCATTCATGGATAATTAGACTGGGGGAGTGGTGGCGCAGAAAACAGCGAGATTCAGAAAAGGTTGCTGGTTCAACTCCCTGGACCAACAACACAAACTATATGGCTCTTAACCCCCGGGCATCCCGGTGCTCCATATGTCTGCACCCATGAGCCATGAGAAACAATGCAGAGAAATTCCCCCACTATTAAAAAATAATAATCACTCATGCAACCAACTCAATTCAAGATGGCCGCCACATAGCTAAAAATAATTAGCTATTGAGCTAAAATTTGGTGTGTTAGTATTCAAGATGCTTTGACCGCTGCACATTGCAGAACACCTTTGCATTAACTGTTAAAACCAACTCTGTTTTTTTTATTACAATAAGATAATGTTACCAATTTTAATATTGCAATATCAGTGACTATTTAATTAAAGTAATTCAGTGTACTTGTGTCTAGTTTTTGATAATTATTTTACCATATTTATTTATTACAGTGAATATTTTTAGAAAGTTCTTACCATTTTTTGAGTTGGAGAAATGCACAGGAATTTCAATGTGCTTATACTATAATGTATTTGTGCAAATGTTAATAAATTCTATTCTATTCTTTTCTATTCTATTTGTTAAATATCTTGTGAATTGCTAAAACACACTTGATTGAACCTCTCAAAAGTTAATCACTGGTTCATCAAACTGACCTTTGGAAATATTAAAATAGTTTGACCTCAATCAGTTTTGCACATCTTAGAAAACAGTTTCACCAACTGAACCAACAGCAAAATCTGAACTTCATGAACTAAAAATGATGAGATTTAATACATCATTTAATACATTTTTTAAAAATACAATCAAAATGGCTGCATAGTAAAAGTACAACTGCACAGATTACCTGCTGATTGGACCTTTCACCCGTGTTTGCGGTGTTGTGCTCTCGCTGTGGGACTTTACGGCTGGTGGCTCCGGTTCTGGATGAGTTCTGGGTTTCCAGCACTGAAGGACTCGGGGTGCAGAACTCACGGAAACAACGCTTAAAGTTCTCATCAAGGTAGCCATAAAGAACCGGGTTCAGACTACTGTAGAAGAAAACCATAAAAAAACAGTTCTGCTTTGTTTAAATCTGGCCTGGAAAATATCTTGCAGCAGCTTATTATATTATGCAATGATGTTATTTGTGTTTGTACCTGTTGGTGTAGCCCAGAGCGATGCAGAAGTGCCAGGTGATGGTCTGCAGCGTGGAGCTGGGGATGTTGATCAGAGCCGTGATGATGACGAAGACGTGGATGGGAGTCCAGCAGACGATGAAGACGGCCACCACCACCAGGACCATCCGGGTGATTCGACGCAGGTTTCTGTCTTTTTCCTGAGAGTTAAAAGAGTTTGGTAAGAGAAGATCATTGTCATACAAGCTGAAAATAAATAACGGTAGAGGAAAGAAATTTAACCACATGTTTTTTTGGTTTCTAATGTGAAAACAATATGTTCCTCCCAAAAAAGTTGAGTTTGATGACAACATGAAACAGGTTCACAATAAAAACGTAGAAAGCTGACATTTATCTCTGTATGTATTTTAAGTTCAGTGTAGCTTGTAGTTAAGGTTGGAGTTGATTTTTCTATTGTTTTCCTTGAAAGCAATTAATTAATTATTTTTGTTCCAAGCACACCTGAAGCTGTCCTTGATTACACTCATGAATACAATCAATCAGCTTTTGAATGAATTAGTTTTATATTTCTATATAATAATTAGAAGCCTTTGGTGAGATGAGTAAAAAAAATCACAGCAATGTATTGGAGATGTATGAGAGAGAGAATTATTATTATTTTTTTTCTAACCTGGGAGCCCGACAGCATTCTCACACTCTTCAGCCGCAGGATCATGAGGCCGTAGCAGATGGTGATGATGAGGACGGGCATGATGAAGGCGAAGATGAAGACGCAGATCTTCATCAGGGTGTCCCAGTACCAGGAGGGGTGGGGGAAATTCAGCTTGCAGTCAACAATGCTGGAATCTGTGAGGAGGATGGACACACGCACGCACACACGCACGCACACACACACTTAAACTGAATGCTGACGTGTTCCCTTAAATATTTATTGCATGCAAATTGTGGAAAAAGTCATTTCTACAACACTCTGCCTTAAAAATACAGAACCATCTTTTATTGAAGGATGATGATTCAGCGGTTTTATGACACAAAACTGGGGCATCTGTTGTGCGATAGTAAGGCAGCTGACTTGGGACCAGAAAGTCACAGGTTTGACATGTCATGGTGTATTTGAACAAGACACCTAGCCCCCTACTGCTCCCCGGTGCTTACCCAGCTGCCTGCTACTCCCCTTGGGTGTTTCTCATATGTGATGGGTCAAATGCAGAGCATGGAAACATGCATTACAAACAAATAAAGTACATTTACATTTGAACTAGTGACTGGTTATAACTCCACCTCCTCACTGCAGAACCTGGTTTGGGTCTATGTGGATTAAACATGTTGTCCCTGTGTAATTCCTCTGTGACCTCCCACAGAATAAAAACATGCATGATTAGTTGATTGGTGACTCCTACGGCCGTTTGGTTTTGGTGTGTGTGTGTGTGTGTGTGTGTGTGATTGTGTTTGCTCGACCCTGTGATAGATTGAAAAGAAAACTACAAGGTTACAGTAAATTAGAGGCAAACTGTAAGAAGAAACAAAAAAAGAGGAGATCTTCAGCGCTGAATCATGAATTAGCTTTAGGCCATGCGGGGATGTTTGAATCTTTGTTGGGAGCAGATCTAATGAAACAAATAATAATCATCTGCACGGTTATGGCTGAAATGAAAGCTGCTCATCAAATGAAGGACATTCTTTTTACTACACAGGAGGCCATTAAAATCTTGGACATTTTTCCCTCAATATAAAATGTTTTGGGCTGATGAGCTCATATTTTAGAAAAATAGTTTATCTATAAGCAGAAAAAAAACCACCAAAACCTTTAAAAAAATGAAAAACCTAATTTTTCAGGGTTTCAAACATAGATCATCTTATGTATTAAGTATTGTGCATCGCACAATATTTATTAAATACATTTCTATAAAAATGCTGTTTTTTAAAACGCTTAATTTCTAGAGATATGTTCTGCTGGGAAACAGATGTTGTGTTATTAGTGATTCTTTTCTCTGGAAAATAAGACAGGTTAATAGGAGTCATCTAAAAGTGCTGATTTTATCCATTATTACCAGGTGTTGTCCTCATTTAAATAAAGAAAATTACTCACTGAATTGTGTGCTTTAAAATCCATACAGCGAGTTTACACATGCAGCTGATTCAGAGTAACATTACAGGTGCAGAGGTCACTGGTAATTGATGTGTTCATTAAAACTGTATACTCTGTTTAATGCAGTGCTGGTTTAAAGCCATAACTTAATGTAAAGGTATGAATTTATGAAAAATGTTTAAATAACATGTCTAATCTGTGTTCTTTTGTTTCCTGTCAATATTGTTTTCAATGTTTCTTTTAATGAGCTAAACCGTCATTTGACAACAAGGTCAGTGAAACACTGTTTCATCCTACTCTGGAAAGGTCATTTCCTGTCTTTTTTTTTCTACTTTGCTAACATGTCTGACGTACTTTACATTTATTACAACAGCAAAAACACTCGTAAATGCAGCAGCTGAAGATTTAAGCTACAAAAAAAAAAAAAAAAAAAAAAAAAAAAATATGCAACCTCACAAAGAAAAGGTCACAAGTTCCACCAGTGTTCAGAAATTAACGTAGACTTTAAGCTGGAAGGAGCTTTACAGTTAAATTACATGCACTATGGAAGACTAACAAATTGAAAATGTTGCAAGCTGCAATGTTGAAGATGACTGAGTTGCAGAAACAAGGGTTTTTAACTGGACATTTTGTACTTGTATTTTTATAGTTTTCAAGCTGGAAATTCCAAATATGTGATTTTTATTCTGCTTTATTCAGTGTAAGAAAAGCATGACAGATGTTTACCTATTTGTCTTAAATGACGAGTCGTTAATTTACCTCCAAGGTCAGTGGTCTTAAATTTTAGGATAAAAATTAAAAATTTTTTGCAATAAAACCTAAAAATAATGGACTAAACTAAATATAAAGAAAGACAATGAGAGATGATTTTGATCATGTATTTCAAACTATCTTTTAAACCACTGGCATGTCCCAGTTTATATCTGCTGTATGTGAATCAGTGAAAATTCTCTAAAATTTCAGAAACTAACATGTTCTCTAAAGTATTTGCTTTTTCTAAGGGAGTGCAAACCAGAGTTTATTATTAAAAAAGATGTATTTACTGATAAATGCTGCAAATGCAAATCATTCCTCTGATCAGAACAAACCAAATCCTGCATTTAATCCAGTTACTGTCATTTTATTCAGAATACCAAACTGTACTGTGGGGTTTGGCTTCATGTTTAGCTACGCCCCCTGTTTCAAACACCTGTTTTTCTCTTTTTCTCCCGCTCATTAGCATTTTTTTTCCTTTGGAACTAGCTCTCCATCTGGTTGTGACTAATTGCTGGAGAGATGTGACAGTCAGGTCTCATCTCTTAAGAAGTCTGCACCTAACTCACCAACAGATGATTTTTTTTTTCCTGCAGTCATTATAATGATGTTAGTATTTAAGTTCTGCGTCTTTTATCAGGACAAAACAGCAAATTTGTTAACATCACACACAGAACTGACTGTTGAAGCATTTTACAGGGAAACTTGCTGTGTTTTAAATGGTCCTCGAGTGTTGAGTACATGTGCGCTTACGCGGATGAGTCACAGCGGTGGAGGCCATGAACATGACCGGCAGCCCGATGGCCGAGGAGAGAATCCAGTTGCAGACGTTGACAATCTTGGCGTTGCGCGGCGTCCTGAAATCCAGCGCCTTGACAGGGTGGCAGACGGCCACGTAGCGGTCGATGCTCATGGTGGTGAGGGTGAAGATGGAGGTGAACATGTTGTAGTAGTCGATGGACATCACCATCTTGCACAGGACGTCGCCAAAGGGCCAGGTGCCCATCAGATAGTTGACGCTTTGGAACGGAAGCGTGCTGGTGACCAAGGTGTCTGCCAGCGCCAGGTTGAAGATGTAGATGTTAGTGGCTGTCTTCATTTTAGTGTATCTAAGCAGAAAACACAGACGTGTTACAAAAAAAAGAAAAAACTCGAGCCTTTTGAGGTGCATACACAAAACCACACAGAATATTTATTAAAAGGTATTGCAGTATATTATAGACCACCAAAGACCCCCAAAATAATCTTTTTGTACTTAATTTATTATGAAAATATTTTTAGAATAATAGTAAAATTTAAATTCAACAAAATAAATAAACAAATCAATTTAAAAGATGAAAAATAAAAATGCTTGTCCAGCCCCGGAACCGTGGCTCCCTGAGCAACTTTGTTGAATACTGCTGTATTAATATCTCAAAATAAGCTGCTTTAAAGCCAGCATTGACCATAAACTACATCTCATATAATGCATGTTGATTATGCCTTCAGGTCAGAAAGTGGGAAAATGCAGAACTTAAAACATCAGTAACTAATCACAACTCAACAGTGCACTAAAACTCTTCCTTTTACTTTTATTAGTAATTCTGTATTATTTATTTCACATTAAGTCAGTCGTACATGTAGTACTTTTCAGTGTTTATAAGAGGACATGTTAAAACATTGTTTCTATGCAGGAAATACTACGTAGAGCTCAGATATTGTTTGTTAGCTGTGCTCAGCTTTAGCATTGAGACGAGGAATGAGACGTTTCATGTTTAGGCAAAGTTAAACACAGAATGTTGAAGTCAGTGCTTTAAGTGGGCCGGTACGCACCGGTACGCAGTTCCACCACTTTTCAATTTTACCTCTCAGCATACCGGAACTTATTTCCTGAGTTGTATGCGTTCCGGAACTTTTTCTGGTGTTGTAAAGCCTGTGTTTCCCATTTCCCTCTGCTCCCTGTATAAAGCTCTGAACTGCGCAAAAAAGGAAAAAAAAAAAAAAAAAAGGACACATACTCGCATAATCGCTCTCGGCCGGCAGCGCGCTCTTCTCGCACACAGACTGAATTTA
>JAUBOC010000089.1:15353617-15365894 GCA_032275365.1 Anablepsoides cearensis
GTTATTGAGATGTTGAAATTTTTTGTTGTGGTGTACCCACCAATGTTGTTAACTTTTGTTTAAATAAATTGTTTGAGACGAGGAAATCACCAGTGCATCCTTCTACTCAAATGTCCTACTTTCTTGATATGATATCACTGTAGCGTGAACTTTTTCCATTTTCCATAAATTTCACCTGAAAGCCAAATATCCCTAACTTTTTGTGAGTAGTGTATATATATATATATATATGATGTATTAAAGTAATGTCTTATAAAGCAGGTAAACAGATTTATTGAGCGATAATTAAAATTACACAACATAAACTTCCTATAGATGTGCCATTTTTCTTCCTATGTTTTTGGCACATATCTTATTCCACAATTTTTGTGTTATTTCAACAATTCATGTATCAAAATGTTCAGGTTTTGGTATTTCAGCAATTTAGACTTTTTAAGCTATTTAGGCTTTTTGGCCATTTTTATTCTCTTTGAAAGTAAACAGAACTGTCTTCAACATCCTTAAAATCCAAAAATAGTTCAACTTTACCTACACCTTTCACTTTATGTTCTTGTTCTTTTTTTTACTACTTTGTGCTACTTTTAGCTTCCTTAAGCTTCTTTTTTGATAATTTGAGCTTTTTTCTACTTTTTCAGCTATCTTTCTGCTCTTTTCTGTTCCATTAATTTCTAGGGCTTCTATCAGCTGCTTTCAGCTAGTTTAAGCTGCTTCTTGCAGGCGTTTTCTGCAATTTGATCTATTTTTTTTTAGCTATTTTCAGCTAAATTCACCTTTTTGTGATCATTTCTACAGACTCTCCTCTGTCAGTCTGTACCCAGCTGACCACCATGACTGTCAGAATGACTGTAATGTAAAGCGGTTTAGAGTTCTTGATAAAGCACTACACAAGTTCAAGCCATTTACTGCTTATTTCAGCAAACATATGTTCTTTCTGCTTCTTTGTGCTACTTTCAGCATTTTCAACTACATTTTTACACAGAAAATGCAAATTCTCTAGTTTAAATATTTTATTTGCTGGATAATAAGGAGTTTTGTGCAGCGATGAAATTCTCAAACCACATTTAAATCTTTGGCTGCAGAGAAAATTGCAGTAGTTTTAAAAAAAAAGCTGAACATATGCGTGTGGCAGATGTCATCATGATTTTTAATATTCAGCTTGTATTTGTGTTTCCCTCCTTCACTCCAACACTGTTCTGGCGCTGCGTTTGGTCATCAGCGACTCTGGAGGTGAATCAGATCCGGTTCGTTTGCCGGCTCGTTTCCAACTGTGTTTGCCTGCTGTTTGGTGCTGGCAGGACGTGGACTGTGAAGTAATAATAGCTGCTCATTCAAAACAGCTGCAGTGGGAAACAGAAAACATTCTGACCACATCTTTGTCTACAAACCCGACAGATGCTCACACACTGTTTACACTCGCTCAGATTGCTAATAGAGAAGTCATCAATCTGCTTTGTCGTTCAGTTTTTCCACATTATCTCATGACGGAGGCCCGACATGACTTTATGATGTCAGCCGATAATACTGCTGGCTGCTCTGAGAAATGAAAACCCTTCAGGTAATGACACATCGCAACATGGGTCATTACTTCCGCAACATCTTTTTCCATTTGATGTTTGTGTTTCTATGGTAACAAGCCTCTCCCAGTCTACCGCGCGCATCTCATTTTTCACGGATGTGTTGACTTTTAGGTCGGAAACGTGGAAGCGCATGTCACAGAGGTGAGATATTTGACAAAAATTGTAAAAAATGAGATTTTTTTTTCTGCTCTAAACACACAGCATGACTAAAGACCTCTGTGTCTGAACACCTGGAGGGTTTGCAGCAAACATGTGGCTCTTTGGCAGCAGCTCTTTGAAGCGTTGACCTAAACACAAGATGGATTTTTTTTTGGTTGTTGTTTACACCCACAACAGAAAAGGCTAACTTTAGCAGTTTTTCTGCCAATTTGTTCGCAAATATGTTGGAAACTACTAGAACGTGTTCATGAGATCATGCTACTAGTTTGCTGACCACTTCAATCTTCCAGCTTTACAGTATGATTTGATTTTTTTCCCCCCTCAAATCCATCAGGATTTTATTTGGAATACCTGGAAGACAAGTTGCTGGGAAGAGCAATAACATTTTAAAAAAGTTTTTTTTAGTTTTTAAAGTCATAAAACACACAGTTGTTACACATCAAAATGTTGATTAATGTTTCATTTATTGTGTTTCATAAGTAACTCTAAACAGTCAATCAGTCTTATATATAGGAACTTAGAGTTACAATTTTCTGGACGTTTGTTCCAGATTTGCATAGAAGCTGAATGCTGCTTCTCCATGCTTGGTTCTGATTCTGGTTCTGGGGATGCAGAGCAGAACAGAACCAGAACTTATAACCCTACACCTTTCAATGTATTTGCTTTGTGTGGACAAACACACCTCATTTCCCTCATTAGCTTCTATTGTAATCCCCATGGTTCTCGTCCCCTTACAGAATCTGTCCATCTTCTCATAACAGAATGACAAAAACAGAAAATGACAGTCAAAATGATTCATTTAAGGGTTTGTTTTTGCTCAGAACCAAGGTGCAGATCTGATCAATAAAACTAAAGAGAAGAAACAGTTTTTATTGTTCATACAAGAGCTGATTTAAAATATATTACAGAATAATGTACATATTCATATGTTTGGGCATCTGATTAGGACGCCAGTTGGACGTCTCTTGGTAGAAATGCTCCCACTGGTAGGAGGGTCTGGGAAAGATCCAGGACTCGCTGGAGGGATAATGTATCCTCTCTGGCCTAAAAATACCTCTGGTGGTCCCCCAGCCCCAGGACAAATGGAGGTCTGGGTTTGTCTCCTAGACCTGTTGCTTCTGGATAAGCTGCATAACATGGAGATAGAAAACAAGTATAATGTTTTTGGGCTTCTCCTCCTTTTAACTTGTTAAAAAAATTGTTTTATTTGCCCCTGGAATTTGATCCAGCTCTGTTCCATTTTCCTCCTGTGAGCTGACCTCCAAACAGCAAACATGAAGCTCAGATTCAATTAAATTTGAGGTCTGATCAGTCGTATAAATTACTCTTTTTTTCCCATTTGAGTTTCTGCCCAGAGTCATCTGAGAGATTTGTGCACTCTAATTGATTTGTGTTATGGGAAATGCAAGTTGACCTCCCTTCTCTCTCTTTAAAACTGGTGTTTTAGTTAAAAATATGTTATATGCTGAAACTATTCAAAAACTTTAGTGTAAAATGTTTCATTAAGAGCATTAGCTGTTGTAGCAATTTTGAATTTAATCAGCTTCAGATGTGCATCTAATGATTATTTCCCAAGAGTTTAATTACAGTCTGTCAAGTAGTAAATCAGATATTTTGATAAAACACAAATAAACCCAACACACACACGTGGAGTGTAATAAGTCTCAATAGAACCGTGCAGCAAAATTTGAACGCACAGTCGAGCTGAGTGAAGCTGACACCCCACCCACATGAAAAATCCAAGGAGGCTGAGTGGGTGAAGATAAATTTTTATTTGTGCTACTTTGGTTTTTGAGATATTCAGGAAATTTTGTCATCAACCCCCCCCCCCCCCCCCGCCCATATAGCTCCATTTGAGTGCACACAATAACATTCAGCATAAGTCAGAAATGTATTTTTCCCAATAACCCAGTAAATGTGGTAAAGCTCAAATTTCCCAGCTTTTCACCAGCCTTGAACACAGCATTACTTGTGCAGCCATATGAGCATTTCTTTAAATGGTATGATTATTACATCACTTCCTGTTGAATGAAGCGGGCGGGCTATAAAAGGAGCTGCGAAGCTCTTTCCGCTCACCTTGTTCTTCTCCTGGGGTAGAGTTTGTCTGAGGCTGAGCCACAGACTGTTGGCATGGTGTGTGCAAAGCTAATCTTGTCATGAAGGTCAACTTGTTCTGTTCCCTCCTCCTGTGTGTGCGTGAGTCTGCGTGTGTGTCAGCAGGCAGGTTGCGGTTACGGCCTATTGAAACACAAGGGTCGCAACATATTTAAGGAGGACACAGACAGAATTCAAGATTAAACTGTTTATTATTCCGCCTTGTCCTAAAAAAAAAGAAAAAAAAAAAAGAACCAAATTAAGGATCATTGTTGTCAAAAGTTACCCAAAACTTAAAGTTCAAAACAAAAGATGAACCTATTAAAAAAGATAAGAAAACATATACTAACGAAAAGAAGACATCTAGTCCCATCAGGCAAAAACTACAAAAAAAGTAAGGATCAACCAAGATCAACACTTATGGCAGGCTGAGGAAGGCTGAGGCGGAGGGCCAAGGCCTGCAGCCACCTGAGTGCAATCAGCTGAGCAGAGGAGGGAGGAGAAACCAAAAAAAAAGTGCTACAGACCAGCCCTATTTATAGGTGGTCATGGCAGCCAACCAATAAAAACCTTTACATAAAATAAGTTAACTATAAAAAGTAACCAATCTTAATATACCACACTTTCTCCTCTAAAAAGAACCTAAATGAAAAAAAAATACCCAACTAT
Source organism: Anablepsoides cearensis (assembly GCA_032275365.1). NCBI lineage: Eukaryota > Metazoa > Chordata > Actinopteri > Cyprinodontiformes > Rivulidae > Anablepsoides > Anablepsoides cearensis. The sequence continues at coordinate 15,358,117 of JAUBOC010000089.1, forward strand.
AAACAAAAACACTCTAGAAAAAAGCAAAAATAAATTAAATGTGCCTGAAGCACATAACAGTTGCCTCCTGACATTTGGGGCCGCTGCGTCATTTCTGAATACGCTGCAAGTTGGTGAGCAGACGCCGGTGGGAGAGCACCGTGCTTCCTAGCGTTGGTGTTTGAGGCGCAGCATCTGAACGCTTGATTTGTGCTTCATGGAGCAACCAATTAGCCAATCACCTGGTCTTAACATTGAGTTTTAAATAGTTTTTTTTTCTTCTTAGATTCTAAACAGTTTATTTTGCTGCTTTGCTGCCCAGTTAATTTTCCATTTGTATTTTCATATAATTCAGATATTTTGGACTAGCTTTTTGTTTGTTTTATTTTGTGTGTATTTATTTTGTATTTTGGTTATTTTGATTGTTGTGTTTGGTGGGTGTTGTCCACTACCGCAAGCCCCCACTGGTAACCTTAGCTTCTGTCCTTTTGTTCATTTGTTTAACTTAATCTGTTTATTTTATTTATTTATTTATTTATTTATTTTTAAAATGGCCCCAAATAAAGTGTTTGGTATAAATCTGAACAACAGTCTCAGGTGTTATCAATACTTGGTATAAATTATGAGAAGGAGTAGTACTCTCTGGGTGAAACTCCCAGGGTGACGTTGTCCCGTTTTGAGGTGGGGATTTTTATGTTAAACAATGGTAATGAGTCCCACCTAGTAGTGCCACACATGTATGAAAGTCAAATTCACATACTCCATACTGTGACATTCTGTGCACTCTCACCTTCCTGAGGCCTGATTGACACCTGCTGGGGCAGATTACTCCTGATGAGCTGCTGGTATAATGCAGCACTGAAGATCAGTTTCTCACTGGAGCATCATGTATTATAGTATAAACTCCTGGCTGCTCTTAGAATTTAGAATTCGTCCTGCCACCTGTAAAGAAAAGCACTTATCTTTTATACAAATTGTCTCCCTCTGTACCATCCGCTCACCTTTGACAGTACTGAAATAAACCTGAAATTGATTCATATAAACACACACACAGGAGATGATTGCCTTTCGTGACACTTAAAGGGTGCAATATCATGTAAAATCAACTTATTTAAGCTTTATAACATGTTATGATGTTATCCTCTCATCAAAAACATGTCCAAAGTCTTGCTCTGACTCATTCATGCATGTTTTGAGGCAGCCAGGCAGGGAAGAAAAATGACCAGTTGGGCCTAGAACCTCCTTTTGGAATCATTTCCTCCTCTGGGCTGTGTCTCCAAACCGAGCTTCCTCATCACAGAGCACACGCACACACACACACACACACACACCCGACCCCGTGCTAAAATGGGCGGGACAGAAGCAGAAGGAGGTTCTTAAAGAGACAGAGGCCAATTTCAAGGCGTTTAGAAACAGATATGATGAGAAGTCAAGTTTATTTTCTATTTAAACATATAAACAACATTTTAATAACTGAAGGTGACATGGTTACTTTATTATGGTATAGAATTTAAGTATATGCCTGAGAAACTCATAATATTGCCCCTCTAATAAAGTGCTCTTGGAGTAGCAGTCTATAGGCTGTAATCAATAATAACCATTCATCTCACCGTCCTTCAGCTGAGGCAGCAGCCTATGTTGTTCTTTTTTTTAGTCATTATGTCTTCTTATCATGTTGTTATTAATCATATCACTTTATAAACTCCCCTTCAAGTGTCTTAATGTATGATTCAGGTTCAAGATGGATGACAATGAGCATGTACACGTTGACATTGACCCAAATAACTCCACTTCAGTCAGATGATGCTTAATTGTTATTTTTTCTTCTGCATCAGGCTGACTGTTCATTTGATCGCTGCACACCTGTTGATATCATACAGTGATGTTTAGACACAGACAGCTTGCTTTCTGAACTTCTCAATTTGTAGTTTTATGCTGAACTGAAATGTTGGAAGTTTCCGCTATAATGACAGCCTGTGTGAGCTGATGTGTAGCCCAGCTGAGCCGAGGGTGTTGGCAGGGTGTGGGTGCAGCCCCAACACTCCACGAGGAGTCAGGGTTCCTCCACCTAGGGACCCCCAACCTGATGGAGAGATGGAGCAAAGACCCCCTGTCTCTTTATGAGCAGAATGCATGGAGGGTCAGACTGTGAGCAAATCAGAATTCAGTTAAACGCATTTTGTTGTGTACTTGGAGTCTCCAGGAGTGTAAAATACCCTGTATCAAAGTGGACCGCTCTGGAAGCTGGAGGGGGTAAAGTGTGAAGCACTCATTTGGATTTAAAGAGATAGCCTCAAAACGAGTTGGTCTCAGACACACCTCAGAAAAAGGGGTAAAAGGAGGAATTCAGACCAAAGCATTGCAGTTCTACTTTATATAGACCCCAACTCAAAGATTTAAATGTGAAAAAGAAAGATTTAAAAGCACAGTGTGTCTCCTTTAAAGGTGGAGTTTTGTCTTTCTACATCAAACCTAAAGTTCCACATTTTTACTTTTGCTTTTCTGAGGATCCATTTCAAAGCTACTCCAGATTTTTGAGGTTATGTTTAGTCTTCACCTTGTGGTGAATCCTCTGTGTTTCATAAAAACTTCCATTTCTCGTGAGATGATTACTAATGAAGTCTCCAAGAATGTGTTGGCTGGATGATGTGAAGGTGTTTTTCTCTCTTTGGACACTTGCACTTTTTACTTTGCCAAACTTTTACATCTGATCTTTTTTTTTGTCTGTTTTTTTTCCACAGCATGTATCAAACTACTGATGAGAGCACTTCTTCTAATTCTCCCTCTGAGAGCTCCTTTGATTGTGGTGCATAGCAACAGCCTCCAAATGTGAACGACGTTTCAGAACAAGCGATTACTCTTCTCCTTCTTTAACTGGAATAGGATCAAATTGAGCAAAATATCCCCTGAACCACTGGACAGATTTGAACAAAACTTTCATCTGAGAAACACTAAATGTATATTATTCTTTGTAGTTTTTGTTATCAGCGAAAGCACACTTTTTTTTATTGTTAACCATATATCCCATTGAGATCACACATGTCCTTTTCATGGCTGCCTAAACGTTTGTTTTTAAATCGTGGGAAGAAACCAAAATTAATTTTAAAAAAAGCAAAAATGTAATAATTAGAATGCTGCAGTAGAGGAGCTGACTGATTTAAAATTATATATGTTTTTAAGTATGCAAATAAAGCAGACACAAAATCAGAAAGAAGTGGCCAGAACAGCTTAAGATCAACACGTGCAGTGTTTGCATTGCGAGGGAGAGACTTTTCTTTAATTTGGCTCATATTACAAGCAGAGCTACCAGTTGCTACTATCAGATGAAGCGACATTTAGTGCAAAACAGCCATGAAACTGTGTCTCAGTACAGGGAGTGGAGAAAGAAAAATGGGGGGAAAAAAAGAACACAGTAAAGCAGAAAAACCTCAAAAAAACTTGATGGACATTGAAAAGGGATGTTTCAACAAGCTCTAATGGGCCTTTCCTGATTCACAGAGCAATGCTTTTTTATATGAACAACCAGCATCACGTCACAAATACAACCATAAGTAGATAAACACACGCACTAACACGCACACAAACCTACTATGTTCCAGGAAAATAGCTTCAAGGAGTCTTTCCTAATAACCCACACAGCTAAGTGAGGGAAGAAATAACCCCCGAAGGATGCTGACTCATTTTATTGAAACACACAAACAAGCGGAGCATCAGTCTCTGCCATCGCTGTTGTTGGTATTTAATCAAAACCGCTTCTCGCCAAAGCAGCTCAGTCTAAGGTGTGCAGGAGGTTTTCCATCAGTGTCCCCGCGCAATTGTTTCCTAATGCACATTCACACTCTCAGCAATGAAACTCCTCCATTCTCTGAATAAATGCCAGCAATAACAACCTGGCAGGAAGCCCGCTTTACAACCCTCGCCGGGTTTAGGAATATTCAAGTTGGACCTTATAAATTATTAATAACAGAGAGGTGCTTTTCATTTATGATACTTAAGCACGTGGTATTTACAGTTTATGCTGCGAACATGGTGCTGCGGGGACACCCAAAAAATATCTACAAGATGTCTCTGTGATATATAAGTCTGTTAGATCTGGTTTCCCTGTGGATCAGGTCTGTCTCTGTCTCTTTGTCTCCTCATTTAACCTCAACTTGACTTTTATCTCGAGACCAAGAGCACCATCTGGTACCAAACTCTTCCTCTCTGAAAACTTTTCTGGCTGAATGTCTGCAGCTGTTGTAGAGCAGCAGAGAGAATTTGTAGGATGTCTCTTGATGGAGATTTTCAATGGAAAAAAAAATTGAAGATACTTTTAGAGCCTAAAACCTACACACAATTTACAGTAGCTGTATCAAAGTTGATCCAGCAACCACAGTAGTACACTCCTGATCAAAATCTTAAGACCAGTCGAAAAATTGCAAAAATTTGCATTTTGCACTATTGGATCTTAAGAAGGTTCTAAGTAGAGCTTCACAATGTTAAAGGAACAAATCAGTGCAAGAGACAAAAACTTTTGAGCAAGGAATTTTCTGAAAACTGCATTTACACTCAAATATGATTTGTGAAACTCATCAAGTATGCAGATGACACCACCCTCATCGGGCTCATCTCGGACAGAGATGAGTCTGCTACCAGGAGGGAAGTGGATCAGCTGGTGTCCTGGTGCAGCTCTATAAACGCACAGAAGACAGTGGAGGTACTCGTGGACTTCAGGAAAGTCACAGCCCCTCCATCCCCTCTGGTTCTCAGCAAGGCAGAATCACAGCTGACCCTTCTCACCCCACTCACAACCTGTTTCATCCCCTCCCCTCAGGCAAAAGACTACGGTCAATTCGGACCAGAACCTCCCGCCACAAGAGCAGTATTTTCCCCATCAGCCATTAGACTAATGAACAGTGTTTAATCAGCTCTGGCCCATCACTGCCGGCCGTGCTTGTATTTTTGTTTCATATTCTGACTTGTTTTCCTTCCTCACCGTGTGCACCATTACACCAGAGCACATTCCTAGTCTGTAATTTGTTTACTGACAATGGCAATAAAGTGTTTCTGATTTCTGATTTCTTCATTGCTGACAGTTAAGGAGTGAAGCTTAATATGACTGCTATAAATCCTCTACATAAGTACATCATCACACACAGATATAGCATTACCGTGGGTTAAATGCTGGGCATGTGGGGTTCATTTGAGAGACCGCTGTCCATCTGGGAATGTGTATCACTTTTCTGCACAACCATAATGAGTTATAATCATCATCCTGAAGCAGGTCCTTAATGGAAATGCGCGCCCACTGGAGGGTGGTCTTGATGCATCAGAGCAGAAGGGGCCACATAAATAAATAAACCACAGAGGTTGTATCAGGCAGACAACGAGGTGCTCGAGCAGAAAAACTGCACAGCACTTCAACTTTTTTTTTTTTTTCTAAATTTGTCGATTACTTAAGCAGTGCAGAGCCATCAGTCAAAGAAATAATTGTATAATTTGAAAACCATCATAAAGATTTTATGGCAATCAGGGGTAATGATTTTTTGTTTTCTTTTAGAAGAAACGGGTTTTTACTCTACAAGGTAAAATTGCAGTAAAACCTAAAACATCTGCAGAACAAAACAAAAGCTCATTTCAAAGAAATCCTTACATTCAAAAGTAGAAGAAAAATAACTGATTCATTCTCCTGGACATTTAAATTGTGCGTCTTTGTTTCTGGTCTATTTCATGTGGAGTTTTTATATAATTTAACTGTTTTTTGACCTCGTTTCTTTTTAGCTGAATTGCTGCAAAAACATCACAATTCAGAACATTAATACTTTAAATTACAGGTTCACTTATTTCCTCTGTAAAAAACTAAGCAACTAAAATCACTTTGAACGTCTTTATGTCAGCATGTTTCAGTATTGTTTACTTGATGGGTTTAAATAATTACACAGCCCCTGTCTCTCCTGTTTTATGTTAGAATATTCTTATTGTCTTTTTGAAAGTGAAGAAATCTGCTTCCCTGGATCTTTGTTTTTTGTTTTACTTCTATTGTTGCTCGATAGGTGAGGAAAGGTGATCGTACATGTGCTCGTCCTTGATGTTGTGTTAGCAAAATATCTCACTAAACTTAAATGGTTTTACTGAAACTTTCAGGAAATAACCATTAGAGTCAACTCAATTCAATTTTAATGAGCTAAGATTTGGTGCGGTAGTAGCTGAGCATCATCCCAAACACATATGCTGAGCACTAAATTCTGCATAATAGTGCTTAAAACTTTGGATACTTTTTTGTCTGTTAGCAAAATATTTCATTAAAAAACGTTATCATTATACAAATGGCTATAAATTGGGTAATTTTACAGATACTGAGCTATAATTTGGTGCAGTTATAGTTGAGGCTCATACACAACTCATACTCCGAGCGCAGACCTCAGGAGATCACTAAATATTACATGAGATATCGCCGAACATCATTTACAAGGCTTGTATTCCTGCAAAGGATGCTTGATTTTCCTCTGATCCTGCCATTATGTCCGGGTTCAGTTTATTGTTCTATTTATCGGTTTATTTTTTAATTTTCTAAACAAACTAAAAGTCATTTGTCGGTCTAATATCAAAGATCTGTGCTGACTGATGTGTAAACACATGCAGACTGGTGTACATTTACACTGACCTTATTATCCTCAGGTAAATCTGTGCAAATCAGTGAAGCATCGCTTTATCTTCCTAAAGGATAGTTTATATAATAATGTAATTGCAGAGCTGTCAGATGGTAAATTCACTTTAATCCAGCAGCACTGTTTACTCCAACTGGAAGGCTGTTTTTGTTTTGTGCTAATTATCCTCCATCGAGGTAATTGTTTTCCTCCTGAGTGAAAGAAATATGATGCATTTTATCCCCCCCAACGCATGTTATGTAAAAGTTTAGGAATACATTGAGAAATAAAACAGATATTTTGTTTTGTCTCTCAGCTAATACTCTCAGCTTAGTGTGATTAGCTGTGGCAGCCATCTTGTATCAGGTTAACCTGAAAAGTTAATTAGCTGTAGATGTACATCTAGTGATGACTTTCTGAGAGTTTCATTAAAATTTCTGCAGTCGTTCATGAAACATTTTGCTAACGGTATCATCCACACTGAGATAATGGAAACTTTATTGCCATTTTGTCTTAACTGGTGGGTGATAAATACTTTTTTTACTCATCATAATAGGCAATTATTATTACGTTACCAGGCAACTGGTAGTTTATTAATGTAATAATCCAAATCTGGTGTTTACATTCCTGCTTCTGCAGAGATTAAACAAACAATAACAGCATGTTAATGTGTAAAGTGACAAAATGATGATCGCTCTAATTAATCAATTCTAATGTTTGTGTGATGCACGGCAGATCATTACAGCACGTGAAATAGGGACAGAGATTCAGCTCTTGTTAATGTTGGTCTCTAATTCCTTAAACGGTTTGCTGTGCATGAAAATTCAGATTCTCAGCAGGCTTGTTCCAGGAGCTGAGTCATCCCACTGCCCTCATGAAGTTAAGAAAAAACAACAACAGAGAAGAGAAATCGGGTACCATGCTGCAAAAGAGAATCGAGAAAAAACAGTGTTGATTTGTTTTTCAGCAAATTATTTTTTAGACCAGTGACCAAAATGTCAGGTTTTGCAGGAGGAATGAACCCAGGTCCGGACGGAGGAGATGAGTTTTAAAAATAAAAATATTTATTTAACAAAAATAAACAAAAAGCTGACGGGGCAGCAAACTTACAAAAACTCTGAAGCCAACAGGAAACAACAAGGAAAACCAAACAGTAGACATAGTCAAACAATG
>JAUBOC010000089.1:15365994-15378919 GCA_032275365.1 Anablepsoides cearensis
TTATATTATATTATATTATATTATATTATATTATATTATATTATATTATATTATATTATATTATATTATATTATTCATTTATTACACACATGATGATATATTTCACTGTGTTAGTTTTGATGATAATAACTGACAACTAATGAAAATCCCAAATTCAGTGTCTCAGAAAATTAGAATATTGTGAAAATATCCAATATTGAAGACACTTGGTGTCACACACTAATCAGCTAATTAACTCAAAACACCCGCAAAGGCCTTCAAATGGTCTCAGTCTTGTTCTGTAGGCGACACAATCATGGGGAAGACTGCTGACTTGACAGTTGTTCAAAAAGACGACCATTTACGCCTTTCACAAGGTCACAAAGGGTCATTGCTAAAGAGGCTGGCTGTTCACAGAGCTCTGTGTCCAATCACATTAATAGAGAGGCGAAGGGAAGGAAAAGATGTGGTAGGGAAAAAAATGTACAAGCAATAGGAATAACTGCACCCTGGAGAGGATTGTGAAACAAAACCCATTCAAAAGTGCGGAGGAGATTCACAAAGAGTGGAGTTAGTGCTTCAATTACCACCACACACACGAGGAAGAGGCGATACACCAAACGCAACAATTCATAAGCATTGAAGACCACTATCAGAGCAACTCTCAAAACACCTGAGCAGTGCTGCAGACATTTTGACATTTAGCCCTTTCTACATACTCCCAGACTCTTACACTGGCACACTTTCATTTATAAATCCATCCTTCAACTGGTTCCATCATACATATCATGTTATATTTCATGCAAAACACACCACCACAGCCTTCGTTCTCAGGACTTTATTGCATGTGTCAGTGTTCCTTCAGTGCATACTGAGCTTGGCAACAAAAGCTTTCTCCTTTTCTGGCCCACCTGGAACAAGCTTCAGCAGGACCTGAAGCTCTCCAATTTGGTCACATTTGGGGAGTTTAAGATTTTAATAAGGAGATTTGAAAATTTGTCTTCAGGCACCTGTACTTGTTGTCAATGAAAAATCTGCTAAGATGCTAAGTGATCTGACATACAGATATTTGGAGAACCACACAGGTTTGCCTGTAACCCTCCTGCAAAAAGCACAATCTGACTGGAATATGTGGCGTCGGGAGGCAGAGTCAACATTCGGGCTCCTCAACGTGGCTTTTGAGCCGGTGTTGTGACGTGGGAAGCTCTCTAACTGGCAAAAGGCCTTTCAGGCTGCATCGCTCTCATCAAGGCTGAGCTCAGGCGGTGGCAGTGAGCAACGTGGGCGTTTGAAAAAAAATAAGTACCCATGACCCAGAACCCACTGACTTTTAGTAGGATATAAAAAAAACGATGAGTGTTCTTTTGTTTTCTTTCTTTCTGGCTGATCTTTTGAATAACATTTCTTATTTATCAAGCATTTTTAACTTTAGATAAAGGTTTTCACCTGTTCAGGGGATTAATGGTTAGAATAGCACGGTTCCTCAGAATGTGTGCGTTCGTTCATTTTCCTGACTTCCTGTTTTCCACCTCCGACTGTTGGTTCAGTACAATTGCAGTAATGGGTGCACACATCTCATCATGTCGATGTGATGTAAAAAAGAAAATGGGATGTTGCTAAAGAACAATCTGATCATCGGTGCAGTTCATGCTCGGTTTGTTCTTCAATCGTGCCTCCCTTATGTGTGCAAATAAAGATTTCCTTGCAATCACACAGACACTCACACCTGATCATTTTACCCAACTTCAGTCCAACACACACAAAGCATCTGAGTTAATTTAAAGCCAACATATTGTGCTTTTAAATCCTTCTAGTTCACATTTAAAGCATTCAGTTGGGTTCTATATAAAGTGGAACTACAATGCTTTGATCACAAAAGGTCAAGAATAATTTGACATAACAGTTCAGAAAACATCATAGAAAATAAAGAAAACTTTAGAGACTCCAAGTACACAACAAAAGGCATTTAACAACTAAACAAAGTTGATTTTTGCACGATGCTGTATGTCCCCTTTAAATAAGATTTAGCTGTAAATTACATTTAATAAGTTACTTTTGTCTTTGACTCCATTTACATTAATCTACACCATTAGCTAATTTCTCAGGAAACAGTGAAAACAGAACATAATCAATGGGTTTACATTTACTACTTTGATGAAAATGATTTTAATTATGATGCCCACCACAGCTAAGCAATTTTAGCAATCACAAAATTAGCTATAGGCTAACTCCACCAATATTACGCATATCAAGCTAAAATTTTGTGAGTCATCCTCAATACATAATTCACATATTTAATGATCGTATGACATTTATTTTGAAATCTTTGCCATTACCTGTCTGTTAGCAAATAATCTCATGAACCACTGGATGGATTTTAATCAAACTCTCAAAAAGTAATAATTGGATGTACATTTGCGTTTGAAGTTTAAGATACGTGCTACTGCTAATCAACTTTAGCCCACACAAAAATGGCTTTAAATTAGTCAAATTTACAGATACGGAGCTTGACTTAACATGATAATGATAGTTATCCCCACATATAGTGAGCACTGACACATTTACCAAGATTTTGTTAAGTCACTTGATATTGTTTGACTAAAACCATATCAAGGGACGCTGGGCCTTTAATGAAACGTTGCAGAATCTTGACCTTTGCACGTGCAAGTGATCGCAATTATCCTTAGTGAGAGAAAACAAGAAAACAAATATTCAAGCTGCTTTTAATCCAATTATTGAGCCACTTGGGTCTCACTGTTAGAACAAAAAGATATACTTAACCTTTTTACAGATTTCCTGTAAGAACCTCTGTCTCATTCGTTTCTAAATACAGAACACATCAGGTGTTTAAAGAGTTGTTCTGTTGCTTCTGCAGTTATACCTTATTTGGGCATGCAGGGCTGAAAAGCAAGAGTTGTTAATCTGCACTAAGATCTAATTGTCAGTAGCAGCAATTATGTTTGCCATTTTCATTCTTAGGTTTTAGAAGTGATGTATAGGTGTGTGTGTGTGTGTGTGTGTGTGTGTGTGTGTGTGTGTGTGTGTGTGTGTGTGTGTGTGTGTGTGTGTGTGTTTGCGTGCGCGCGGGGGAAGGGATTGGTGTTGAGCGTGTGATTGAGACAGGACAGCGTTTTAGTGCCCCCTTGTGTTAACAATGGATTTTATGTTTTATTTTATTTAACTTTATTTTCAGCTTTCAAAATGTCTCACAGGATTTTATTCTTCTCAGCGCAGATGCCCTTAGATGGGCTAATATATAAATATTATTTTTATTTATTTTCTTTTTTTAAAGAGACAGTTTTGTGTTTTAAGTGAAATCTTCAACTATTCTCTGAATTTGAATTTTAATCACTCATCATCTTGTACATTTTGTCCACAAAATAAAACATTCAATCAAATCAAGCATCTGTTCACACTTTTTGACTTAAAACACAGTTGTTTCTATTTTTTCTGTAAATAAAAAAACAAACATCTAAAATATTACATAGCTACATAGTACATACGTATTACATGCCTAAAATTAATTAAAATCTAATCAATAACGTCAACTCATTCACTATATAACACATATTCGAAATTTATTAATCTTATAAGCTATTAAAATATACATAATACCCATCAAAACATCCAATTTTCAGTTTGACTATAATTATAACTTGTAGGAACACTGAATAGGAACACTTTTTTATGTAAAAAACAATTAGGAACATGTTTATTTTGATATAGCAAAAAATATATATTTAACAATATAAACATATAATTCCTGTTGAATTGTATTTGAAAAACAAACATAAACTTTTCTCATTGGCCTGCTTATAAAAGCCATATGGCATGAATACCTCATAAATACGTCGTATGAAAAAATTGTTAGCCTAAGCCTAATTGCATATGTTTAATTAGAAAAACAGAAGTAACAGAAAACAAGTCAACAATGCAGACGTCCATGTAGTCTTTTGGGATTGAGAGGTTTGACAGTTTTTAATGAACTGGTAGGCTACATATTGAGATTTACTGAGGAAAACGAGAAGAAAAATAGGGTCTTTGTTTACATTGAGTGCGTACCTGCATTTCAGAATTCCTTTTATTATAGCTAAAAAAAACTACTCCGCTATTTGATATAGTTCGGATCATCTTTTTTTGTGTTTGATTTTAGAGTTTGCATGGTTTCTATAGGGGCCATTAACTTTAATTTTTCAGTTTAATTGCGTTGGAGTTTGCTAGTTTTATACTGGGATAAAAACTAATACAGGACTGTTTAAATGTCCTATTATTTCAATGTGTAGTGCTGCGGTTGTCGTGCAGCAGGGATGTAATAATTCTCAGTGTGTGGAGCCTGAGTAGCGCATCTGCTCTCGGACTGCAGCCTCGGAGCGGCGGCGGCGGCGGCGGCAGCGCGCCTGCGCAGTGCATCCAGGAGCTCGGTGGCAATCGGTGCTGAAGTGGGGTGGATGGCAGAAAAAAAAGCAGCGGAGATGGACTTTACACTGCGGGAATCCCATTTGCGATGCTGTTAAATAAGCGTCGGAACATCGTGTCTTCATCCCCGTCGCTCTAGGACGCTGACAACCCGACACGAAGCGGTAAGATCCGCGCTAACGTTCCGCTCAGGCTGGGCTAGCTGACTAGCTCGGCGCTAGCTGCCGCCGCCTCCTCCTCCTCCTCTTGCCGCTTGAGGTAGCGGCTCCGGAGCTAGCAGCAAGAAAGTGGGTGGTGTTTTGACTTGTGAAGGGTGTCTGTGGGACTGTCAGTACCGAACATCCCTCTGTGTAGCTGGGTTATGACTCTTTGGTGTCAGCTGGGGCACCGCTCCTCCCTGTCTCTGTCTGCTATTCGGAGCTCCGTGTAAAGCACAAGCTAACCAGCAGAGCTAGTAGTGCACAGAGAGGCAGCTGTTTCTGACCAGCTTCTCTACTTCTTATCTGAAGATATGCACAGGCCTTTCGGGCAGATCCCTTGCTGCGAGGGTCCACTGATACTTTACCCTGTCAACCCTCTGCTTTTGAAGTGCATTTACTTCTGTCTTGCATTGTTTCCGTCCCCCTGTAATGTTCTAATGCATTAGATAGATCCTGCAGTGCACAGCTGAAGGAACACCCACACTGCAGTTCCCCATGGGTGTGTTGAGTCAGAGGAACTCAGGTTATGTTGCAGCTACATCCTGGGAGACTTCCTGATCAAACCCATTTACTTTATTCCTCACCTAGGCATGATAAACAGGCTCAACGATGTCTTATCCGCACACTTTAGCAATATTTTACTTAAGCATGTGTACACAAAGCAGCAAAAATATTGTAACAATAATTTTATTAACTAACATGTTTTTAATACTATACAATGGGCTCATGCTGTATGTTGATGTAGCTTTTCAGTTATCCAGGTTAATCTTAATCCAATACTTTATTTTCTTTTTTTTACCTCTTACTCAAAAGGCTTCCTCTGCTCTGATGCTGGGAGTCTGCAACTTTTTTGGCATCTTTTCATACTCTCACACCATTCCTTCTTAAAGTGCAGATTAGAATCTAATAATTTTTTTTGACTGAGATGTGAAGAGTTTCTAAGAAACAGGACATAAAGTTAATGTGTTATAGCATGACAAGGAATAGATGTCACATGCTACCTTTCATGTTCCATAGGCTTTAGACCAAGATACTCTTGTGTTAAAAAATGACAGATTTTTAGTCATTTTGGTTTCAAATGCTTCAATTTGTTGCTGCTATTTGTGTTTGCACATACCTATATTCTATGTAAATAACTGTGTGATGTGAAATTGATGTGAGTATTTCACTTTGGTCTTGGGCCCATTCAGACTGGCCATTAGCTCATGAATCTGTTCAGAACTATGCAGAAATAATAATAATTTTCAGATAATATATTTTATATAACCTTTTCAATAGACCCCATCTCAGAGGAGGAGCAATCTCTTCAAGGCTAATCAGTTACTAAATTAAACATATATCATTTTGTGGCAGCACATAATATACTTTTAGTTTTTAGTTTTTCATCCCCGGTATGATCATTGTAAACTATAACAGATAATATTATTTAACAAGAAAATGTTATTTCCTGTTTAGCCTTTTCTATCTACATCACTTGGCTTTCAACAATTACATAAGTGTTAGTTTTAAATGTTGGTGGTTAAATAGGAACTTATTGAACAGAAGTGTTAAAGATATGGATTTTTAGTAAAAGTGAAACTGCAGATAATGTGCAGTCTTTGTTGAAGTTGTTAACTTTGTTTATTTATTTGATATATTGGATCCACATTTCTATCATAGTAGAGAGACTACTCTTCCAGGGGTCCACACCAACAAAATATGGAAACTAAACAAAAAATAACAAGTTCAACACAACAAAAATGCAACTCAAGCAAGAAAAAGACAACTGAAACAACTAAAAATCAGGACAGCATAGAAAAACAAAAACAAAAAAAAAACATGTACATTCTACATCACCATTAAAATCATAATCTATTACTAAACTTAATATTTTCATATAAACATTTTTTTCTTTCATGTTAGTGAATTCTTGTTATTATAATAACATATTTAACATATAACGTTATTATAATATTCCACATTAACTTTTAAATTGTTTTTTCTAACTTATTCACTATTCATTAATTATTACAAATATTAGAATTTTATTAACTAACATTTTATTAACTAACATGTTTTATATTCTATTATTATATTCTATAGATGGGATAAATGGCTCTTTGATCCAGAGATCAGAAGATCCAGATCTTGAAGAGCCGTTTGTTTCATAAAGCCGTTTAAAAGAACCGTTCGATTTTGAACGAATTATGTCATCACGTATGGGGGTACGTGATGATGTCATGGATTGTGGAACCGTGTGTTTTGTCAAGCAGAAACCCCCTCTCCATTCCCCCTGAGTTTCTGTACTCCACCACTCTGCCAGTTTATCGTGAAAAAGCTAAGCGGGAGTGATTTAGGGATGAAAAAGAAAGAAAAAATATTATTTGAGGAATAAGAAAATAAAATTACAAATGTCTCTTTACTGCCTGCTACTCTGCTCCTATTGTTCGTTGTAAGGAGCCGTTCAAACGTATGTTGCATCTCTATTATATTCCTACTGAAAAAACAACTTTTCAACAAATTGTTGATGATAAGAACAGAACAAAAGAATCAAACCTCTTAATATCTCTTATGTCAGTTGTGAATTATACTGAAATACATGTTTTGATTTTATGATAATGATTTAAAATATTTTTGCATTTTTTTCACTTTTATATTCCCTCCAGCTTTCTGATGCCCCCTATCATCCCTTGCAGCCCCCATTATGAAAACCACTGTTCAAAGTGGCACAGAACTAAAGATTATAATAAGGATTTCCTGATTTCAAATGACATAAAATAAACATTATACCGAATTATTGCAGTATTTCTACTCATTTTAGTCACAAACTTTTGAATATATAAGGACCATGATATTGTTTGATTTGATTGAAGTTTGATTGATTTAACTTCTTCAATTTGTTGGTTATTTACAGAAATATTTAACAGTGGATTTATCATAGTCTGATGAAGTATTTAGAGCCCAGTATCAGACTCTTAGCTTTAGACACATTAAATTTTAACTTTAGGAAGCGGTGAAGGCCCTGATGAATTTGTATATGTGGAAAAAACACTCAACATGCATGGAGCTATTTGTTTATTAACCTCTTTGCAAAACCTTAAAAAAACTGGACTGCACAAACATCAGCCAGGGACTGACAACTTTTAGTCCACGAGCTCCCCTTTTCTGGTCAGAGGTACCCAAAGGTCAGGGCACAGGTGAAGCAATATTGACCCTGTTGAAGGCTCTGGTGAAAAGAATAAAAAAAATATTTGGTAGGATGGATAAAGAGGGGCGTACAGGAACAGTCAGCTTTTGTCTTATCATTAAAATGTTGTACTTTCAGCATTAACACCTCTGCACACCCTGTGGGAAGGTGCCTCATCACCACCTTTTGAGGAACAAAGAAGTGTCAACTGATCTGGTTTCCACAGTGGGATGTGTCTTTTCACATCAATAGCCAAGTTGCCCAATCTTTTTTAAAAAGTACATTTCTATAATTGGCTAATCCACCTTAGACATTGCTATCTTCCAAAACGGTATTAATTAGTTAAAGATGTGGGGTTCTACTTTGTTTTTGAATAAATAGTTTTTCAGATATTGCTTTAAATATCATATCTGACTGTGGGTTTATTAACAAAAAAGTTCAGCTTCACTGTCTTGATAGTTTGCATCTTTGTTAAGTTAATACATATACGGTTTAAAACATTGTTTTTCTTTTTCTCTGTGTTTTTCAGATGCCATACATTCACTGCCCCTCTTCACTCTCACATCCATAAATGATCCTTTTACCAAGATCCAAGGAAGACTAGAGGGCCCCGGCGAGAGCAGAAAAAAAAGAAGGTGAAGGAAACAAGAGGAGGAAAGTCTTCACATCTCAGCTCAGCTTGTGTGTCTCTTTCTGTGCCACTCCGGTCAGGGATGGTGACACAAGTATCCTCTCTTCCCTGTGGTGAAAAGAACCCCCTCACCTTGACCTGCATCTCCAGCAAGCCAAACAAACTCGCCAAGCTCGCCAAAAAAAGACACTCCGACAGCCCACTCGTCAGTCACTTTGTCAAACAGCTTGCTATCGTCCAGCAACCTATTACCTCACGCCATGACCGCTCTGTCTGACCTGTGCTTATACACTCATTAATTCATGGTAAGTTTTAAATGTCTGATATTACTGTTATAAAGGGCATCAAAGGGAAGCTAACGACTTAAAACATGTTTGATGACGAGAGTACTATAAGCAGTTTATGATTGTGGTTTCAGAGGTTTCCTTCCGCCAACTGCTTTTCTTTTTCCACTTCTGTTCTGGAAATATGAAGACAACTTGTGGCTCTTGTCAATGTCCCTTTCCTCCTTTAAACTTCACAGAAGTTTAGCTTTCAATACATAAGGTGCCGTTTCATGTGTCAGTCAGCCTTAATTGTGTTGTGTTCATGTCACATTCATGGTTTCCTCTAAAAAACTGGCCAAGGCAGGAGGGGGACAAAGTAGTGATCCTGTTTTTTTTTAAGCTTGCACTTTTTTTGTCAGAAAAAGCAGACAGAGACATGTTTTAAAACTGAAAGAAGAAATGAAACTTTTTGGGTGGGAAAAATTTGCAGACAAAAGTTAAAACGTGCACAAAGTTCTGCAGTGTTGGATAAATCTCTGTTCTGGTATGCAGTTTAATTTCAGTCAGGGTTTGTTTTTGACATAAAGCTGACAAAAATTAGAATTAAAACTGTGCTGCCAATTGATGAAAAGTAGTTTCATTGAGCATTTTCTGCCAAAGTACAAAGTACTATTACTACATGTTTGGTTTTAGCTACTTTTCCCAAAAGTAGCATAGAAACCTGACACAAGATTGTCTTCTCTTGTGTTACTTTTAGCACTTTTGGGGCACCAAAGAAAAAAAAGTATACTTCTACAATCGCTTTAAACAGGTCCACGAAGCAAAATTAAGGTTTCCACAGGTTAAGATGAGCAATTGGATAATCCCTGTTAATATGCAAACATGTAAAGATGTTGAAATTATTTAGAAAACCGGAAAGGGTTTTGCAGAACATGTGGTGTCTATTTTTGACAACGTTTTTTTTCCACTCATCACAGCATATTTGTATTTCCAATCCCCATTTGCATATCCTGTCAATGTGGCCTCTTCTTCCAGTTTGGAACAAAAACCAAACCCATCCTCACATTTGCATGTAGCGGCCTGTTTGTCACCGGTGCTACCTGGTTGCTCAATAACCGCTGGTCAGGCTGCTGCATTTGCATATCGGGCAGGTCGCCTCAGGCGCGCCTCCCGTGCATCATCGCTGTAGGAAATCACACGTGTTCAGTGGAGGAAATGGTAAAGGGAGGAGAAGCCTTTTCTATGGTACTGGCAGTTATTTTTATGTTATTTTATTTTAAGTCCTGTTTTGAGACGTTACGCTTGAGTCATGACTTTACAGGTAAGACCGCGGTTTCAGAAATTGTACGATGTCCAGTTAATTTATTTTCAAGCCAAAACCTGCAGGTTAAAACTCGGTTGATTTCATTTATTTTTTGGAGAAGTTGTGTAATTTTAGATGATACCCATTTGAAAGAACGTTCTTGCTGAGCTTTAAGTTCTTTTCCGGCATTAAAATTAAATCCCAGAGTTATTTTAAGTAGCCAAAAGGACTTAAAAGCATTATAATATTTTATAAAAGTGTTTTTTTTATTTATGTTAGCCCTTCAATAAGGGCGGCAACCATAAAACTTTAACACCTTGTCAGTTCTTGTTGGTGCCGCAGTTCTGTTTAACAACAACAAAATAAATGGGCCTCCATGCATTTTGACAGGAGTCTGAGTTTCCCAGTGATGTAAAACATCTGCAAACTGGGTTTTTGTTTTCTTTTTCAGTTAAACCACACTCTTGACAGCCTCAAATTCTCAGTTTAGTTTTTTGTTGTTGTTAAGAAGACTAGAAAAGGCCTTCAAAAGTCATTATTTTTCAAACCAAAGTGGATCTTTGCTTGTTTACAAGCCCATTAGGAGTGTTTGCTTCAGACCTCCCAGAGTCTACACCGATGGTTGTTGAGTTGTTTTGAATTAAGAGCCAAAGGAAACTTTGGTTGAGGTTCCGTGTCCATCCAGAGCAATTAGCTGATTATGGGGAGAAGGTTGCATATTAGTAGCTCTAACAAGGCAGAATGACAGAATTACGATGTTATTTATAGTTCAAGGATCAGAGAAGGGCTTGGCTTCATAAACTAAGAGATAAGGAGCACTGCCTGTGTCGAGGAAGTATTCACCCATAGAATAGTAAAGTGGTGATTTAAGGGACAGACACATTTTTTCCCTCTAGTCTCACTCTTTCTTTGTAGATGTCAATGGTTTATGTTGTGAAAAGCTAATATTGAAAACAATCATGAAAGCATTAATAAAAAAAAAAATCTGAATATTGTAATCTTCCCAAGTTGTCCAGGGCAAAATGTGATCATGTTTTTGCCTGTGTGTGTTTAGCATGTTAGCAAAATATCCCATGAACCAGTGGACAAATTTTGATGAAATCTTGGATGGACATTGACAGTTAATTACCTTTTTAAGCAACCTTAGCAAACACAAAAATGTATATAACTCAACCAGTTTTACAGCTATTGAGTTAAAAGTTGGTGTTGTAGTAGCTGAGAGTCATCCTCAACACATACTTTGAGGGCTAATGATCACTCAAGATCTGTTTTTGAAACTTTGCCATCAACGATGTCTCTCTTAGCAAAATATCTCATGAACGACTGGACAAGTCTCAGGGTGTATTTACACTTAAAGCATTTGGTCCGCTTTAAACGGACCAGAGTACGTTTCACCCACCCAAGAAAAAAATAAAGTCCGCTATTTGGTCCGGACCAAACAATTGGACCAAAGAACTTTCCTGGTGTGAATACACCCTCAGAAAATAATCTTTGGATGTACTCCTAATTGGTTACCATTTGGAGTCAATCCAAACAAAATGGCCATTACAGGGAAACAACATTGCCAGTCTAAAAATATTTGTAACTTAAGTATTTTTGGAGACAAGGAGCTAAAAATGTCCTAATAGCCGAGAGCCATTCTCCACATTTAGTCCAACTGATAAAATTTCTCACAAAATCTTGCAACGTTGCATGAGACTGCACAAAACATCATTTACAAGGTTTGTTTAAAATGGTTATATTTCTGTCATTTCTCGTCATAAAATGATCTGGTATAAAAGGTGGTGAACGATATGCTTTCCATCATAGAATGTAAGGCCTTTATTTTATCTTAAGAGTCCATCGGAGCACAGCAGTAAATTCTGCCGGACCACAGGGTTGCTGTGAAATGAAAGAAGGGTTCCTGCAAAACAAAGTTGGATGATGGATGTTGCACATTCTGAGGCAGCAGACCACAAAAATAGTTCATGTTAAAGGAGCTGAAAGGATTAATACGAATGTGCATTAATTAGTGTTTTTATTGTGAACGTGTGTCTGTGATATGTTGATCTTGTTTCCGTTGTATGAAAACGTGTCTGTTTTCATGCAAATTTAGTCTGTGCGTTGTGTGCATGCATGGAAGCTGAGTCAAATACTTGGTCTGATGCCAGAAATCCTACTACCAAAAAAGGACGGGAATCCTCTCAGTCCTGCCTCAGTGCTTGCAGTCACACTTTATCTTTCTCTAAAACAAACATCATTATTTTTCCCCTCTGTGATGTACAGTAACGTATAGCTGAGGAGCAAAAAGTGCAACACAGACAGTCATTTTCTCACTTCTGTCTGTTAGCTTGTGATCGATTTGAATGATATTTAACTATGTTGATTTCCTGCATGCCCTCTCAACATGAAGCCCCACAGCGTGAGTGGAGTGGAGATGAGAAAAAGGCAGGCGGCTCATATCGAGGCCCCACCCCAGGCCCCAGGACAGCCCCGACCTAACACCTGCTGCCTCTGTTGGTGTGGCTGCTGCAAATGTCTCTGGTAAGGAAACAACATCATTTATTTAGGTATTCTGTGGCTCAGTGATAATGTACATTTTTTTACATTTGGAGAAAAGTAAGGCTTAACAATTTGTCCAGCGCTCAATTTTCAGCTCTCGTAGTTGTAGCATATGGTATTTTATCAGACATATTGCATGTAATGATCACACAGAGGTTTACAGTAACAAAATACATTAACTTTGTTACAGTACTTAAGTGATTTTTGTTTTGAAGATCTGGAATTTTACCTAGTATTTTTTTTTATCGGGAATTTTACTTTTATTTCAATAAATTCCTAACATAAAAATGATACTTTACACAGGGTTCCCACGGGTCCTTGAAATCCTTGAAAGTTCATGAATTTCAAAAAATTATTTCAAGGCCCTGGAAAGTTTGTAAAAACAGCTAAAAATAACACTTGTCCTTGAAAGTCCTTGAATTT
>JAUBOC010000089.1:15396441-15406893 GCA_032275365.1 Anablepsoides cearensis
ACTTATTGAAAACTCAAGACAGCCATAACATTATGTTTCTTTACAATTGTATGTAAACTTTTGACCACAACTGTATAAAGTGAAACTGCAATGCTCTGGTCTGAATTCCTTGTTATTGTAGCTCCACAAGCCCCTCTTTTTCACCCCTGTTGTGAGGTGCAACTGAGAGCAACTCGTTTTGATCCTGTCTCTTTAAATGTAAATGAGGCACTTCACATCCAGCCCCCCTCCTCCCTGTTTGCCTATTTTTGTAGTTTGATAGCCGTTTATCTAGCAGTACATATACTTTTATTTGCAAGAATGTATAACATACATACTTGCGGATTTACAGAAGTGATTAGCCGTAAATGGCTTTGATGACTTTTTTTTTGTAGTTCCGCAGCAATTATGATGTTATTGTTCAAAAAACGTAACATGGACTATAGAAAAAATGACCCAAACACAATCTAAAGATATCTACTCAGCACTGGAAGAGACTAAATTCCAATTTTCTGCACTCCTTGAGACCTTGCGTATACAACAAAATGTATTTAAGGGCTACAAAAGTGATTTTTGCATGATATGTCCCCTTTAAGGATTGTGCTGCTACAGAGTTTCATTGCCTTTTTTATTGTGACCTTGAGGTGCATCAGAAAAAACTGATCATCACTGTTCTGAAGTGTAGCATTGGACCGACTCGTTTCTCCTCATTTCACAACAAAGTGAAGTCGAGTCGGGGCCCAGTTCAAAACACTGAGCACTCCGAAATCTGTACTTTGTGCAACACTTTAAATTGTGACCGCAGTGGCTAGTTAGTGCATGGTAAGACAGTCCTCGTAATATTTGCACCAAGTCAGTGTTGACAACTGTTATAAAGTATAGTAATGAAGCAACATTGGTCTATAATGTCTGTGAAAAAACAAAAATAAAAGTCAAATTTTGATGGCTAAATACAAAGTTAAGTTCCAGTTAGCTAACCTAATGAGCAGTTTTCCCAAAAAATATTTAAAAAAAAATGATAATTCACAAAAAAACAAGTGAATAAGTTGCTCTGTCCAAAAGTTTTTGTTTAAAGAAATGTGCCATACTTACAATCTACTTTTTGTTTCAGTGTTAAAGAGGTGAAAGGGGTTGTTCCGTTGCACTAAACACGATCCTGAAAAAAAGAAAAAAAAAAAAGGTTGTTACATGTCCTTGTATGTTGCTGTCATGGGTTTGTTTCATCTCTCTAAACCGTTTGTTTGGATCTATTTGATCACGTGATCTTTGTAAACTGGTACTGAACATTTTACAACACCGCTGATGTTCGCGGACTTCACTCCGTTTAAAGAAAAAAAAAACTGTAACCCTCACACAATGCTGTACATTGTTTTTGATTTGTTTTTGTACTGTTTCAGTCCATTATGACCAGTTCAGTTTGACCTCAAACGACACACAACTTGTTTCTTGTCCTCGAACCTCCCATGAGTTAGAGGCACAACCATGTTGTGATACATTTTGGTCCAATTCTCTCTTCAATGTCCGTCTTTGTTTACATGATGACATCTTGCATTAAAAGAGAACTACAATCTATGGTTACTGCCCTTGAATATCCGTAATTTAAATAGTGCTGCTAGAGAGAGAAATCTAAATGTAACAACTTCAAAATAAATACTTTATTAATAGATTTTTGCCAGTTGTGATTGTGTCTTTCTTTGACAGACGATGCTTATAGTTTCACTTGAACTGACGAGGTACACTTATTTATTTAATTATGATGTTAGTTATGGGTTTTTTTTTCACTACCATCAAGTTTGTTGGGATTAGACTTCATAAACAATTAAAATTACATATCTGAATACCCCTGTTCTGGAGCCTGAAACATCCGTCGTGGTGCGAGGGACGGGGTACACCCTGGACAGGTCGCATGTCCATTACAGGGCCATATGGAGACAAACAACCATTCACTCTCTAAGATTCATGTTTCTGGTCTGCGGGAGGAAACCAGAGATCAAAAACCCTCGCACAGAAATAACACGCAAACTCTACCCAGAAAAGTCCCTGGCCAGGATTCAATCTGGCAGCCTTCTTGCTGAGAGGCAACTGTGCCAACCAAACACATCTAAAACAGTGGTTCTCAAAGTTGGTGTCGGGACCCTGCTGTGGGTCCTGAAACATCCACTCTTGTTCGTAGTTATATTACCTTCAGTTTTTACGAAAACGCTGTATATATATCAAAAATAAATTTGACTTCACATCAATTTGAAATTGGCCTCTGTCTCTTTAAGAACCTTCTACCATTTCTGACACTCCCACTTCAGCCGATTTTCACAACAATGCTTCTGGGGAGGGCTGCTCTTTGGGGTGGGAGCAGACTGAGCGCCAGGGAGGAGCTTTGTACAAATAGGTGGTGCTTTGTAGCAGTAGATTCAAGGATTTCTCAAACATGCATGAATGAGGAAAAGCAGCACTCTGTGTATGTTTTTGATGGGCTGACATAACATGATATAAAGCTTTAAAAAATTTGGCTAAATACCCCCCCACACACACACACACACGCACACACACACCTTACAAATATAAATGAAAACAGCATAATGAATGAATACTGTTACTATACCCTTGTTTATTTGACCTGATGCCTATTTTTATCACCCAAAAGTATTTGGGGGCACTTTTATTTTGTGGGTCAAAAGCTGAAATGCGGCCTAAAAATAATCATTAATATGAATCTAAATATGATATTCATGCCCATTATGAGTATCTACAGGGGTTGGACAATGAAACTGAAACACCTGTCATTTTAGTGTGGGAGGTTTCATGGTTAAATTGGACCAACCTGGTGGCCAATCTTCATTAATTGCCCATTGAAGCAACACAGAGGAAGCTGCCACATCATGGCATTCCATTGGCTCAATACTTGTGCTAGATTGGCGCATTACTGCCAAGGACTACTGAACCTTTCTGGAGGACCATGTGCATCCAATGGTTCAAACATTGTATCCTGAAGGCGGTGCCATGTATCAGGATGACAATGCACCAGTACACACAGCAAGACTAGTGAAAGATTGGTTTGATGAACATGAAAGTGAAGTTGATCATGGCCTGCACCGTCACCAGATCTAAAGATCATTGAGCTACTTTGGGGTGTTTTGGAGTCAGGAAGCCTTTTCCTCCACCAGCATCATGTCCTGGCCACTATCCTGCAAGAAGAATGGCCTAAAATCCCTCTGATCCCTGTGCAGGACTTATATATGTCATTCCCAAGATGCATTGATGTTGTATTGGCCGCAAAAGGAGGCCCTACACCATACTAAGTAATGATTGTGGTCTAAAATCAGGTGTTTCAGTTTAATTGTCCAACCCCACCATGTTTAACTGACCACACTCAGTTGGAATCTAATTCCAAAATCAGGGGCTAATTAGATTTTCAGCATTTTTCTCTGTCACACACTCGTGAGCGTAAAACTATTCATCACAAGTATAGAGTAGCAGGTCTACACAGAGTGCCTACTTTTTATGTTTGTCTTAAAGGCAAAAAGGAATCACATGTTGGCTTCAAGAACATAAGGGTCATTCTGGAAAAGAGAACTCACAGAGCATTAGTCTTCATCTCTTTAGGAAACATTGAAGAATGATCTAAAATAAGTTCCTTTTGTCCTAAAATCTAATAATTTCTACAGATTAGTCTATAAGTACTTTTCCCCTTCTGACACCGATAAACTTCTAATTATATAAAAAAAAAATCCACTTCATTCAAAAATGTATTTATTTGATCAACTGGATCAAAGTTTTTTTTTTTCCAGGCTTTACATTCGAACAAGATGAGACCACATGCTGCGGACAAGTGAGAAGGCAGGTTTGTGTGCATGGGTGCTCTCTCTCATACAATCCTCTGTATGTATGCAGATCTCTTTGTCGTACAGTCCTCTGCATGTGGGCACTCTTGTAAATATATCTGTGTTTTTTGTTTATTTTAATCTTTCTCAGGCAGTCTTTTGATCCGTTTGCTCCGGAGCCGTCGACGCCGAGTCCTCCTGGGTCTTGTCTAATCCCTGGCTCAAGCCCTGGTCGCTGGACTGCGCGCCGTCTCGCAGCGTGGTGGCGGCGTTGGAGGCGTCGATGCTCTCGTATGGCTCTGATGTCCACTGAGGGGGGAAAGGGGGGGAGGGAAGAAGGAAAAAAAAATGAGGGAGAGGATAAAGTTTCGTAGTTGAGCTGAGAGAGAGATTTTAGAAAGAACATAAATTAGAAGGTAAGGTTGAGTGGTAATATAATACACTGGGGTATCTAAAAATAAAATTGCTTTGACTTGTATTATAAACTTGAAGAACACTGTCACAGTATCTTATGATTAGTTCTTTTTTTATTTCCTGAGTGCGGTGCAGCAGCTATACAGTGCCTTCAGTTTTAAGCACCACACCAAGGTCAGCTGATTTTTCTGCCAACCTATTGTGCCTGCTTTAGATGGAGGTCGTAAAAAGATTTTTTTCCCAGCAGAATGAAATCATGAAGGACAAACGACAACTACGCTCAAGTTTCTTTAGTCTCCGTGTGAAGGAGCACATATTTGCGAAGTTTTTGCACAGTAATTTGAGCGCAATTTCACCCTTGTAATATCTTAAATTTATCATTTTATGAGGCTATGTCGAGGTTAAAAAGTGACCTTCTTTGGAGTCAGGATGTCTACAAAAGATTGAATAAATCAAGAGCTGACTGCTTACTTTACAGCTTGTGATTCATGAAAACATTCCACCAACTAGATATTCTTTTATAAAAACAGAAGTTTTAATGTTTGTCTGTGTGTTCCCCTTCCGGATGACCTGGATGGAAGCTTGATATGATTTGTGTCCTACCTGCGTGGCTCTGCTGCCGGACCTGTGCGAGGGTCCGATGGCGATGTTGACGCTGGACGAGGACTGCGTGTCGGTGGTGTTCCCCCCCTCTGCAGCCGACAGCCCGGAGATCACCAGGCCGCTGGAGAAACTGCGCTTCCCAAACAGGAGGCTGAGGGTGGAGGAGGATGAGGAAACCTGGCGGGACAGCAGGGGGGAGGGGGGACAAAGAGTAAGTGGAGAGGTCTGCAGGTGCAGAGTTTCGGTACGGAAGCCTGTGAAGGTCCCACCTGACTGGAGCGCTGCTGATGCTGCGCTGCCTGGAGCTGCGAGCTGATCCCTCCTGCTCCGGAGAGACGAGGGACCTGAAGACAAAAAGGTTCTTTTTCAGTTAAAACCCACCTTCCTCGAGCTTTTAAAAGAAAAAAGAAAAGGGCATACCTGAGAGAATATAGAGGCTATGGAAGTGTTAAAGGACAGCTGACTGTTGGACAGACGCTGGACGAGCCCATGGTTGGAGCCCGAGTCCAGGATGGGACCTGATTGGCTGGTGACTGGGGGGCGCTGACTCTGAGGCTGCACTGACCGACTCCGATACTCTCTTCTCCCTAAAGACAACAAAGACACTCAGAATTTGAATTGTCCAGGTAAACAGGAAGACACCTGTGCCACAATTGGGACAATAAAGGAACTTTCCTCATAAAGTGTGTTGCACAAAACTCTTACTTATAATAAATCTGGATAGGCAACCTGCTGCTGATTAGTTTGGCACAAAAAAGATCTGAAACTTTCTGGCACAAAGTTGCAAAAAAAGTACACAGATTTTCACCTAGAATCACATGAAATTGATATTTTCTGTCTAATTTTCACATTGAAGTAATTTTTTTTGTCACATTTTAGTCACAAAATGTTTTCAGTCTCAGTCGTGTGTCATGTTATTACATGAGGAGTGGGAAACCACAACTTACAACTACAAACTCTCAACTGTGGAGAGACTTCTGGAAGAATTGTATCAAATACTTTATAACAGAATCTAAACAGATTGGTCGGGTCCACCTGAATAATCACTGTCCTGCTGACCACTCATATTTCTGGGGGGTGCCCTGTCCTTCAGTTATCCTGGGAGGGGGAGTTCATCAAACTTTCAGAGACATCTCGGGCTATGGTATCAAACTTCCCTGCTTTTTTTTTTTATTTTGGGGAATATGGACCTAAATATATTTAAAGCTATCAGATATATCTTCAAAAATAACGACCGTAAGTAAAAAAGCTATAACTAAGCAGTAGCTTAGCAGGGATCTTCACACATTTAATGAATGAACTGACATTGTTAATTACATTCAGAGAATTTGACCTTTAACTTAAGACTACAAAAAGAAATGGTGCCTTCTGTGAAAGATATCTTGATATCCTTCATCTGCTTTTTTTTTTTCCTGCCTGGTCCTTGTAAATACCTTCAGTGTATCCCCCCATTTAACACCAGATTTGCTGTACTAGATTTGTATGTTGTTTCTATAATTGTTGTTTTCATGTTTCTTTTCTGTTGTTCTAAATGTAAAATTTTTCTCATCACAATACATGATTTTTGTCACCAGTTTGAATGAAGCTCGCTATGACAAATTTATCAATCAAAGTTTTTAGAATTTGCTTAGACTCCCTCTGAAATAAATACAAAAGCCCCGGAATTAATGAGAACCCTTGCAACCATTTTGAGATGTTTTGGATTTTTTTTATATAATGATAATTTTCATAAATGCAGTTTGCCAACAGTTGCAGCCCATCAAAAAATAAATAAAACTTTAGCCGCTAACCACTATGAGCCTTTGTTAACATGGTGTTCTCTCTGCACTCACAGAGATTCTTGTTCATGACACTATAATCTGACTTTCAGCTCAACGTGGCTGCCTAAGTGGGAAATCTTGCTTTCCAGTGCACCCCTCTGGTCATTTCCTGCGAGAGCAAAGAAACAGGTGTGTGTGTGTGTGTGTGTGTGTGTGTACCTGTGTTGTGGCGTCTGTGGCTGTGTGTCGTCCTGGCCCGGTTCTGGTAAAGACTCAGGCTGTTGGACGTGACAGAGGACTGGCGGTTTTGGCTCAGCGAGGATGAACCGGCAGCACCGCAGTCCACATCCTCCATGTTGGTGCCACTGTTGTTACAGCTGGTCAGGTTGTCTTTACGCACCCTGCAGCGCACACACACACACACACACAGGGCTCAGATTTATTTATTCATGTCCACATCAGTGCCAGAGATGCAAAAGGGCATCAAAGATTTAGCGAGCTTTGACTGTCCCATCTGGTTGAGAGTGAGAGATGTTATGTAAGGCGTAGTCCAATGTGTTCTGACTGAAGACGAACGACCCGTCTTAGCTCCTTTACTGCTTTGTGAAATTAAGACAACGATCAAAGAGGATGAAACAGGATTACCAGCTTAATCTGATCGGAACAATTTATTCCTCAAGAATCCTAAAGGAGAACTGTGCATTCCTAACAGAAAAAAGAAAAAGTGGAAGAAGAAGAAGCAAAGCGATGTAAGTGACGTTGCTTCAACCACAGAAAGGTAAAGCTTTCAGGTTTCCACTCTCTCTGTAATCCAGCCATCTCTGTCTCCCAGGCGTACTCTCGCTCTGTCCCCCTCACATGTATTTAAAACTACATTAAGTTGGCAGAGAAGTCCCTCTGCACCGCTGCCAGTCAATATCTGTAAATCCTAAGAGAAGCACTCAGTCAGTCTGCAGGGAGCCTGAGCGTTTTAAGATCAGTGGAGCCTTATCCATGATGGATTTATCCTGAAACATAACCAGCTAAATGAGAGCATTATGCTGGTAATAGAATCTGTTATCAGAACTTGTGTCCTGTTGTCAAGACAAAAGCTTTAGAAAACGTCTCAGAAACATACAAATCAGTCGGATGCTTTATGCTAAATGCTGGATAAACCTTAACGCTGACCGTTTCATTAGTGGACATTGACCTCTTAAAGTGCCTGTGACATCACATTTTTGAGTTAAATATGAATGCATTTTTTGAAAGATAATTATGTTAATGTGTTGCAAGAAGAATTTCACATCACTGAGATGAAAAGTTGTTGAGATATTCTCCTGTGAAGTAACAGGAAGTGATGTCAAAGGGGAATCTCTGTGTGAACAGCAATGGCCGAAAACACAAACTGTCGAGAAGAATCTGATATTTCTCTAGATTATTTTGAGTCACTATCAGAGAGAGATGAAGAAGAATTCAAATAATATTGTTTCTATAAACAAAAATGAAATAGCCTTTCTTAGTGTTCCCCTTTGATGTCACTTCCTGTTTCACTATGGCTGAGCCAAATTCAGAGGGAGATGCCTGTTGTGTTGTATGTAATGTGCCAAGTTTATTGAATTCAAAGATGTTTTCCTTGACTTTTTTGTATTTGAAGGATATGTTTGTAGGAGGTACTTTAAAATTAAGCTTGCAAGTTATAAAGCTTCTCAAGCATTATTAAAATTAATATTTTTATTAGTGTATTCTTAGCATCCAAGGTCGGCCTCCAGAGATTTTGAAATTTTGACCATGAGCAAATTTTATTGGTGACCCCTGCACTTGAGCAATCCACTGGGCAGTGTTGTAAAAAGTACCACAAAGTGATACTTGAGTACAAGTACAAGTATCTTACCAAAAAATTACTTTGGTAAAAATTAAAGTCTCCTTTAGGAATATTTCTTAAATAAAACTCTTAAAGTATCTGATATTTTTTGTACTTAATTATTAAAAGTATTGATTTAAAATGAGCAGTTAGATTATTTTGTAAGGACATTTATTAGGAGGTGACCTCCCCTAAACAATGCAGAAATGACTGTATCATAATAAAATAATAAATTTGTGTTAAATTTAGGATGCACTAGTACAGCTGTTTCAGTTTATATACATATATCAAGGCTTCTCAAACCTTTTCCTCAAAATGAAAATCTATTTAAGGGTTGCAGCCAAATGCAATAATATAATTCATGAAATACAAATACTTCTTAAGTACTGTCCTTTTATTTTAATAATTATGTGCTGCTGGAGTGTGACATGATTTGTTTGTGTACAAACTAATACGGTATCCGAATTTTATATATTTATATTCTCATTCAACCACAATTAAATTCTCTATCTAGGAGGCACAATTTATATGGATAGTATTTATTTTAGAATAACAAGCTGCAATGAAAAGAAGCAAAAATGAAATAAAAGTAACAACTTTATACTTCTTGCCTTTTTAAATGTAAGGAGTAAAAAGTACAGATATTTGTGTGAAAATGTAAGAAGTAGAAGTAAAAAGTAGGCTGAAAAATAATTACTCAATTAAAGTATATATACCCAAAAATTCTACATAAGTACAGTAACAAAGTATTTGTACTTAATTACTTTGAATCTCTGCCACTGGGGAAGAGAATGCAGCATGATACAACATAAAGTTGCAGGAAAATGCTGCACAGGGCAACATTTTTTAGCTGCAGCTTTAATCTTTGTAGCTGAGTTTGAAATGGTAACATATGAATTTTTTCCACAAGTGAAACTGTCTCCCGTGAAATTTGTTTGTCAAAGTCATTAAGGAGTATTTAGGAGCTTTGATCTTAACGGTGCACATGCTCTGTGCCAAAATAAGATCAAGTGAGCCTTTTATCCAAAGCATCTCACTCAGAGATCTTCAGACAGCTGCTCGATCCACAAACTGAACTCGTGACCAAAATAAATCTAATCTGTTCTCTGTTTTCTTCTACTTATGAAGACTGCGGTGCAACAGGAAGGATCTCAGGGAAGGTTGAGCTCAGCTGGCAAGAAGGACAAGACTTACAGCCTCACGGGGGGGGGGGGGAATAAAAAAAATACCGACCGAAGCCATTTAGAGCAGAGCCAGGAACGAATGGCGTCCAGACTTAAAGCCCCTCCTCCGATGCTGCGGAGCGTTCGGTGTGTTCCTGCGTATGATGTTGTCAGTGGTGACACATACCTATAAAAATAAGGATATTAACGTCTTATGCACATCAGTTAAAAACAGATAAACGTGCTGCAGCTTTGAAGTCGGGCTGCAGCTGAGACGTACATGGGGTATCCCAGCGGCTGGTCGCAGGACGAGTTCACCATGTTCCTCAGCGCTTGCTTTGAGTTCTGGATGCTGCCACGTTCTGGGTTTCGGTTCCGCAGAAACACCAGCTCCTGCTGCTGACCCGCCCACAGGCCGCGCACACACTCCTTATTGATCTGCAGAGAGGAGGTTTGACAGGATAGAATGAGGATTATTTAAAATTCAGTTGAAGTTATTGGAAAAACCTCTGGAAAAAGTGAACATGTGGAAATGAAGGCAGTGTGCTGTGGTTACTTAGCCTTCAAAGACAATTTGGTCTCATTTATGTGCTTTTTACCACATGTGTCAAACTCAAGGCCTGCAGGCCAATAACTGAGTTATATCTGAGCAATTTAGTTGGATAGCACAGTATTAATGTTTCAAAATAAACTGATTTAAAGCCAACACTGACTATAAGCTACATCTCCCATAATGCATGCATGTCAAATATGCAGGGGGATTTCCTGTACACCCAAAATACAGATTGTTGGATTTACTTAACTCGGTTATGTAAAGTGGTTCCACTAAATTAACTGAGTTGAGTAAATCTAAAGCACCTTGCACAATTACATTG
>JAUBOC010000089.1:15412718-15423790 GCA_032275365.1 Anablepsoides cearensis
TCACTGATGATGAAGAAATTAAGAAACTATTATTCTAATATAAAGTTCTTATTTTTCTACTGAAGTGAAAAAAAAAATGTATATGTTTTTTTTTGTGTGTGTGTGTGTCAGCAAATAAGCTGTTTCAAAAACCTGCGGATTGTAACGTCACAATCTGAGTAAACTGGCAATGTCAATGTGAGCCCAGCCCCTCACCTGGTAACCCGTGCAGAGACTCCACCGACTTCTTCACAAGACGAGAAGAGTTAGTTCTGCTTTTTTTACAACAGTCATGGAGAACAGAGATGTGTGGCTTAATTTTATCTTTTTATTTTTGATGGCAATATTCTAGCAATATTGCCAAAAGAAAGTTATATTTTGTGCAAATAATTTCACCATGGATTACTTTGAAAATCTCTACAAGTACACAACAGGATGTGCCCAAGAACTTTCAACTGAAGGAAACGTCTGTTCCTACTGTTCCTTACAAATCTGTAGATGATGGCGATGAAAATGATGTGTCGTGTGTTTAGTGTTACTGTTCGGCATGAACATGATTTGTCATTTATCACAAATTATTGTTGAACGCGCTGCCGGGATCGACTACTGAGGAGGTGCACTGCAAAAACTGTCTTTCTAACCAAGTTTGGTTGAAATTTTTTAATTAATTTGAGTCAAATTTTCAGGCTAACAAGACAAATAAACTTACACATTCTGAAAACAAGATTAATATTCTTACACAATCAGTTCTTGTTTAGTAAATCAGTCTCAAAACAAGATCAAATAGATTTTTTTGGCTGGATATAAGGTTTTAAAACTTGGTTAGACTGAAATTTTTGCAGTGCAGGAAGATTCAGGAGAAAACGATGCAATAAAGCAGCACTCGTATGAACAAACGTACACACTGAAGCACATTTCCTGTTTCTATAAACGTGTTTTATGCACAAGGGATGCAAACCTCTGGGTTCAAACTGGTAGTACTCTTTGGTCTTTAGAACCGGGTGAGAGACCCACAGCCACGGGTGATGCTTCCGCAGCTGGGGGATGAGGTAGTGGGTTACAAATCCCACTGTTCCAGCCAAAGCGTACAGCACGATGGTCACAAAAGGCTGCAAGACAGAAATTTATAATGTTAATTTAAAATATATATATATTATAACATTTATGTTCTGAGTTTTGGAAAAATGGGAAACAAGCGAGAATCTGACCTTCAGAGAGAGGAACACGGTGCTCGCCGTGATGGCGAAGGTTAGGATGTAGGCAACAGAGCACACCACAACGTCCGACAGCAGGATCTCCTTCTGCGGGTTTCAAGAAGGAGCTGTAATTACTCAGAATCCACATCAGCTCATTCAGCTGCTTAATTATTCCTGCTTAATTTTGTTTTCCTCTCGGTGATCAAAGATAAAGCAGCCTGGGAAAAGTTCACAATCATCTCTAATATTACAACAGGACTAAAACTAAAACTGCAGGCTAGGAGAGGTTTGATTTGCACACACAGTGATGAACAGCAGATTTGTAGCTTGATCTCACTCTCATCATAAGGTTTAGCGCAGCCTGTTTGCTCTCAGGCACACAGTGATTATGAGTATTGATTGCTCGGGTATAATTATTGCAAGCTGACATGAGCTGATGTGTTTCTGGGCCGGATTAAAACACAAAGGAGCTTCATCTCCCAGCAACACTCAACAAAACTAAAACTGCGTCGTCACAACACATCTTTCATTTCAAACGTCTCAATGCAGATTTACCATGGAGTTCTGCAGCTTCTCAGGCAGCGGGTCCTTAATCTCCACATCCTCCTCCTCCTCCTCTTCTTCTTCGGCTTCCACGAGCGCAGGCATGATCTTTGACTTGATCAGAGATCTGGGATTGAAAATGTGTTGGACATCAAAAAACACATTAAAAGGAGTAACGAGCTAAATTCAAGCTTTTGTGCTTAAATATCGGGAGGAACGACTCACAGCAGCACAGACGGGTCGCTGCTCTGTCGGCTGAGGTGATAGGAGAACAAGACCAAAAGGCCACAAAAGCCCGAGAACAGAGCCGGGGTGTGCTGCTCGTCCCACGGCTCCTGTGATATCACACACATCAGGGATTATCTGATCTGCATTTTACAAATCTGCCACTGTCAGACCTTTTTCTTTTTTTTCTCACCTTGAGAGCTCCGAAGCAGAAGCCGTAGAGCAGAAACAGAGCGATCAGGCTGCGGAGGATGCTGTAGACGGCAGAGACGAGGCTCGTAGCAGCTGAGATTAACACGTTACATCGAGGATGAAAATACACTCAGTAACATGATATGATCAGCTGGCTGAATCAGAACATATTAAAAAATATGGTGATGAATATGAAGCAGCTGTCATGCTCTGATGGCTTCCATCTATTACCTGGATTTATTTGTAAAAAAATAGTAATCAGTGTTATTAACCTGTTCCTCCAAAGACATGGATGTCGATCTGCTCCAGCAGGTAGATGGTGAAAGTGTTGATCTGAGGGAAAAGGCCCACCAGAAAGGTGAAAGGGAAGCAGTAGGTAAAACCTGTTTCAGGCACAAAACAAAACACATTTCTTGTTATTTTTACAGACAGGACCCGGTGCGATAAGTTCAGAAATAGATAAACGGTAAAGAAACACGTTTTCATTCTCGTATTCCTTCTGCGCTCCTGCTCACCGACTAGCAGGTCTCGTGTGAAGCGCAGGACGTCGTAGCAGATGATGGTGACTCCGTACAGAGTGGAAACAGGCAGGTCTTTCCTCCTCAGCAGCTGCTCCAGGATCCAAATCAGAGCGCAGAAAATACAAAAGTAGGCTGCTCGGCTGTAAGCAACCAGCTGGTTGTGGCCCTGGTGACACAGAGTTAGACGTTTGGTTGCATGCCTACTTCTAGAGCTTTAAACGTGGGGTTTGGTGTGATGACGAGATCCAAAGAGCTTCTGATATTCATTGTTGATGAAGAAAAGCACAACAATTATGTGGAAATAGGATTTTTTTAAAGTCAAGACATCTAAAATCCAAATCTGACTGTATTAAATAGTGATGTTTTTCAACAAAGTCACAAACTCACATGTGTTGGTGACGCTGCATCAGGTTGAACACTCTGAAAAATAAATTAATAGAAGCCAGTATTGAGCTAATGTCACTAAAGCACAAAAAAATTGGTCTAAACAAAGATCATTATGATACAGATTAAAGTTATAGCTTTTTAAACAAAACTTGTAAATTTCATAATACATGATCTGTAGTGTTTAGATGTTTCAAGCATGTGTTAAAGATGACATTTGACTACTAACACATTAATTTTCAGTGCATCATATGTAAAACTGGTTGAGTTACAATTATTTTATGAGTTTGCTAAGGCTGATTATCATCCAGTGTGTACATCCTGAAAGGTTTATAAAATCCCTCCAGTGTTCACTCAAAAAACAGATGTAGAGGATTTAATAAATAAAAAAAATCTGTCAACTAATGTAAAGTAAATGTGTTACCTTTACTCAATTAAGTTGAGTGTAAACTGTTGACATATTTGTCATTATATCCATTATATTTGTTTTTAGTGGAGATATTTTGCTAACACATCTGGTGAACTACAACAGATGATGGCAAAGTTTTAAGCAAAGATCTTGTGCCATGTTTAGGTCTAAGAGGATGTGTTGTGGAGGGTTTACCTTCAGTAGAGAATACTGGCAGCTGGCGATGACCAGGCAGAACTGAAAGACCCAGAAGTCTTTGAAGCAGCCGTGGTTGAGAAGCACAAAACCCAGAAAGGAAACCAAAAAGGCCATGATGATCGCAACCAGATTCTCCAGAACATCCTGGTTCCTTTAAAAACAAACAACACATGCAAAGGTAATAAAAGGGTCACAGCGGTGCTTATAAGGTGTAACCTGCTCACAAAGGAAAAAACAATGATCTAAACTAGACGTTATTGTTTGAGGACTGATTTAAAGAAAGAGTCACCTGTCCAGAAGCGCCAGCAGAGTGAGTCGATCATACAAAATACTGATCCACTTCCCAGGAAACAGTTGAAGTTTGTAATAAATTTTCTTGGTCGGCTTCTCCTGCGTTGATGTCTCCGATGACTCGTCCAAGGAGTCCTCTTCCTGGTTCCCAAGAACAACACACAAACACAAATCATCAATCAACAAAGACACTAAAACGTGCCAGATTTAAGTTTTTAACTAGCATGTCAGAAGTTTCTCTTTAAGGTTTATTTGATGATAGAGGACAGTTTGAAGAATGAAAAGAGAGAAGAAGAAGGAGACCTGAAAGATCTCAGGGTGTGTCCTTCTTGGTCGCAGCCTGTGTGCAGGAATGATGCGCCGCTGGAAAGGACAGTCTGCGTGAGCGCCCGCAGTGCCCTCCTGACACTCTGAGTTGGACGACGTTGACAGAAGATCACTGACAACATAAACAGAGAGAACAAAGTTAGACAAAAAAACTAGAGGAAATCCATTTGTGTAGATGCTGAGTGCCTAATAACTGCTGAAACAGAAGCTGAAACTGAGCTAACAAAGCTAAAAAACAGAACATGAGCTAAAAGGTTAAAGGTAGCAAGACTTGACTTGCTTAAACTTGAAAGAAGAAAAATGGCAACTTAAAGCAAAGGCCGAAAAAAAGTTAGAAAACAAGCCAAAAGCAGCAAAACCCGCTAAAAGATTAGCTAAAAGCTAAATGTAGCAGAAGAAAAGCTAAAAGCAGCAAAACTGTGGCCAGAAGCTAAAATAAGCAAAACACTTACTAAAAAAATGCAAAAGGTTAGCTAAAAGTAGCATAAGAAGATGAATAAAGAGCAGAAATTGTTCTCTTTAAAATTTGAAGCAAATTTTAAAGAGAACAATGTTTTTTAAATAATTGATAAAACAGAGTGTATTTTCTTATGATGAAAATATTTGTAAAGTTTAAAGTTAAAAGTTACAAAAACCAAAAGTCAGAGCATCATCTCTTGACTAAGCTTAACATTTTGATTTTCAAAGCAGAAAGTACACAGGTGCAGAAGAAACGCTGAATGACACAACAAATCTGACAGACAGACAAATCATTTTTTAGCAGAAGATGGTCAAACGTAAAAAGCTGAAGGTAAAGCAGATAAAGAGGAGCTGAAGAGGTGAATGAAATGATTTGAGCACACACCACATGTTGCCTGTGATGAGCTCTGCTCCTAGTGGCAGGTTGAGGGCTCTCTCTGCGTACAGCTTACGAGGTCTGTCCCCTGATGAGACACAAAGAGACAAAAAGCTCATGAAGCATTTTTTTATCAGGCGGAATAGTGTGGGAAAAATTATCTTTACAAACATGTGGGTGTATTCAGGACCTTATGGCAAAGGGTGATAAAAATGCAGACAGGTTGGTGCTTACTGTGTACAGTATGGAAGGTGTAGGCCTCCTCTTTATTCGTGGCCTCAGGTCTGCAGATGACCTGCAGCATGGAGCTCTCAGACTGGGATGTTTGAGAGGGAAGGGAATCGTAGTCTGGATCCTTCTCTGTGTGCGGACTGTAAAAGAAACTGTAAAAGCTCCATCTTTGAACTCTACATGTCTTTGAATTTAACTACACATTTTTTTAAAACACAAATAAAAGGTATTTTCAGACATTTACCTGTCAGGAGAGACTATTGGGATGTGTGTGGGCGGGATGGCCTGCAGTGTGTTCGTCGGGAGGCTGGTGGGAGGTTTGGGGCGCTCTGATTTGTTCTCAGTGTTGGGTTCTGATATTGTTGCATCCAGCCTGGGGCTTGCACTCTGATTTTCTGTACGAAGACAAAACAGAAATACTTCTTTTAACCGCGCTGTCGGCAATAAAGGAAATGACACTCATCTGAACTTCCCTTTTTGTTTTGCTCGCTGGATAAAAAAAGCTGAATCATGGTTTCCATTAATTCTTCTTCTATTGAAGCCTCATCTTTATGAGGTTTTGTTTGTTTGGTTTATTTTGAACATGTTAACTATATACAATCATTTTAACCAAAGAAGAGTGAAAATAAGAATAAAAAAGAAAAATAAATTAATTAAAATTAAAAAGTGCACAAGCTTAGCTACATTTTTTAATGTAAATTTGACCCTTAATATTGCAATTCCTAACCAAGTGTTGAATCTGGATGAGAACTTCTCAACATACAATAGTGACATGAATTTTAAAGTACTGGTGCTCAAAAATACAGAACTTTGTTTTTATTTGCCTATTAACAGATATAAATGGTTTTGCTTATGAAAAAGAGGTGGAACTAGTTTTTAGAGACTATTGATTTAAATTATCATGATTCAGGGGTTAAATTGAGCTGTTTTTCTATCAGTGATGTCTAATAGGTTGTATTTGTGCAACCACTGCAACCACTGGAGATGACTAATAATATAATATCAAGGTTTAATTATTGTAACAGGAATTTTACATTTAATTAGAATGTTATATATTCCATGTATAACTAACTAACATTAATTTCTATGGAATTTAGCTGATCTAAAAGCACCATTGGTTAAATATTATTAGTGGAGTAACTCTGGGGTCTGTTCCTGTATTATTTTTACTTTTATTTTTCTTAGGAGGAAATGTAAAACAAAAACTTAAGGTTGACAAGCTTAGAAAACATACGAATTAGGGGAAATTTTATCAAAGTATACAAATTATTGCCTTATTTAGAGTCAGTGGTTTATTATGCTTTCTTTGTTTTGGACTTATAAACTGCCAATGGGTGTAAATAGATGTAGATTAAATGTTGGCTTTAAAAGGTGCCTACTACATTTGCATTTCAGCTTATTTTATACTTAATATATGTTTTTTTAAAGACGTGTTTAATGTGTCCTTTTATATAGTTTGTGTTCATTTTTCACAAAATCAAAAGAATCATTATGAATTGTTAAACTAGCATTATTGGTCAATAAAGGGATTTTTTTATGTATATGTGTTATTAGTCAAACATTAAAAGCAATAGTGGACATTTTACTCCTGCAAACACCTGCAGTTTCTCTCTTTACTTGTTTAGATAAAGAAGATGGACCAACCTTCCTCTTCAGCAGTCAGTTTCTCTTTGCTGTCTTTCTTCTCTTCCTGTGTGCTCCCACCTCCTCCTCTCATACTGAGGGACCCTAACAAGGAAACAAACTCCAGGAAATTGGATTCATTGGGAATCTGTCCCTCTTTGGCCTCCAGGTCAGATTTGGAACTGGTCATGGTGTTCTGATAAAATGAAATAAATAAATAAAATATTTGTGAGTGTATTTTGTTTTTTATAATTACAAAAGATAGACGCAGGAGATAGAGCTGAACGCACCGTGTTATGTGTTCGCTCTGAGAGCAGATCTGTCCCGCTGTCCATGCTTAGTCCTCGGATGTGGGTCCTTCCGCCCGGTCCGTAGCGGCCCACGGCTGGCGGCAAGCGCAGGAACCCTCGTGAATCCACGTTTGGCTCCAAATGCTCCGTATCATCAGGGTGGGAGTGGACGTCAATGCCCGATGAGCTGTTGTCGTTCAGCAGCTGTGGACTCGGTGTGCTGTCGGTCTGCTGTCCTCCACGCTCCTGGTCTGGATCCGGGTGCTCCAGCAGCGTGGAGGACTCAGGACTACTTGTTTCTCTACACAAGTGGAACTCCTCGCTCTGGCTCGTGGTCCGCTGGTGTTTGGGTGTGGTGTCCTCCTTCTCCGAACCGCTCGCCTCCTCGCCCTCCTCCTGCTTCTGCCTCTCCTCTTCAGGAGAGTCGAAGGTGATGACGGGGATCTTGATGTGACATTCCCCCGCGTCCTTTTGAGCCTTGCAGTACACACACACCCACAGATTTGTTGCACACACACACTTCTAAATGACACATCTCAGACTTTTAAAATCAGCTGTTCTGTCTGACCTGTGCGTTCTCCAGAAGGCTCTGCTTGACTCTCTCCTCCAGCTGAGCAGCTGTCTGAGGGTCGCAGCTCATTGTTATTATGATCTTGACTGTGTCGCTGTCGTCCAGGTGGGCCGACGTGGGGCCCGGACTGGAGGTATCAACCAGAACCACCTCAATCTCATCAGAGCAGTATGCTTCTTCCATCAGATCGGGCTGAAACACGAAATGAGAGAGAAGAAAATACTTTTTAGATCCACTCTCAGATGTCACAACGTGCGTTTTGTGTCTCTTTTGGAACCCACCTGTTCTGGAGACTCAGGGATGTCAATGAACTCATCCTGGTCGTCGTTTGGGGTCTCCGGTGAGTTGTCCAAGGGTTCTTTAGCCGCCACACTTCCCTCCTCGCTCTCATCTCCGCTCCCTTTTGAAGGTGGCAACCCTTCGTCAGCTGTCTCCCCGTCCTCTGCCTCTTTCTCCTCTGTTCTCATCTCCTCTGATCGATCGTTTTTCCTCATCATTGACTTCTGAGCGTCCGCTCCTTCTGTCAAAGCTCCAGCTTCAGTTCTATCTGTGTGCATTTTCCCCGTCTCAGTATCAGACCTGGGACAGGAGTCTTCTTTTTCAGCTCGGGATGGGGACCTCTGCTGGGCCTGCAGCAGCGGAGCATCCTGCTCTGGGTTGGGGCTGGAGAGATCATCCGGAGAAAGCTCAGGCTTCGGCTGTGGACTTCCTGCCGCAGGCTTTTCTTCTGCAGGAACCTCACTCTGTCCTGAAGTCAAAAGAAAGCATGGATTTATTTTTGGGATGGCAAATATTATTTATTTCTTATTGTGTTGAAATCTAAAGACAAATTAGTATCACCGTCTGCCCTTTTCACCTCCTCTGACTTTGAGCAGTCCTGTGAGAACGAAAAACAAAATAAAAGTAAATGTTGAGCATCAGCAAAGTGTTTCTATTATTCATCTTTCACGTACCACCCCTATCAGTCCTGGGTCAGTCTCAGTCTGTTTAACCGTCACCTGGATCACTGGGCTGGGACGCTTTCGAGCCAGCGTTGTTATGGGAACGCCGTCTGGTACAGTGCTGCTCTTTCTGTTGGACAAAAAATAAATAAATAAATAAATAAATAAATAAATAAATAAATAAATAAATAAATAAATAAATAAACGAGAGATGGGGAGCAATGGAACCGTGACAACATCTAATCTAAGGTGGGAGTTCTTCTATCAGTACTTTACTTTCATGAGATCTTTTTTCTTAGCTTTTTAGGTTTTTTGAATAAAAATAAACAAACATAAAGAGAAACATGTGTCAAACTCAAGGCCCGCGGGCCAAATGTGGCCTGCGGGTGTCTTTATTAGTTTTTGTCTTTATTCGTTTTACTTTTAATAATATTTCTGTATTTATTTCAGATTTAGTCAGTCGTACACTTAGTTTTTATCAGTGTTTAAAAGACGTTAAAACACTGTTTAGTTAAAGTTCGTTACAACTGGCCCTTCAAGGGCCACCATAATGCTCATGTGGCCCTTGGTGAAAATGAGTTGAGAATAAAGCCAATTTGTGTCTGAGCTTGTTGCAGACATACAAAGCGCAAGAACTGATGGGTTTTCTTTTTAGCTGCTGACAAGTGTGTTACAGGAAATAGCTTGACTGAAAATCACAAACGTTAGTTTATTTTTTCACCAGAGATGAAAGAAAACTTCTGAAAAGAAGCTGAAAGAGTCTCACTCCGAGACACTTAATCATGAAATCAAATCGGGAAAGAGGCATTAGGAAAAAATAAGGACAAAGAGGGAAAATAGAGACTCTGTATTTGCTTTTAATCTAGAATAAGTTCTGAGGCATCTGTGTACTTTTTGTCTTAATAATTAAGTTGTACTGTATCTTTAGGGATTTAGGCCTCTAGCCTAGATTTCACAATAGCCAGCCTAACAGCGCATTAGCTGGAGCAAAAAAAAAAAAATCATATTTTATATATATCACCTGATGCTGGCTGGGAAGCAGGAGTCCGAGGCGTTGCTCTTCTTCTCCTGGGCCTTGCTGAGGTCGGACAGACTGCGGACCACCACTTCGCCCTCATCGAACATCAGGTGCAGCCGATAGTTGGCCATCTTGATGAGGATGAAGAAGACAGTGATGGATGTGCAGTAGATGCTCAAAGCCATGGTAGTAGGTGGCAGGGCCTGTAGAGGGTTGAACAAAAAACAGCGCATGTTTCAGCAAACCATAAAACCTGATTTGATCATCGGTAGGGATTACTGAAGTTTACTGAACCCAGACTGCAGACGGCTCAGAGCAAAAGAGCCGGAGGATTACAAAACTTAGAATCTGCATCAAACGGATCCATGAGTCATACTTTGCCAGACAGAACATTGGCTGTATCGGATGTTTGCAGGGGCAGATTTACAACCTGGTGACATGTCTCTCCTTGAACTTTTGTTTAGTTTTGCAGGAAACTCAATATGCATGTTGGCACAAAGACTCAAGTCATCATTAATAACAAAATGATAAGAAATAAAGTGGTTACACTTTCTCAGAACAGGGGTGTCCAAATTAATGGTTGAATCAAGACCCATTTGATTATCTGGACCAAGGTCAGTTATTTGATTGTAGTTAAATGAAATATTTTTTTCTATTTTTATTCATGATTTATTTTTCAGCTTTTCTAGTATTTATGGTAATTCTCATGTCTGACTAACAGTTTTTCTCCTTAGCCCACCAAGTGCTACAAGTCTGAAAAAAACAATATGGTGACTTGGTGAGAGAGTATATAATAGCTTTACTTAATGAGAATTTAAATATAGCCTATACCAGGGCTATTCAGTTGGCGGCCCGCAGGCTGGATGTGGCCCGAGAGTGACCAAAGTTTGGCCCGCCAATTGGTTCATTCATCACTTCAGCCCAAACCCCTAGTTTTCTACTTTAATTACTCTAAGTTCATTTTAGACATAGACATGGTTGGTACAGTATCTACAGAAAAGTCAGAATTATGGCTACAAGCTGGTAAAAACAATTTCTATGAATATCTAAGACTTAAAATTACAGGAAGTTGAAGATAAAGCTATGAAAGTGAAAAGTAAAACTGGTTTAAAAATTTGGCGATTCAGAGATGTCAAAATATTATTTGTGGTAAATAAGATTCATAATATGTTCTTCTCGTTTTTGCTGTTGTGTATCACTGCTTTTATTAGGGTTCTGTACGTTGTATTCATGATTAAATGCAGCAAAATAAACTGTTTTAAAGGTAACAGATCTTTGTAATACTTGGTTTATTTACA
>JAUBOC010000089.1:15423949-15434313 GCA_032275365.1 Anablepsoides cearensis
CCCCCCCCCCCCCCCCCCCCCCCCCCAACACACACACTGCTACGGTGCCTCGCGTTTCTACTCACGGTTATATGTAGCCACGTCAGAACACTGTCACTGCCTAAACCTGTTATGAAATGTGAAGATGCTATCTGCATCTTCGCGGCCTTGAACGTCATGTTCCTCCACGGGAACACTCACCAGATGGAGAGACAAGGGTAGCATCAGGAGAAAGATCCACAGATAGAGGTGGCAGCAGTTGTTGAATTTGTTTTGGTCCGGGTCGTGGTACCATCCCCCGGTCAGAGATGCCCAGACTCCCTGACGCAGGGTCTGCACAACCTGGGAGCCCATCTCTGCTGCCGCCTCCTCCTCCTCCTCCTCCTCCTCCTGCTCCTCCTCTCCGCTCAGGTTGGACGGATGATGTTGGGGATGATGCTGATGCTGCAGGGCTACAATGGGTTTATCTCCTCTCTCTCTGTGCTGCTGCTGTCGCTACGCCTCCATATTGGAGCGACGCGGCGCAGCTCCGGAGCCCTCCTTCATGATCGGCCTGCCTCAGTGTTTCTCGGTTTTCCGTTTGCCTTCTTCGCCCGTTCGGATCTCGAATCCCTGCCTCGCTGCTGCAGCGGTCCTCATCTTGACCCGCTCGTCTCTCCTCTTTCCTCCCTCTCTCCCTCTCTTCTCGGATTGTACAGATGCGCAGCTCTGACAGCCCCCTCCCTCCCTCCTCTTCCTCCTGCCTCTCTCTGTCCCTTTAAATCCCACCTTCAGCGCCCAGAAGCCACGCTGTTTAAAAGTCTCAAAACACACTGTGCAATGATACGCATTTATTTTTAGAGGTAATCAGCTATACAAATACATGGAGGCTTCATAAATGTAAACGGTAAACATTATAGTTGTTTTATGTTATGACTGTTGTATATCATATTGTCATGTATGGGGCGCCGCGTGTGCAGGAGCGTTATGGTTCATTACCCTATAATGTGGAGCCCATCAAGAGCCATAAAAATAAAATATGGGAAAACCAATATCTCCCTGGACTGGCTGTTTAAAATTGCAAGAAAATAGGCGAACTCTCCTTTGCAACCTCACTGAGTTTTGTGTGATATTTTGTAGCTATAATATTTTTGTGGTTATTTTTTTACAGCCTATTTCACTATTTCTGTGTGCACACCTTCAAAATTGTATTCTAAGCATTGACATTAATATGTCACCCACATTTTGCCCACCTAGCAGCATTATAGATTTTTGATTTATTTTACTGGAAAGCACTTCCAGTAGATTTTCATGCAGGGACGCTTTAGCTGTGTTTAAGCACTAGTGGTTGCTATTGTCTCAGGATGATGATGTTCTAACATTAAGGCCCGCACATACTTGGGTGTACTTCGCTCTGCAGAGGTCCACACAGACTCGAGGCGGACTCAATGTGGACTCGAAGCGAACGTCTGCCAGACTGGTATGCGGAGAGATTAATTTTTTACATCCGCATCCATGGTGTTGCACAATAAGCTGCATGGCGAGTACTGTTTTGGATGCAACACCAAGCTTTTGAAGAGCGTCTCGTGGAGGAAAACTTTATGATATTTCAATAAAGGAATATAAGGACTTTCAGTAAGCAACACATTTGTGTGAGGAAATAGCTCAGATCTTGGGTGATGTAGTTCTTTTCTTTTTTTTCTTTTGTTGATTTAAAGCTAAAATGCAAACTGTTGCTTCCTCCTTGACATCATAACTGAAATTGTGAGAAGTTAAGAAATTGGTCTGATGGTCAGTACGCTCGAGGATGAAGTCTCAAACATCCACAGACAATATGCCCGGAGTCTGCGTGGCACACAGTATACGCCCGAGTATGTGGGAGCCTTTCGCCCAGCACTAACAGCAAAGACTGTATTCCATTCTAAAATACTTAAATGAAAACTTCAAAATTTAACTTGAACATTTAAGGGTTAGATTTAAGTTTTACATTAAGATTAATATATACAACTCTGGGAAAAATTAAGAGACCACTTTAAAATTTTTAGTTTCTATGATTTTACTCTTTGTAGGTATGTTTGAGTAAAATGAACAGTGTTACTTAATTCTTTGAACTATTGACATATCTCCAAAATTCCAAGCAATTTTTTTTTTCAGAAAATGAGAAATGGTCAAAATGATGACAAAGATGCAGTGCTTTCAGACCTCA
The DNA here is from genome assembly GCA_032275365.1 of Anablepsoides cearensis. NCBI lineage: Eukaryota > Metazoa > Chordata > Actinopteri > Cyprinodontiformes > Rivulidae > Anablepsoides > Anablepsoides cearensis. Next base: position 15,426,114 of record JAUBOC010000089.1, read on the forward strand.
AATAATGCACCAAAACAAGTTATATTCATTATATGCATTTAGAAACAATAGTACTAATGTTTTAACTCAGGAAGAGTTTAAAAATCAATATTTGGTTGAATGCTTTCCACCAAATACAGGGACAATATGCAATGTTCTTTTAATTTTTCCAGAACTAAACATATATAATAGCAAAATGTAAGAACGGTGAGCTAAATAACAATAAAATGTTACTGAAACATTAGTAACTCTAAAAGTGAGCTGAATAGGAAAAATGTGTTGTTGACATTCTTAATCACTTTATTTAAGCTACACTTGGCTCTCTATAGTATTCTCTGTAAAAGATGCCAAAGATAATATTACAAAGATAATATTATAATGTGTATGCATTGTTGGATCATTGTTCTCATTGTAATTCAATTATTAGGAATCAACTTTTTTACCTCTTGGCACTTGCAGTTTTCCATAATTTTCCCATCATTTCCATGAAACCGCGCTCTCCTCATACATTCCTACAGTGGCTCCTCCTTCGTGCCCACCCCCGCTCCCCCACACCGAACTGCTGCTCTGATCACGTGACGTGCAGTCCACCAATCAAAAAGCCTGCTCAGCGGTGTCCCGGAGTCCAGCAGGCCAGGCGCTGCTGAGATCCTGCGACCGAGTCCGCTTGGCGAGCTGGGGGTGTAGGAGTGGACTTGTGTTGATGAAACTTTACACAATTGTTTTTATACGTTCTCATAAACGCATTGAAGCGTTGGATTTTATCCTATTGAAGCGCTTTCTCATCAGCCAACTGTTGGCTGCTCGCCGCACCCCAGGAGGAGAAATAAACTTTTGGAATAAGCGATCTTGGAGGAGCAGCTCTTCCCCAAAGCTACTCCAACTCAGCGGGCTGACCTATGCTAAGCTAACCCCGCTAAGCTAGAAGTCTGGAATGCTGTCGAAATTTTGGCTTAAAGTCCACAAACGACCGGGCAGGCTTGGCGTGTCGCAATTCGGGTCCTACATGCAGGTTTCGGGCGAGTTTGAAAGGGAGAGCAGCCCCACGGAGGCTCTGTGTGTTCACTCGGAGTGGGTCGGGGCAGGTGCACCTCTCGGACACCTGCGGAAACTTTTTAACTTTGCTCCATCGGTAAAGCGCAAACTCAAACGGACTTCTGATAGCTCAAATGCGGATGAACTCTGGTAGAATTTTGCTTTATTTTGTATGAAATAATATCACTTGTTGAATGATGTTTTTATCACTATTTATGCACCAGTCTGTTATTTGCTAAGCCGTGTTTTGGCTAGTCTTAGCCTCGCTAGCTGCTCATTGACCCTCACACTTTTACCGGAGTGGCGACGTGGACACACACTCGTAGACACTTGTCTCTCCCAGGACTTTGGACACAGTTCAATTTTAGTTTTCGCAGGTAATCCCCTCTTTTTTTTAGGGGATAGTGGCTCAAATGTGACAGCGGCGTTATGATGAGTTTAGAAAGCTACATCGTTGTTTAAAGTTTTTTGTTTCTGGCATAAGCTCTGCACCCTATGGTGCCGCTACGGCCACCGAGAAATGGATGTCTCGCAGGCCGCTTTCCCAAACGGTGAAGGTCGGCCGGGCGGGGGGGATGCAGGGGAACATGCTTGGACAGAGAGCCCGACGGTCCGGGGGTGCGCCCACTCGGCCCCGCTGTGCCCGACTCGGTCCCTGTGGACGGCCGCTTACGACTACGAGGCGAGCGGCGAGGACGAGCTCAGCCTCCGGCGAGGGGACGTGGTAGAGGTCCTGTCCAAGGACGCTGCGATCTCCGGGGACGAGGGGTGGTGGACGGGCAAACTCAACCACCGGGTCGGGATTTTCCCCTCTAATTATGTCACCTACCAGCCGGCTATTTACCGCCTCCCGGCCACTAGCGGCGCGGTGGGGGTACCGGAGCAGGTCCCCAACTCGCCCACTCAGATCCCCTTCAGTGAACTGGTTTTGGAGGAGATCATAGGCGTGGGTGGGTTTGGCAAAGTGTACCGCGGGACGTGGAAGGACCAGGAGGTCGCGGTAAAAGCTGCTCGACAGGACCCGGATGAGGACATAACGGCCACGGCAGCCAGCGTGAAGCAGGAGGCCAAACTGTTCTCCATGCTGCAGCACCCCAACATCATCAAGCTGGAGGGGGTGTGCCTGGAGGAGCCCAACCTCTGCCTGGTCATGGAGTACGCCCGAGGCGGGACGCTCAACCGGGCCCTGACCGGGAGGCGCATCCCTCCACACATCCTGGTCAACTGGGCCGTGCAGATTGCACGCGGGATGCATTATCTGCATGAGGAGGCCGTGGTACCCATAATCCACCGTGACCTGAAGTCTAGCAACAGTAAGCAAAGTTTGGAGTCTGTGTGTGTTGAAGTTAAATAAATACAGGTTTCTCAGTGTACGACTGGAAAAACCACTTTAAGCAACTTTTTTGCATGCTTCTTTATCCTCACAGGTAATCTCTGTTAAATCTGGCAACTCCACACTGATTATTATTATTGTTGTTATATTAATAATAATAATAATAATAATAATAATAATAATAATAATAATAATAATAATAATAATAATAATGTGATTAAAAACAGGCTCGGGAAATATTTTTGAAGCAATGCCTCAATGCAGTATTAAAATAGCACACCATTGTTATTGTAGCTTTAAGCAAAGCACAGAAACCCTATAATTCACATGCATTTCTCAGGGTTCCTGCATATCCTTAAAAAGTCTTCAAGTCATTGAATTCATCAATCCAAAATAAGGCATTAGTTAGCCTTAAAATGTCTGAAATTAATCTTTCAGAAGCCTTAGAAATGTTAACACATTGTAAGTAGGATGATTGTAATTCATCTGAAATAATTAAATAATTGGTAACCTTTTATTTTTTTGAAATATTCACATACAGATATTCCCCTTTGCCATCACTTCATGTTATTTCACATGCAAATATCTCAACAACTGTCCATCTGAGCAATGTGAAATTCGGTTTGTAATAAGTTAATAATGTCTTTCCAAAAATGAATTCACTTTTCTTACAGAAATTTGATGTCACGGGCACTTTAAGGTTTCATCTACAGCAAATTGGGGTTAAAACCCCACTGTGGGTCCTGCAGCTCCAATTTTTTTGGGTTGTTAGAGGATTTCCAGAAATTAAATTAAGTTTAAAACTGACTGCTAAGAATGTTTCTGTAGTTAGTTTTGGATAAAAACAATTGGTCTATTAGCAATATTTGAATACTTCAACCAAAAGTACTTTCATTCACGTGTTTCTGCCACAGTTTTAACTTTTTTTTTTGTCATTTGTGTTTATTATGAAATTGGTCTTTAATTTAATTTCACTTGTCATTAAAATGTCTTAAATTTAACTTTCCTTAAACTGTAGGAACCCTGATTTCTCCACATTACTGTCACAGTGCTGGATTCCAGTGCTACAAAGTAGTGTTGATGGGTGGGTGTGGGGATGCCATGTTGAGGATGTGAAATAAGGTGAAGAGTTTGCCCAGCTGGGTAACTTTCCCTGCACTTTAACCCCCACAGGCCTTAAAACAACACACCTTCCCAGCCCCCTCTCCACCAAAAGCTTGAATGCTGTTCAAATAAAGTCAGTGATTTACTGAACACATAAGTAGACATGCTGTGTCCACACTCTCAGCCCATGTGCTTAAACAGACCCAGCCAATAAGTTACACAGAAGATTTATGAATGCAATGTAACGTTCAATGAGGCAAATGTTACAGCGGAAGATATGTCTTCATATTGATTTAGTATATACAGGTTATTGTGTTTGTGGAGTATAAACACATTTTATAGTTCTTCTATAGAGCAGCAGGCTCAGTAAGCAAGTTCTGGTAATCAACAACAGGCTGGCAAACTTTGGTTTCCCAGAACTGAATAATGAATGGAAAGGACTTGATTAGATAAAGAGTCACATACCCACCGACACAGGCTACTCACTTCAACTCAGGTGTGTTTATGTGTGTAACATGACCCCAAACACCATTTCTCTTCTTTGTGATCAGAGTCTCCCATCAGCCTGGGGCCATGTGGAGAACAGCTCTGGCTCACTGATGTCTGTTTATCTCCTGCTGTAAAAGTCAGTGTGTGACTGTCAGGAACAAAACTAGTGAAATGTACACATACCGGACAATTTGACTGGAATTAAAATGGGTCCTGTTGCACTCACCTGTGGTCAACTGTGATCACATTTTTAAACAGTGATGATCAAAACCATTTCCGCTCCGGGATCATTAAAGTATTCTGATTCTGAAAACATTGTTTTCTTTAGATCTATTTGAAAAAATACTCATTGCAAATTATGAAATCCAACGTGAAAAGGTTATCCTGAAATATATCAAACTCCAGTAGCTGTCTAGATGTATTTTCTAGATATAAAATTCTAAAAAGGAGGAACACACTATACAAACAAAGCACCTAAGGGGCATTTGTCAGTATTTAGAGCATTAGAAAGTGTTTGACAGGGGCAATGCTTTAAAGTTATTTATACAAAACTGTATTGAATGCAGTTTGTTGTTTCAATGCAAGTACAGCAGCTGTGACTAGTTGCACTTTTTAAAAATAAAACTGTCATGTTGGAACGGAAATGATGGGTTTTTTGCTCTGTGCTCAGAGCAGAAAGACGTCAGCACTTGTTACTAAAGTATTTGTTCATTTACCGCAAATCAGAATCTGTTTTATTGCCATTGTCAATGAACAAGATTCACAGACTAGGAATTTGCTTCGGCGTAAAGGTGCAATAGGTATAAAATACAACAAATAAAGAAAAAACAAAGGATAAAGCAAATATATAATAAAATATATAGTACATATGTACACCAGTTCAATACAGGAAGCAGAGCAGACAGTATAGTTGGAGTAGTGCAATTAGATCCAGTGATAAAAGTGACCAGAAGAACAATATAGTCAGAGTTGTGCAATTTTAAAAAACAGTGATAAAGTGGCCAATGCAGAGTTATAGAGTGACATGATAAATATTCAAGAGTAGGGCTGCACAATATATCGAAATTTTATCATCATCACGATAATAGCCTGTGCAATATGCATATAGCAACAACTGCATAAACTGCAATAAATGGTTGACTCAAAAGTTTGCATTTATGTGTTTTGTCATTCAGATGGAAGCTTGAAATATTTCACCAATCAAATGGAGCCCTTCATTTATTTGGTAAATTTAAAAAAAAATTAGGCTGGAATGGAAATGATTAGTTTCTTTTCGGTTGTTTTTTGGGCTTTGAACCCAGAGCAGAAAGATATCAACACTAGATACATTCATATATCTTCATTTATCGCAAGTCATATAGTCATTGCAATATTAAGCACTGTTATCGCACATCGCAGGTTTTCCTAATATTGTGCAGTCCTATTCAAGAGTCCGACGGCAGAGGGGAAGAACTGTTCCTATGGCGGGATGTTCTGGTCCGGACCGCTGGACATGGTCTGTTCGTACCGTCATCGCAATATTACGCTCTGTTATTGCACAACGCATGTTTTCCTGAGACCTTGCAGCCCTCTTAAATATGTACGGACACATTAAAATTGTTGCACTCCTTGATCCCAAGCAACATTTTCATGGACATGCCGATTTTGCTTTCAAATTAGATTTTATGTCTTACCCAATGATTATTAAACTTAAAAGGTGAAAATGTAGTTTTCTTTTTTTACTTTATGATCTTTTTTGTCTTCATAACATTGCAGCAAGTACCTTTTTAATTGCCTCAAGATAAATGTATATAAAATCTTATCAACAAGCTTTAAGTTCATAAAGTATTTTGAATATTCAAAGTGCTTTATATGCTGTGAGTTGATACAAATGCATTTAAAGTGCAGGCATAAAACTAGTTTAAAATGTATTTACAGTAGTTTTCTAGTCTTGTGGGAGAGTTTTGCCTTTTTAATCCCTTCTGATGAAATATAAAGAAATGTACAGAGCCCAGTCCTCTTGTTTAAGTGGAAGATTTTAGCGTAAGGATGGGGCAGATGGAGCAAAAGGGTTTAACTCCTGCTTAGACTGTTAAAGCTAATCGGATGTTTGGTTAACATACACTGACTGCCCTGAACAAGCATGGCACTGCTAACACGAGCCATTGTGTTTGTCTTGCCACCTTTCTGTGACCCAGAGAAAGTAAAGTGAGGAAATTTAAAATGAGTGGAGTTTTTTTTTTTTTTTTTTAATTGCATGAACCTGATCTTTTATACGAAAATAGAACAAGATGAACAAATAGTGTTTTAAGATCCAGTCAAAAAGCTTGGTTGTTCACAGAATCTCTCAACAATCTGAACACGTATTATATATCTAAATGGGTAAAGTGAAAGAAGCATGTGTTTGCTTAGAGCCAGGACAGCGGGCTCGCAAAAGACACGTGTTTTGTGTGTTTTTTACACAAACACATGTAAATGGCACCCTGTGGTGTGTTATTATCCTAGTTTAAAAAAATAGAATAATGCTGCTTAGAGAATTTGTTGCATCTGCTGTGGGTCTGTTTGTGTTTTTTTGGCTTGAGTGTGCATTGGTCTACAAAACAATGTAAAATAGAGAGAATTATCTCCCCAGGGGGCTAAAGGAAACGTGATGCCCTGTAAGAAGTGGTTAATTAACACTCTGTTGTTTTTTATATCTAGTCGTGTGGCTGCACGTTGTGTTTTTTTTTTTTTTTTTTTGCATTGCAAACCAAGAGATAAACAGGTGTTTCTGCACAGATGTAGATCAACAAAGCTGCAACGACTTCGCCCGACTACTTTCCCTGTCATTTATCAACAGGCAGGGCACACATGCTCCACACAGACGAGCATACAGCTATTTGATCAATGATTAGCCTGTAAAGTAATATGTTGGAAGTCAGCAAGATTTGTCCAATCTCTTTTGTGTTTTTTCGACCTAATCTGTAAAATCCCAGCCTGCAGGGAGGAATGTTGCTAATGAGGGATAAAAGCTTAACATACGTTTACACAATGGACTGGTCAAGCAGCGGTTGCTAGGCTACTGTGGCCAAAAGAATGGCTAGGACTCGGAGGGTCTCAAAGCCCTCGTTTTGTTTTGTTCTGTTCATATTTAATCTCCCAGAGAGGAGCAGTACTCTTTTATGGTCCCAGACTGAGGGGGTTTCCTTCTTACTTTGTTGTTTTTCTCCGCTTTTCTTTTTTTTTTTTCTTTTTCTTCTTTGTTCCATTTCCCCCCAACTTACCGATTAATATTTCGGGGCTACAAATTTTTCTTTCCAAATTTTAAAGAGATCAAAACTAAGCAATGATTTAGCTATTGTTTGGCTTCGTGTAGCCTAATGTCTAACATAAACCTTGAACTCTATTGTCATAAGAAACTGATAGACTATTCTTATATATCACGCTCTTATATATCTTCATAAGCTACATTGCGATTGTTTTTGGAAATCAGCGCTGAGTTTGTACATCTGAATTTTCTGCTAAGTCATGCCTTCTAAGGAGTGGGTTAAGCTGTTTTTCAATTTGCTTCATTTCTGGCATCATTTTTTCTCTCTGTGTTGTTGGTGTTACATTTCTGTAAGTTGCAAACTAGCATATAAAGCAAAACGCAAACAGTAAAACCTGGCCCTGAGCCAGCAAAAAAAACAAAAAAAAAAAAAACGCCTACTTTAACTTGAGAGTTTTTATCATGCTTGAATCGTTAGTATGCAAGGAATGTTCCTGAATGCCACCGAAACCGATGGAGTTCCGTTTGGAGCGTGTGCAACTGCATTCTGCCATCAATCTGAAGCTATTATTAGGCCCCATCACACTGTCCTCGTGCTTCCCCCCCTTGTGAACACACCCACCTTTTCTCTAGAACTGTGAAGATGTTTTAAGCTTTGAAGCATAGAAACCAATTCTTATTTTGGTCACATCAAGTTTTGCAAAGACATGAATGGAATGAACTTGTTGGGTTCAAGGTTTAGAGTTTACGGTACAAATTATTGCACCACTGGCCTGTTGGTTAAAGCAACACATTTTGCACCATATCGAACTCAAAGCTTTCAGAAATCTAGAGGGGGACTTATTGATATTAACCAACTGACAAAAAGTGACTCATTGACTTATTAGTAGAAAACAATGTGAAACGGCAAATATAGGGCTGCACGATATTAGGAAAACCTGCAATGTGCGATAACAATGCTTAATATTGCGATGACGATATGACTTGCGATAAATTAACAAATACATATGTAGTGTTTATATCTTTCTGCTCTG
>JAUBOC010000089.1:15453858-15482342 GCA_032275365.1 Anablepsoides cearensis
TGTGTGTGTGTGTGTGTGTGTGTGTGTGTGTGTGTGTTTGTGTGTGTGTGTGTGTGTGTGTGTGTGTGTGTGTGTGTACAGTATCTCACATCTTCCACTGGACCTTATACTGCAGTGAGGAGCTGTTGTTGGGGGGTGTCCAGTGCAGGACGTTCTTGTAGTCGGTGGATTTAAACATCACCTGAGACGGAGAAGGGAGCATCTCTGGAACACAGGAAATTATTTATGATCAACATCAGAGTTTGATAACAAAACAAATAAAGGTGATGGCTGCTGTTTTTTTTTTTTTTTTTTTTTCATTTTATATCTCCTCTTGTTCTCAAATGTCTATTTTTCTAACTTGATTGTGAAGCATATTGGTTTATTTTTAAAAATGTGCTTTGCAAATAAAATTGACCTTTGAAGCAAGACAAAAAAAAGAAAAAAGTAAAAACTCACACAATCGGCTGCCTAGGTTTTCTGTGGAACTCATTGTAATGTGTTTTTTTTTTAACTCGGCTTTTGTTAATATCTGACACAAGTTAGGAGGATTTCTAGAAGAAATTTTAAAAAATCAACATCTACCTTTAAAAAATACAGAGAATCCATCATTTTAAACTGCTAAAGCAAACAAAATCCTAAAAGTTATATACACTTAATGTGTTGGATTTAATTTAAAAAATATATGCCAACTGATTTCACTCAACTGAATTAAGTAAAGGCAACACATTTGCTTTACATTTACTATGTAACTATATCTATCTTTCTCGTTCTTGCTTTACCTCTTCAGCTAGAAATTATGGCTCTTGTTCCAACTTACAAAACATCCTCAGATGTTGCAGCTCTGCAGATTTGGAGCCAAACTAATCAACTCTGTAGCAATAAGAGGCACTTTGCAGATTTGATTTAATTCTTTCCCACATAGTTTTTCTTTATTCTAATAAACCTGCAACATCAGTTATACTGTGATCAAATCTGTGATTCTAAACAGAAAAAACCTGGAATATGTATTTCTTGCTATAATGAGGCACAACAAAACACTAAATCTGTTTTAGTCTCTGTGAATTGAAGTGACCTTGATTTCTCTAATTATCTCCCATGTTTAGAGCTGAAGCGTGTGGCTTTATTAAGGTTACCTTGTGCTGCGATGCAGGCGCTCAGGTACCCCAGCAGCACGGCTCCGAGCAGCAGGCGAGTCATGGTGTTGATGCTGTTCCAGGACCAACACGCCCAGCGGTCTAACGCAGGTGCTACCCCATCACCTTTATCTGGCTGCCAGCTTCCTGTTTTTTAAATGTCAATGCATGAACTGTTATGGCATAAACAAGGTCCTCGAGCCCACCCAGCTTTCTCCTTTTGTTCAGTTTGTAACATGACCAGCTTCAGGTTACAAAGTTGAGGGGGGTGGGAAGGGTATTGGGTCAGGGATTGCTTTATCATTGGTTTTCCTCACCTCACACACACAGACACACAGCATCAGCTTGTTGTTGTTAAACCTAAACCCAACAGTTTATGTTGGATTTGTTATTATTTGGGTTTGGTTTAATCTTGTTCCTCACTTCATGCAGAACCTCAGTTTTCCAGTCGTCTTTCGTTGTTCTGCGTACAAATAAAGAAAAAGTTACAACATTCAAACTCAAAAGAGACAAAACTGTCTGTCAGCTTCTCATACTAAACATCCACTGCTTATAATGAAGTCAACAAAGGCCCAGATACCCCCCACCCACCAACAGGTCTTCGAGGCTGTTGTCAGCTGTCTTGATTGACACTTGTGTGCATCAGTTTGTGGACATTGGACACAGCAGAGTGGCATCCATCCATTCTGGTTATGGACCACTGAATTATGTAGCTCCTTTAGAAGAAAACAGTAACTGAGTGTTTGCCCACCAGGTCCATATGAGAAGGCTCATGGCTGTCTCTTACAGTTCCTGTGGGGTGTTTCTATGAGAATAGAGTATGATCTTACTAAGAACTATTTAATTCATTTTAAACCTTCAAAAACACAAGTAGCAACAATGCACCTCCTCTGTGGAGAGTCAAAGCACACTAAGGCCTTTTTTTTAAAAGAAAAGGAGCATTAAAAGGGTATTAACTTATGTATGCATACTTTACAAAGAAATTATAGTTAGTTTATTATTATATGTATATGTATGTTGTTGCTATGTTTTCTTGTATTTATTTACTTTCAGGTGAGCAGACAGATGTCGGGTGTGTGGCCTTGTGTTGTCTTTATGTATATTTGATTTAATTTCCTCTCTCTTTTTCAATCTTGAATCATACTTTATCTTCTTTATTTTTCCTTTTCTCTTTCTTCTATCCTCTCTAAAAAAATCACTGATGATAAAGAAATTAAGAACTATTATTTAGTTCTTTTTTTCTACTGAAGTAAAAAAAAAAGAAAAGGAGCAAAAACTGCTTGAAATGATGGTGTTCTTCTCGAGATGAAGATGTGGGAACCTCATCAACTTCACTGTTATTAAACATGTGCTTGTTTTTTTGTACCCATATAAAAAATGGCTGTGAAAGATTTATATCACATCACATTGCTGTAAAATCACGTGAGTTCTTAGAAAACGCTAGGATTAAAGAAGTACCACAGTGTGCTGCATCAGTTTTTTTTTTTAGAAGTATAGTGTTTAATCATTGTACCGAACAGATTGACCGTTTTGTTTTTTTTTTGTTTTTTTTAGAAAAGACTAGAATAGAAATAGCCTTTATTGTCCCGCCGAGGGGAAACTCAGGTGTCACAGCAGCATCAGTACAGAGGTTCACACACTAGTTATTTACAGACTATAGATAGTGCACACAAAAACACAATTAACACTGACTATCCGTGCTACATATATATGGAAAAATGTGCAAGAATATAGAAAGATATGTCACATGATTGGGGTTATTTCTCAGTCAAAAAGAACGAGAAGGAAAAGACAGGAGCCACTTCTTTTCTTATAGTTCACGCTTTGCTCTTATTAATAATTTGCTCATATATAATTACAGTAGCAGCTAAAAAACTGTTAAGAGTTCAGATGTACTGAGCTAAACCTTTGTGGGGTGGTGACTGAGAGTCATCCCCATCATATCAGAGTGAGGTCTTTGTTTGAAAATTAATTCCTTAAAGAATTAAATCCAAACAAACCATTTAGAACAGCGTATATAAAAAGTGCTGTTATTAGTCATTGTAAAAGTGGCCTTTTTTGTGGTATAGGCCCCATAACACTAGACAACTTATGCCAACCCTTTGAACAATTTAAAGACATCTACATTCAAGATGGAATTTAAAAAAAATCAACAGGAAGCTTTTTTCGGCGTATAAAGAATGTAATTCCAACAAATTGATCAAATATATAACTTTTATTAGCAATTTAGGCATAAAAATTGTTTCATAAGTTAGCATAAGTTGTCTAGTGTGACAGGGTCTTATCAAAGTGAAATCAAATCTCTACAAAGTAATATCAAATTACTCTGCAATATACAATGACAATATTAATTTAGTTAATATTTTTATTCAGTTGATATTACTTTGTAAACATTTTCTATCGTTTTGACATCAAATGTTTTTTAAGCTTTTTGTAAACAAGGCCAACTCATATCGAGGAAAAAAAGGATAAAACATGTGGAAGTGATAACTATTTATAGGTCATGTAGTTTAATTTAGAAACAAAAGAAACTGGGAACCAGTGGAGCAATTTACAAGAAATTCCGCGCACTTCTGCCTGAAAACGTTAATACGAAGAGAAATTACGCAAATAATAACATAAAACCATAAACTAGAAGGTGAAAAAAAGCCTCACAACCCCTTACAGAGTAGAGAGGAAGGAAGGAAACCTGTTCATAAAAGAAGTCTTCCTCATCGCGTACAGTAAATTAGAGGAACGAACATCATGGAGCGATCAAATGTCATGACCTGTCACAGCAGCTGTGCCTCTTCCCATAAAGACAACGCAGCAGATTCGGATGAACTGATTTGACCAGCGCTGCCTGTCCTAAAGCAATAACCTCATTTTCTCTATTTTAACAGAAAGGCTAACTTCCCTTCTCACAGGTAGAACCAGTTTCTCATTACAGCAGCATGTTTTACACGACAGAAGATTATGGACACCCATCTCTTTAAAACAATAGGATTGTTTTAAATTATTGCACGAGGAGCAACAAAAAAAAGGAAATTTACATGCATTTGCCTTAAAATTATAATTTTATTGAGAACAAAGCCCAACACATTTCCTTCATGTAAGCATGTAAAGTCCATTTAGGAAGTTTTGCAAATTCACTTTGATTGTGACACTATTTTATTCATGTCAATAAGTGGTTTCATTATGTTTAGAACATTTCCCCATAGACTCATTTTATGAACTGGTTGAACTTTTAGAAATCAGACACAAACTGGGTCTCAGCTTACATTCAATCAACTTTAAGATTACAAAATCTTTATTCTGACTAAAATACTTACAGAAACATTATTTCTATTATTTACCATTTGTTCTTTTTTGTTTTGTTTATTTAAAGTGTACTGCTTCTACCAAAACCACTTTCTCTCCTTTTGTTTCTGTAGCGTTCAGTATTTTCATTTTGCCCTTTTTTAAACATTTTGTTTGGCTTTTAATTTTGTTTTCTTGTTATATTTTGGGGTTTTTTTTTCTGTACATGTTTGAAAGAAATTTTTTAAATAAATTAAGAAAAGTAAAAATAAAATAAAAGGGCGGGTGGGCTTCATCCTTCTCTACCAACTTAAAAACAAATAGTGATGTTTTAAAAGGGTATCCATTACATTAATATTCTTAAAGGTTCGCACCTGATGTTAATAACACAATAATCATTAGGGCATTCGAAAAAAAAAATTAAACAAGTTGCTTATTTTAATGAGAAAGGCACTTTTCCTCAATAAAAGCAATGACTTAAATCTTGCTCAAACATTTTTCATTAAATATTCACGCAATCTTGTGTTGCATCAAAATATTATGGCTTCTTACTTTGTTTCATGTCATTTATTTAACTATTTGAACAGTCGAACAGCATGATCAGCATTAATATTTACACCAGTAAGATTACAATTTGACACAAACATGCATTTTTTTTGTGACCTTATCAATTTAGTTTAAAAACAAAAAACAAATATACACAACTCAAATCAATGTCTTGTCTTACAAAAGCAAATTTAGTATTACAAGCAGCCGTAAAGTTCACTAAAGACAAAATATAAATAAAAAAAACACAGATTCAAATGATTTATGCAGAAATAAAAAGGCACCATCAACCTCTGATTTGTGTTAAAAAGTCACTTCAGTGCAAAACAGTCTGAAGTCAATTCACTCAGGTTGAACTTTTCTGCAAAAGCTCAACAGTTTCTCCATTTTCTTTTCCCACTTAACCTTTCCAGGTAGCAGGGAGCTGCTGCCTGCAGGAGGGTGGGTTAAGACACCCTAGACAGGTCCAAAGTCCATCACAGGGACACAAATAGAGACAGAAGAGACAAACATGCTCACACCCACTGTTGCCCTCACAATAAAACACTTCAGCTTAGATTAAAAAAAAAAAGACAGATTATTTAACATAAAAACACAACATGCTCCCATCCAAGTGTGGAAAATAAAATCTAAATAGAAGGAAAAATGTGCAAGAATTTGAACACTGAAAGAAACAGGTCAGTATTTGAGATGGTTGTAATGCTGAAGTACAGACAGCAGATGTCGCTGTGGGACAAAAACTCGAGTTTTTTTTTCTTCTTCTGGGTTTGTGTACAGTGGAAGTATTTTGAACTCTGCTCAGAGGAACGAAGGTTGTTCATTAGCAACAGTTCTAACATTTAGACCTTCGGTGTGTTTGTTTGTTTTAGCTCATCCTCCTCTTTAAGTCCGTAACTGAACTTTATCCTGCTAAGGCCTCATTATAAGACACTGGCAGCACGAGTGGGTTTATTTCTAAAACATTCTGTGTAATTCACGAGGATTAAAAGAATAAAATCTGTAGGCATTTCCTAATAGTGCAACCATGATTATTCTTTGACTTTAATGCTTTTAAATGATTGGCATGTCACAGAAAAGTGCTAAACAGTCTGTATAACAGATTAACATTATCTTACTTACGGTACTTCTATAAAAAAAATAAATTTAACTTAAAATCTTTAAGTCTGTACAAACTACATTTATAACTAAAATGTTTTATATGAATCCCTAAAGGCTGAAATGTAGCTCAAACTGATGAGGGACCATTTGGATCTTAAAAATTTCTATAACAAAATTGGTCAAATGTTTGTTACTGTATGTTATTTACCTGCTCGTCTCCAGCATTTGTTAACGTCTTGCCTACCACACTGCACAGCCTGTAAAAAGGAAAGTTTTTAATCCTGTGGATATACCTTATATTCTAGCTGTTAGATCAGTAAAACACAGCATGTGGCTCTTCTTTTACATAAGAAGGTTCAAATAATCCAACCGGACAAGATCCTGGTCGTTTTTTTTTTCTTTTTGCTGGCAAATAAAAAAAGTCAAAGCACGTCTAAAGCTTCCATATTGGTTCAACCCCGGTACCCCTCAGTGCGATCATCAGGAGCCAGCTGCACCGGAACTGGACGTCTCTCGTAAGGAGACCGGGAATTCTCCGGCTCCTCTTCCTCGTCCTCCAAGTTGTTGCCTTGTATGTAAGCAGAGCCCTCTCCTTCCTTCACGCTTTCAGACGCGTTGTCAGAAGACGTCCCTAAGCGCATGCGTAGATCGTTCTCCGTCGATCCGTTAACCGCGTAGTTGAACGGATCCTGATGCACGTCCGTCTCCTCGATGTTGGTCAGCAGAGGTGTGGGGGAGTCAGGTGTGTTGATGTTGACCAACTCTGGATGCGTGGGGACATGGGGATCTGTGGCTAATGGTTTCTTAAGAAAAAGAATTGATTGGTTAGCACTGACTGTTATAAACATTAGTTGAGATAAAGATGAATAAATTAGTGATGCTTACAAGTGAGTCAGGTAAAGGAGACGAGGTTCTTGTCATTTTGCAGTAAAAAATAAAGAAAATTCCTGCAACTGCCACCAGGATTGATACGCCAACTACAGCGTAAATAGCTGTGTGACCTGGAAGAGCAGACATACCACATGATTACAAACCCAGCTGAAAGTAACGGTTTACACCTGGAAACAGTACAGAAATAACTTGAAACTGATAAAAATTACTCAAAATCAACTAATGAAAATCAGGCAATTCGTTTGAATTTTGGTTTAGAGTTCGTAAAACAAATGGATTTAATATCAAAATAAATATGCTTATACACTGTCAAAAAATAAAACATGATATGTTGGTGGACTGCCTTTAGTTTGGATTGCAGCACATGTTCAGCGCGGCATCGTGTTCTAAAATGATGCTTCTAAATTGATATCAAACTAACTTGTTTATTTTAACAGCCTTGGCATTAATGATTTCCAGCGCTGACTTTCTGCTTGGGAGGAATAGATTGAGTGAATCGTGGATTCTCAACCATTCAAAGATGATGTTTCTCCCACTGTCCTTGCAGTTTTTAATAATGACAGTTCTTAACCAGATATTAGTTTCAATAATCTCCTTAGCTGTTTTCTCTCATTGATGCTAATAATTTTTCCTTTCTGAAACAGGTTGACATCTTTTCCTCGACCACAGAACGTTTCTTTCAGCATGGTTGTTTAACAAATGAGAAGCTGCTCGCCGCATCACTTTAGGTTTAATAACTTGTTTGTCAGCTGAAACATTCATCCTATTTGATTAGTTAAATCCAGGTGGTGATTTTTGTTTTTTTGCTTGTACGGTGTAACAAACAGACTCGTAAAAGAAAAAGAAAAAATTAGCGAAAACTTGGACTGACTGTTATGTTTTTTTATCGGCTGGGCACAGTACTCTTGTTTTGGTTCGACAGACATCTTCAGAAACTCTCCACCGATGTGCAGACAGGCTTTCTCCTGTGCAGCATCCACGAACAGTGTCTGCTCACACACCTTTTCCTCACAATAGTAAGTATGTCTCTGCACACACCACACAAAAAGAAAGAAAAGACATTTCAGTGTAACAGAAACAATTAATATTTAGCAACATTACAGAATATTAAATCACACTGATTATTTATTAAAAAAAATAAAGAAATCAGTAAATCAACTAGAAATAGTAAATAATGTGCAGCCTGACCTGGTCAGCTACTGTAACATGATACGTAAAAAGAGGTGGTTTTGGGGAGTTTTCTCCTTTCTTCTTGTTGCGTTTTTTACATGTAGACAGCTTGTTGTGGTACAGCAACCAGGGATGCTCAAAGCGGAACACGACGTGGTTGTCTGGATGAGAAGTGACATCGACAGGGGGCAGGTCCAAAGAACCTGGAAAAACAACAAGAACATTTAACAACAAAAACAGCAGATTAGAACAATGCAACTGAAACATTGGATGAAATCCCTTAAAACCGATATTTAGGGTTTTATTATTCTGAATTATTATTTAGGTTAGTTTCTTTGCTGCCAATTTTAGGCCCTGACACAGTTTATTTATATATTTGGAACACACACACAAAGACAAAATAAAAACAAGAAAAAAAAAATCCCATTAGAAGAAATGATCATGCCCATTGATGTGCAATTCCCCCCCCCCCCCTGTGTATTCTGTGTTTCCAGAAAACATCTTTGTGGAAACAGGGTATTAACATCAACTGATCTGATCAAATGACAGCTCAACACAAGCTGAAAGATCACTTACATTTCTGACTTGCCATAGAGCCGTGGAAATAGCTGAAAGTGATGCCCTCTGGTGGAGAAACGTCTGACTCACTGGACTCTGTCACAGCTGTTACGACGAGGTAGAAGGAATCGTCGGGATCCGAAAGAAACGACACATCAGCTTGTAGAGGAGGTTTTTCAACCAAAAGTTCATTATTACACCTGAAAATATATATATGTATATAATTTTGTTAAGCTGTGGAAAAAGGCAAACAATAGCAATGAGACTGGTCCAATTTAATGAATAGATTTGTAAATAAATGATAAAATGCAAAACAACCACAGGTGTCTGTAGACTTTTTTATATTCTCTGTAAATCCAGGAATGTGAACTGTTTGGGCTTTTTTTTATAAAGTTACCAGCAGAGATTTTACTGAAGAAAAATAAAAAAAGCTTTACGGAGGCAAAAATACACACGACTGGTAATATAGACCAAGAGGGGAAAATATTCATACCTGCCCAGTCCAGATTCTGAGCCAATAGTCACTTTGAATTTCAGCCCAGGTGGGATTTGACCATAATCCCACTTAAGGACGTTCTGCAGGTTATGACAGTGAAAGGTCACGTTTGTTGGTGGCGCCACTGTGAAAACAAAAGAAACTGATCAGACTACAGACAAGCAGAGAAAGCACTAAATTATAAAACATTGTTTCAAAGACTTAAAGTTAAATATCATTTGTCTGTCCGAACAGAACATTTTTCACTTAAAGTTCAACTCAGAGTAAAGGACTCACGTGAACAAAACTTGGCTGTATTTTCTCAGACAGCAGTAGATAATTACTCAATTTCAGTCAGTTAGACCCAAAAGCTGGGGCTTCTTATTAACTATAAGTCAGGCTTAACAGTACCTTTATTTGGAGGGGAGTTTAGAAACATAGGTCTCTAGTTTAGTTTAAAAAAAAAAAAAGCACCACTAGAGGGGGCTGCTAGAAAACAGTCTTCAGAAATGTTTCAACACAACACAAATGTTTTTTTTTTATCTTGGTAATCCAGAAACAATCTTATTCACAAGCTCCTAAACCCTTCAAGAAACTTTTCAACATTCTTATTCAAGCACAAGTTCCCAAAATCCAATGTAAAAATAATAATGGACAAAAAAAAGAAGACACAACAAACAAAAAACAATAGTACAAAAATGATAGATTCTTTTACATTCTTACATCCTGTTTCTGGTTGGAAGTGAATCTTATTTTGTACAATTACAGTAAGACCAGATTGTTTTAACGAGGAATCTCATTATTGAAGATGTTTGTTCTTTTTCGATAGGTTTGCATACCTTTGATATTTTACTTCCCTTTTTACACTACAATCATGCTTCAGAGCACACACACACACACACACATCTTTGTATTTGCATCAAACTGAGGACATTGTATTGACTTCCATTCATTGTTGTAACAGTATTTATCCAAACCACAGACATTTTCCCTAAAACCAACCACTACTGGTCTATAGTTAACCTTAACCTGAACCAAAACTTAATTCACACCATACCTCTAAATCTAACCAGTAAAGCTCAGTAGAGCTGCAAATAAAGTGGAAATTTAGGTTCTCACTTTACAACAAAGACCGCACTTGGATAGTTACTATGTCGCATATGGTCCTCACTCTGTAATACAAACAAGTGTACACACACACACACGTTTGTTCTTTCAGCGACTTTGCATTTCCACAGCCCAACCCTGACCCACACACATGTCTGGTTGGCTTGGATTTATTCATTTTCTACACATTCAGCCATAGTAGAGTGATTGTTTCCAAAAAAAAAAAAAAGAGAGATTAATCTAGATTAATCGCAAAGATATCTTGAGATTAATCATGATTAAAAATTTTAAGCTATGCCCAGCACTAAAAAAATAAAAAAAAAACACATAAAAAAATAGGTACAAACAAGTAAAAATAATTCAAGTTGTGAAAGTGAACTTTGGTCAGTTTGAGTAAATCTCGTCAGATGAGTTACCAAAAGCATACATGAGTCACATGTTTAAAAAAAAAAAAAAAAAAAAAGACACCCGCAGACACTTTAGTTTCATTTCCACTTGTGAAATAACATTCATATGCCAGCACGTGATAACATCCGCCACCAAAACACACACTGTAGAGGTAAGAAGCAGTTCGCCTACTGTTAAAAAGTGTCAACCACAGAAAAAAAGTCGGTCGCTGAGGCTGTCGACCACAAGCTTCTCACACGCACACACACACACACACACACACACACACACCTCACAAATGACCATAATAGTTTCCACTATTAGTCCTGTGATGGATTCAGTTTGAGTATGTTATGCTAATGTGTTATAACCTTTAGCTGTGTGTGAAAACATGGACACTAAAGAGACACGTCCTTATGACAGCATGGTTCACTACCGAAAACAACAGTTCAGATTTATCTCAGATTACACTTGAGGCAGCGAGTTCACGCATTTTATTTAGCCAAGATAATCAGAAGCAGAAAAAAAAATTCATGGTTTTGTTGCTGAAATAGCAAAAACATCTGAGAGGAGCAGGAAGAAGAAAGCAGATTGTATCAGAAAAACAAGGTTACTTGTGTTGCAAAACGTTTCTCTGCAGCACATTCTGACAAACTGATTCAAGCCATTCTCTGTCAGTGCACCAAGCGTTCCAATTAACTCCTAATTTATTTTCTAGTCCTGTATGATAAAAGGTGTTACTGTTATATTTTTTTCTATCTTTGAAGCCAAAAAAAACTGATGGGAACATTTAAAAAAAACATAATACGTCATAAAAAAAAGTAGACATATTACCACACATCCTTCCTGTAAAGCGTCTCGGCCAAACTAAGTGGGTCAGAGAAACGTAGCCTGGAGCTCAAAGCTTTTACTGAAAACATCAAGACAGCTTCCTTTTTTTATTTTATTTTTTTCCCCCCAGGTTCAGGCAAGCAGTTCTATCTACAAATCACACGTGTGAACCACTGTTAGTGCCCTAACCTGCTGGGACAAGTCCAGCTGTTTGTGTGAAGTGTACCAGAAATCCTCTTTCCTAACGTTCAGCAAACTGATAAAAAAAGAACTGATTATACACTGCCCAAACTGATTAACAGGATCAAAGCCAGGAAAAACTTATTAACATAATATAATCCATAAAATGATGTTACTGTTCAGATCCAGAAAGTGAAATGTACAGGATATGAAAACAGCTATGTGATAAATTACTATTAGAATCACTGTATAAATGCACAGTAACTTGAAGTTAACTTTAAATAGGTAGAAATAAGATATTAAGACTTTACTTATTTTTAAACTGTTTAAATTATTTATTAAATTACTGTTTTAATGTCTGAGTTAAGACACTTTGGCTTCTTTTAATTGCCAAATAATCATTTTGCAGCTTTCAATTAGTTTGATTGTAATAGGTTCTGCTCAATTTGTTTAGTTTTACTTTCTATTTATTATTTACAGTGTGCCAGGAAAGTCCTGAGGTAGATTTCACTTCTTGTAAACTGTCAAGTTGATCTTAAATAGCTGTAAAAAGGTGTGTTCGGTGCTCTTTGTTCGCCACCACAAAACAGGTCCCACATTTTGTTTATTGGTTTGTCTTAACGTTAGCGTTCCTTTTGGGATGGGGAGACTCAAGTTATAAATGAAAGCAAATTTGAAACCAACGTGCAACGTTTCTGAGGAAAGCCCCAGTGACACACGGCCCGTTTCTGTTGAGCAGTGACTCATCATTGATCGGCCTTGAAGCAAATCTCAGAGGTTTATTAGAACTCAAATATCTTTATCTGCCTGTTTTCACAAGCAGCATTTTCTCTGAGAAAACAACACTTTTGAAGCTACATCAAGCACTTTAACTACCGCAACACTTTCAAGATAGTTCACACACATTGCACAACCCAACATCCTGTCTGTTAAGTTTGATTTAAAAAAAATATTCTGGATAGATGTGGTTGAAATTCACACACACACAACTATCTGGCAACTATTAGAGAACACACCATCCAGACACGTGGATTTCTCTTATATTTTTGCAGCTAAAACTGAATATGACAAATTACATAAATATAGTCTGTCTGCCTCAGAAATATTTTGTTAGTATGTAATCAAAACAAAAATTAAAGGATTTTTATAATAAACATTTGAGATGTTACTTTTGCAAAAAAAAAGTGATCACTTATTATCAAGACTGCTGGCTGGAAGAATAATCTTACTGATGCTTTGCATTGTGCTACCTGATGTGACACTTGGAGGGTCGGTTTGTCCAATGATGGTGAAAATAATAAGATGCATTCTGGTAACAGTTTTCAATAAACTTTTACAAGCAAAATTAAAAAAACATCTGAAAACTGATTTACCAGAATTCATTCCCACAAAATCTCATTTTAAACGTCTGCATTTACGTCACGTGGTAGTTTTGTGGTGAGGTAAAACAGCTGAGATCAACAAAAATGGATCATCAGCTGGATTCACTGAGACCATTATGACTGAGAATGGTTCACATGAGACGGGAGGAAAATGGTTGAACTGAGGTTGTTTTTTTAGGTTGGAACTTCTGAGAGGATTTCAATTCCTCTCGTAGATTTCGATTTGTGTGTGGGAAAACGGCTCATGTGAGAGAAGCAGTATAGTCCACTTCAAGTACCTATTTGAAGATCTTGACATTAATTTGTACATTTAACTTTACATTCGGTTTCAGACAGCTTTTAAAATTTACAACTATAGATACAGGTACTATAGAGTATCTATAT
Organism: Anablepsoides cearensis; assembly: GCA_032275365.1. Lineage (NCBI taxonomy): Eukaryota > Metazoa > Chordata > Actinopteri > Cyprinodontiformes > Rivulidae > Anablepsoides > Anablepsoides cearensis. The sequence goes on from JAUBOC010000089.1 coordinate 15,467,262, forward strand.
AGTATCTATACTCTTATGAGAGCATTAAAGCGGTTTTATTTTATTTAAAAGTCTGATGTAAAATTTCCAATACACAGCTGTTGTTCAACTATTCACATAAGATTGATTTTACCATCCTTGATCAACATCCAGACTGCTCAAGACCTGAGCCCATTAGCCAGGCGCCTGCTAAATGGCCTGAACTTATAGCATTATCAAGTCCCTATGAACTCTAAAGTGCTTTACATCCATTCACATACTGATGGTGATAAGCTACACTGTAGCCACAGCTGCCCTGGGGCACACTGACAGAGCCGACAGGCTTCCATCCATTGGCGCCACAGGGCACTCTGACCATCACCAGCAGACAAGGTGGGTCAAGTGTTCTGCCCAAAGACACAACAATTGGGACCCATGGAGCAGGGGATCGAACCGGCTCCCCTAACTGCTCTGCCACAGCCGCCTCTAATCTCAGTTATAAGTAAGTCTCAATTATTTGCAGAATCTATAAAGACTAACATTAATAAATCTGTCTAGACGCATCTTTAGAATTAAATGGATGGGGCTAAAAGCTAGACATAAGACATTCAGTCTTATTATTGACTGAAATCTGGTTTTATACTGAGTCATTTCAAACCCACAGAATGGGAGTCTTATCTGGAACACACTAACCAGAGAAACAGCCAAAAAGTCCCATGGTAACTCGGAGCCGCAGAGATCCACAGCTCAGGTAGGCCTGTCACAATAACAAATTTGACTGGATGATAAATTTTCTCAGAAATGAATGCGATAAACTATAAGATTGTTGGAGACCAGTTTAAACTAAGATGATTTATGGAAGCTTACATTAAAATTTACACAGTGTAAAATGAAAAAAACAATAACTGTTGGAAATCCAAATGTTTGTCACGGTGCCCTGAGGGTGTCCGGAGGTGTCGCCAGCTGTATGAAGGTGTCAGAAAACTGAAGATGCTCTCATGGGCTCTCATGCTACAGAGGTTAGGAGACCAGAGTTCACTTCTATCTGTGCTAAGAAGTAGAAAAGTGGGAGACACAAAGAAATCAAGCAAGCATACATATGAAAAATTTATTGTTCTCCTTTTAATTTATCTTCCTCATTTTTGTTTATTGTGACAGGCCTGAGCACAAGTGGGAGAGTCAGTCCACAGGACCACTGTCAGCTGTACACTTTACAAATCTGGCCTTTATGGAAGAGTGGGAAGAAGAAAGTCATCTGAAGTCGTGTTTGAAGTCAATCTGATTGAGCTAAAGTTATTCTGCAAATACTGGACAAAAATTTATGTCTCTAGATGTGAAAAACTGAAGTAAACCCTTAACAACAAACCGTTTTAAAAACCCTGTGTCGTTCATCTTTCACTCCCCAACTATGCACTACTCTGCATTAGTCTGTTCCGTAAAATCTTAGCAAAACACTTTGGAAGTTTGTGGTTGTAACTTGAGAAAGTGTATAAATTTTCAAGGGGTATAATTCTGCCAGGATGATGTATGGAGCTTCTTAAATAATGAGTCATGAATCTTCTCACCTTCAGCACTTTAGTATACAGCAGTAACTCTATACATTATAAAAAAAACACTGCAGGGATGAATGCCACTCTTCTTTATATTTTCAAACCAACTTTCTAAATTAGTTTCCCTTATACACTGATTTGATGACGTAATCAAGTCAAGGGACACTATTAAGTGTGTGTTCCCATCATTTAGGGACACTGGAAGATCCCTTCCATGATGACTGAAATACCTAGTCATCGAACAAAAGAGATGACTCAGAATGATGATGAAATACAATAATAATAATAATAATAATAATAATAGACTTTATCGCTTCGACTAGTTATTTTATGCCACAATAACAATAATAATAACAAATTATCTAACAGTCACCAACAAATGCAGAAACATTGAAACCATTTGTAATTTATGAAGAACAAAAGGAAAGATTAAAAAAATCTTGCTAAATCATGAAACATTTTTGCCCTCATAAGAGAAGGAATCAATACTCAAAATAAAACAAATATGATGATTTTTACGATCTATTGCCTCAGACCAAAAATAAAAAATAAAACAAGAAAAGGGGAAACACCACAGACTGACAAAACAATTACATCCAGGATCACGGGTTCCTTTTTGTTTTTTTAAAGTTTATTTTGCACGTTTTGGGTTTTCCAAAATACATGACTTTTTCTGGTAATTTGCAGGTACATAGTGAGTACTCTGAAAGCTTTGGTAATTATTAAACATCATAATTAAGACTACTTGCATCGGCTTCTTCTTTTAAAAAAAACAACAACATGTCAAATGTCACAGAAAACAAGTAAAGAGTTGTGTAATCCTGAAAACTACAAAGAGGAAATGAAGAAAAACCCTAAACGCTTTCAGCAATTCAATTGTTGCTCTGCGTTAAAGCTACACGAACAAAGCGCAGTATGTTCTGAATGAAAATGCGATACATTTGATTAAGCTTAAACACTAAAGCCAGTTTTACATTTTAGAGCAGTTGATATGCGAATTAAATACTAAGAAGAACCGTATTAGCTCGTTATTTAAGCCTGGCCATCATGGAGCAGCGATCTCCAGCACCTCCATGCTAACTGTTAGCTAGCTCTGGGATCCACCTTGTTTCCCTGCAACACAACGCCCACGACAGTCCCTGATGTCACCGCTTCACACACGCAGCTTCGCGAAAATGCTTTTCAATCGTATTACTATTGTTTGACATTACAAGGAAAATGTACCATTATTTGAACAATAAACAAAAAGCAGTTAAAAAATATGTAGAGCCCCTCCTCACCCTGACTAGTAGTGGTTGCGAGCAGGATATCCGTCAGGAACACCAGGAAAACCAGGGGGAATTGAGTTAAATCCATCTTGTTCTGTAAAAGCTAAACTTGGTCCTTTCTTCAGCTTTTAGAACAAAAACGTCAGAGCAGAGCACGTTTTACCGCGAGACTGTGAGAGCAGCTAGCTGCTCCTATGGAGCAAAACCCAGCTTCTGACCGAGCTCCGCTGGAGCTTCCTGATGGTGCCATAAATGCTGCGTTTGTTGAACCTCGGAAATTTGCACTTCAACATATTTATTCGAGGCAAGAGGCAAAACAAAGCTATGTAAAAAAAGAAAAAATAGTATTTTTGTCTGTATTTATCAATTTAAAATGTTCATACATATATTAGTGCATAAAATCTCAATAAAGCAACATTTAGTGCAAAGTTAGGTATGTCTGACAGCCCTTGAATGCAGCAAATCATCTGTTTCATGTCAGGGAAATCCAACAGTATTGTCCTGCAGGCATCTGAAAACTGCTTCTTTCTGTGCCAGTAAACAAGTTTTCATGAAACTTGACAGACAGATAACAGTTTAAAAGTTTTGTGTAAAATGTAACGTTTACAGTAACAACATGTCTTTAAATAGATCCAGAAACCTGTGGCATTGTAACAAGAAAACTCTTCTGTAAAAAATAAAAATAAAAGATTGGTCACTCTACCTCCGACAGGGATACTTTTAGTTACATATTTAAGGGGCTACTGATTATTAGTATGCTCTTTTTTCAGATTATCCCTAATATGTGCCAGCTTTTATATTCAAGGCAGCACTAAAAGTTAAACTCAACAGGACACATCCCACATCCTGACGTCAGCTGGATGGGAACTTTTTCCTCCCCATTCCAGCGTCCAGCAGACACACTCGCACATCTGCTCCACAGCAGGAATTTGAGGTAAGTTATCCACCAGGACTCTGAACAACCTAATGTATCGATATTTATGTTTGTTTTCTCATTATATACAGTATTCCAAAAATGTAAATTTTTTGCCTTCAGTTTTAGTTTTTTGAAAGGAGCTGAGAGCCAAGCCTGCAGTGCAGTATATTCTCACGTTTCAATTCCTGACACTGTTATGCAATGGAGACATTCCCACAGATCTATTCACATGGAAAACAGCTTTTAAAATGCAGGAACTGACACAGACTTTATTGAAGTGTTGCATGCCACTTGTAAAATCATAGTTCTGGGTAATTTATAAATGTTAAATCAGCACAAACTTTATTTCTGATTCTATTTCTTAAAGTGAAAAACAGGTTGTCAGAACAGGCACTCATTCCCATTTTTGGTTAACTTGTGGGATAACTAAAAGTTGCAGGACACAAAGATAAAGAGAGTGTCATTCCTTGATAACTTATGTTTCTGTCAGGCTGTAATTGTGAAAGATTAACCCGTTAACTTATTGTTATTATCAGCTGGTTTTATGACGTGTTGTTTCTGCTGATGTTTTGGGTTTAAAGCTGGAAGGTTTGCGTCTGTGGAAACATCATGTAATAATTCGGCTGGTAAACAGCTCTGGGGAAATAAATATGATCGTGTTGTTGTTGTGATGATGAAACAACTGGCCTCAGTCGTGGTGCTTCATCAAACTGTAGTTAACTTGTCATTTTTTCAAATGTTTGCAGACGTGTAGAGCCCATATTAAAACAAGACAAGCAGAGAGGTTTCCACACTGGAGGTTTTAGAAGAAAAAAGGGCCTTTTAGTATTAAATTGTGTGATTTAGGTTTCACAGAGTTTGATAGTTTCTTCATTTTGCTAGATTTTGTCTTCATGAAGCCAGACTTTCCATAAAAGTTTTTGAAAGTGTCACTCAATCAATGTTTCCACAGAGGATCACACAGTTTTGTTTGGAGCTTGTTTAACTTTTAAAACTCCTTTTTCAGTCCATTTCTCAGTCGCCCTTTTTCTAGAGGAATTTTTTGAGGTTTCTTTATAAGGCAAAGCAATTGTTTGTTAATTTGACCATTTATTGAACACAGAAAAATGCTGCCAGGTTTAGAAAGTGGCAACAACTTTGCCTGTGTGATTTTAATCCCTAAAACGGATGCAGTAAAAACACTGGAACCGCATCAGGCCTGAGTTAGCCTCTCCACAGCATGACAGAAGAGGAAATGAATAAACAACAACTTAAAAACAGTTTCTTATGAAGCCAGGGAAAATGTTTTATACCAACTAACATAAAATACAGAAAAAACTTGGCTGTAATGTTTTGGGGGATTTTCCGCTCAATTTTCTTCTTATATCCAGAATTTCTTCTTGGTTTTATTTACACATTCATCAAAAACCTGCTGTACCAGCTTCAAATACAAGAAAACAAACCACATGATTCTGCCACCTATATTATTGTAAAGCCATCATTTTACCATCCATCCATCCATCCATCCATCCATCCATCCATCCATCCATCCATCCATCCATTCATTCATTTATCCATCCATACATACATCTATCCATCCATCCATCCATCCATCCATCCATCCTTCCATCCATCCATTAATGTATCCATCCATCCATTCATTAATCCATCCATCCGTCCATCCACTCAATTATCCATCCATCCATCTATCCATCCATCCATCCATCCATCCATCCATCCATCCATCCATCCATTTATTTATCCATCCATCCATCCATCATTCATCCATCCATCCATTTATTTTTCCATCCATCAATCCTTCCATTCATTAATCCATCCATCCGTCCATCCACTCATTTATCCATCCATCCATCTATCCATTCATCCATCCATCCATCATTCATCCATCCATCCATTTATTTATCCATCCATCAATCCATCCATCCATCCATTCATTTATCCACCCATCCATCAATCCACCCATTCATCCAACCATCCATCCATCTATCCATTTTATCCATCCATCCATTTATCCATCCATCCATTAATTTATCCATCCATCCATCCATCCATCCATCCATTCATTTATCCATCCATACATCTATCCATCCATCCATCCATTCATTTATCCATCCATCCATTCATTTATTCATCCATCCATCCATCCATCCATCCATCCATCCATCAATCCATTCATTTATCCATCCATCTATCTATCTATCCATCCATCCATCCATCCATCCATCCATCCATCCATCCATTCATCCATTTATCCATCCATCCATCCATCCATCCATCCATCCATCCATCCACCCATCCATCCATCCATCCATTTATCCATCCATCCATCCATCCATTCATCTATCCATCCATCCATCCATCCATCCATTCATTTATCCTTTTATTCATTTACCTCTTCCAGCTCTTCTGGAGGGGATTCCAAGGTGCTCCCAGGCCAAATGAGAGACATATCTCTCCATCGTGTTCTGTGTCCCTATAGGGAGCCGTCCAGGTGGCATCTTTGCCCCCTCAACCAACCTAACCTCATCATTTTCCCTATAAAGAATTATTCATCATTGCCAGACAGAGCTGGACGTGGCAGAGCTGAAGATGTTGAGGTTCTCTTTGGAAGCAACACTAATGGAGAAGATTAGGAATGAGATTATTAGAGATGCAGCACAAGTTGAACCACTGGGAAATAAAGTCAGAGGGTTCAGACTGAGAAGGTTTGGACATGTCCAGAGGAGGGACAGAAGGATGTTAGAGCTGCAGCTGGCAGCAGGGAAAAGACAGAGAAGAGATACAGTATATAGAGGTTGGAGTGAAGACAGAGTGAGATGGAGGAGGTTGACCAGCTGTGGCAACTCCTGGAGAGGGAACAGCCCAAAGAAGATGTTATAATAAAATTAATAATAACATAAAAATGCTTTTCATAAAACTCTGAGGCGGAGATGTTTTTATAAACTCATTTCATGGTCTTTGCTCTTGTCTGTTTCCTGTTTTACTTTAAGAGTTACTGATCTGTGCTTGTTGTTCTGCCTCAGGACATTTCAGATTATTTGATATATTTCCTGTGTTTCCAGTTAAGTGTGTGTGTCCTGTTCACATCTTTGTTTTTATTTTCTTGTTTCCCAACACTTTTTGTCAGCTTATTCACCCCCCCCCCCCACACACACACACTTTTTTTCCTTTTTGCTGACTGGTGCTGACGTAGTGCTTCTCCTTTTCTTCTTTGTTTCATTTGAAATATTTCCTATTAGTGCCACTTCTGTGCCTCAGATGTTAAAAAACATCCTTCCTTTCTCAAGCAGAAATGTTTTTGTAACGCACCACACACACATGTACACACAGCTTAAGTCATTTTGCAGAACTGATGCGGTTTAAATCTGTCATCTAAGCATATTTGAGTGGTTTGTCCATTTATTCAAATCAAAAGTGCCTAAAAAGTCATTCAGATGAAAGAAACATGAATGAGTCTCAGCTGCCAGACGCAAGTTTAACAAAATTTAAAATTATTCCCAAAAAAATAAGTTTTCAATAATAAAAAACAGTTCATTATAAACAGGAAAAGGAATATTTAATCGCAGCGTGTGGTTTGTATATTTTGCATCAGACATCTAACTTGAAAAGATTGTATTTTTTTATTTTTATTTTCATACAATTGTTACAGGGAATGTTAGATAGTTGCTGGTCTAACCTTATCCATGTAAATCCTGACCTCAGCAAATTACTCTGTGAAGTGTGAAATAGAAACAGGAAGTGCAAGAAAATAACCCTAAATTTACACTTTTGAACAAAAGTAAAAAAAAACAGTTATTGGGAATGTGAAGCAGCAGTTCTTTATTTCTTTCTGTTCTTCTTTTCAAGTCTATTTCACTGAAAAAAAAATTGTTAACATGTATATAGGTTTTTGAACACATTTTCCTATAATGCAGTTTGAGGTTTTTGTATAAAAAACATTATTAGCTTATTGTCGCCTTTGGACTTTAGTAAAAATATTTTTGCTTTTGTGCTCTTGTATTTGTTACTTTTTAGGACCTTTTTGGTGTACATATACACACTTGTGAAGACCAGTAGTCTTTAGACCAAGACCAGTCCTAATGTCATGGTGGAACTCCAGCTTTGGGTTGGGGGTAAATTATGAAGACAGAGCTAAACTGGAATTAAATTACAAAAATAAAGATTTTGAGAATATTTGTGATATAAACTGAAACATCACGTTTTTTTACTGATGTAACTCCACTTTTTATCATTTAAATCTTCCACAGAAATGGTTCTCAAAGTTAGGGTGGGGGTCCCCACTGTGGGTCATGACACACCGAATATGGAGCGCTGAAGATCTCTAAACCAAAATAATTTAAAAGTTATTTAATATTAACCATAATGTGACTTTATTTCTGCACTATCATACTAATATATATATATATATATATATATATATATATATATATATATTTTTGGACACACTAAAACCCCATCTTAAGCTTTCGGGTCTTACAAGAGAAAGTTTTTCTGGCGTCACAGAGTGGTTACTTTAAAACAATAAGATTTAATTCATTTTTGAAATTGCTATTTTGCTCTATCTGTCACATCAATGTTACTGCACTCACAAAATATAATTTGAGTCAAATCACCTTGAGTTTAACCCTTGAACTTTCCTGGGAGGCAGAAATGTCGTGAAGAGTTGACATGAATACAAAACACACAGGTTGGGTAAACAGATGTCTCTTTTTTTGTTCAGGTCATCAGTCATACAGAATTACACAATTACAGAACGTTACAGGAAAAAAAGGCTCTGAGGTCATGAGTGCTTCTCATTCGATTGGCATTTTCTTACAAAGAAAAAGGGATGTGGACCTAAATGACAGCTGGTTTAGATTAGGACTTTGTCTCAAACACAGTGAAGGAGTGTGTTCTTTTCTGAACGGCAGTAATAAGAAGACATTGTCTGGCACCGGGACACCTCATTGAATTTCACGAACAAAAACACACCCACGGTCAGAAAATTACATGTGTGGCGGTGACTTTGAGATTCCAGATAAAACACTGTTTTGAAATCTTGGCCTTTTCTCTGAAGGTCTTCGAATGTTTTTTTTTTTTTTTTTCTGGTTTGGCAGCGATATCAGAACATGACTCTCCGTCTTATTTTGAAGTCTGGACAGAGTTGACCACCACATTCCTCCACTGACCCGGAGTTAAACTCAACAAAAGCACAATTATCATTTGGCAGCATTTTGAAATCCTTTTCTGTTTTGCATTCAGCTCTGGCTGTAAAAGTTCAGGCTGTTTGATGTTTATCTCAAGTAAAACATACAAAAGTGAATGTTCTGAGATTTGCAGCTGTGTCGGTCAATCAGATTAAAGTGTTTGGCTGCTCGTTGAACATTTGTCCTTACTGACTCCCCCCTGAAAGGTTCAGTACAGTTCTTTACTCCTCTGTTCTCTGATAAAACTTCTCAGCTGAAGTGAAACACCAAACTGCTTTTTAAAACTTTATTTAAGAGCCTTTTAAAGACTCATGGACTACAAGATCAGTGAGGAAGTGGATCACTTGGAGAGAATGATCAGCTACTACCACACCAACATTTAACTGAACACTTTATCTGTAAAAATGTGTTTTTGTTGTCTATGACAATATATGAACCCAAATATGGCTGTGGAATGACAATAAGTCTTAAGAGAGCAACATGACAATCTTAAATGTGATTAAAATCTGCTTAGTTGTTTATGAGATATTTTGCTAACTCTGCAGACAAATGTACACAGAAAGGCAACAAATTTGATTGGCCTCATTTTGGCATCAGGTGACAATGAAGGAAGGTTTTTGCACAGTAATGTTTGGTGCATGAAAAAAAAGATCAGTTCAAGAAAATCAATTAAAAAAATGTTTCCCCGTCCAGACAGACAACACAACACATAACTCAGATAAATGACAACCTGCCTGTCAACACCACGACCAGCCTGACGTCAACGTCTCATATGAGACACTGACATCATTACATTTCTAGCTGACATAAAATAAAGTTGTCTATAATCTCGTTTTGGACAAATGTCAGTCGAAACAGCAGCCAAAAAAAGAAGAAAAAAAAAGCCACCAAACACGCAAAACAAAAAAACAAATCACAGGCTGCCAAAACGTCTCATTTGAGTACAGAGCCACACACTAAGTGCTCTTTGTATTTATATCTGTGGATGGTTAAAGGGAACACATTATTCCCTCATGGTCTGATTTTAGCTGTTTTTGTGTAACCCATCATTTTTCTGGAAGGACATGACTGAAGCTAAATCAGTCTAGCTTGGCTGCCTTCAGTACACTAAGAGCACTTTTTGGACTGAATTGCTTGAAATGCATTATAATTATATCTAACTGGTGGTATACAGCACATATGTACATTCATCTTAAAGGGGATGGGGGTATTATGCAAACTGGACTTTTTTGAGCTTTATATCCTGTTATAATGTCATTTCCCTGCCAAAAACATAAAGTGTTGTTTTGGCTCATTCATACATGTTTGAGAAATCCTTGAATCTCCTGTCGGGAGCTGCCTAAATGCTTGCTGGTACATAGCCCCGCCTATTTGTACATAGCACCTCCCTGGAGCTCACCCCACAGAGCACCCGTCGCCAAAAGCATTGTTGTGAAGGCGTGCTGAAGTGGGAGTGTTGGAATTGGTTTTGACAGGCTATTATGTTAAATTAATTTTTAATATATATACAGGTTTTTCATAACAACTAAAAGGTAATGGAGAAAACATAATACCACCACTGCAAACTGCAGCATAGCGGAACTGAAACGTATTTAGTGTAAATTAGGGGTATGATCTTGAAATATAAGTTGAGGTGCCTTTTATTTAGATTTTAATGTGCAGTACTGCAAGGACATGATTGATGCTAAAAGAAAATGTTATTCTGGCACAAATGTCTTCATTTCCAAAGATCTATTATTTGAAAACTTTGCGTAGTTGATCAGCTGAAGGATGATGCATCTCTCAGGTCATGTGCCAAGTGTTCACAGAAGTGCTTTCCTCTCTGACCTACTTCAGCCTTTTGTTCTTCTGACCTAAGCTTTGGTACAATCTGCACTCCAACATTAAGCAGGCCTCCTCACTTCCTCTTTTTAAATCTCTTAAAAACACGTCTGTTCTCACTGACTTTTAATCAAGTGAGTGATTTTAACATTTTATTGTTCTGTGTTCTTTGTTTATTGTCTTCTGATGCTTTTAAATTAATTTGTTTTGCATTGTTTGGCACTTTTCTCTCTCTTTTTTTTTTAGGTGCCTTGACTTTTTCCAGTTTTTAAAGGACATGACTTTCAGATGATCTTCTGTTCAACTCGTGCAGAAAGTTAGAAGGGAAATTTTTTGGTTTAACAGGGAGAAAACTAGACTCCTGGAAGGAAAAACATCTAGAAGAGACGAGGTAACAGTTCAGAGGAATTTGAACAACAATGAACAATATTAACACTCAGCAGGTCGTTCCGTCGGGATCCACAGATAACAGAAACAATGCTGCACAGCTGCAAAGGCGTGCTGAGAGGAAGAGGCAGAATTTAAACAAATTAATGACATTCAGAATAATAACAGAAAAGTGCTCAGCGGAGAACTTCAGCAGTATTTCCTATTTATGCCATTTGTCTGAATGTGTTTCTCTTGTAACTACAGGCTTGGCCATGAACATCTGATCCCAACGTCCACCTGTCCCAGCAGGTATGACTGCCTTCAGCCCTCCTGCTCTGCTCCTGTCCCTGCTGTTCTGCATGTCGGAGGCCGACCTGCGCTTGGCTTATGTCACCCACAGCAGCTTCATCTACTACTCGTGCAGCCAGGACCCGCAGCCCTGCAGCGCCTCGTCGCTCACAGAGTGCAGGTGCAAAAACATCGAGCGCTGGACCCTGACGCACTCCGCTCCCGTTTTCCAGAGGACAAATTTAACAATCTGGTTCACGTCGCCGTCCAACGTGGCGCGGCTGCTCAACAACTCAGAGGTCAGCCACCTTACCCTCATCCACTGCGGCCCCCCCGGAGGAGAGCCCCGCGGGTTGCCCTTTCCCCCCCTGGAGGAGTATTTTGCAGTGCAGCACCTGAAGAGGCTGACGGTGTTGAATGTGCCGGAGAGGCCGTTCCATCAGCGTCCCGACGCAAACCGAGTCGAGAGCTCCAACGCAGACCAAGATCAAGGCTTTTATTTTGACTTGCACAAATACAAAGACTCCAACATGGACCTTGTTGCAGATGCAGTGAAAGATCCTCTGACTGTGTCCTCAACCCAGATTCAGGACATCTTCCTGGGCAGGGAGCTGGGAGCCGCTCACCACGAACAGGCCAGACTGGGAATCATCCACAGCTCCGTGCTTAGCTGGGGGGCGGAGGTCAAAGCCTACACGGTGCAAACGCACATAGACAGTGACGGTGCACTGCCGTTCCCTGACCTCCACCTGGCTAAACTACCAGAAACATCTGTTATATATGTCAGCTTTGTGTACTGATGAAATTTTACTTTAAGAAAAGAAGAGAATTAATTGTTCAAATAAAAGTCTGTTTTCTCGCTCCATCTTACATCACTCATGACTCTCAGGTACATGAACTTATTTGTCCGAGGCAGAGACTCATCCATGTAAACAGAACAGAACCACATCATCAAAAAACACCAGACACCTTCCTCTCCACAGCTGTCCCTTCAGATCCATAAACACCACAAACAGGATTGAAGACAAGGTTCAGTCCTGAGCTGATCAACTTTGTGCCAAGGATGGGGGCACTGTTCTTGTTTTGGTTATGCAGGAGCCAAAAAGCCTTTGAATTTAACACTGACATACTCCTTCAGCCCCCACTATACCTGCTTCTCACACATTTAGACTGGACAGCTCATAAACAGGTCCCATAAAGCCTGAAAAAACTCTCCTAAACTCTAAAACAAAATAGTTTATGTCTAAAATGGATGTTTGAACTGTTCCTACAAAACTGAAAAAGTGAAACTAAATCATTACTTAAAGTTAAAAAAGAAAATTCTCGTCCATATATTTTCCTTTCTCTGTGAAGTGAGTAGAAAACAGCACAAAATGAGTACGTGATCTTAGTTAAAGTTCCTGAATAAACACTTTTTAACTGCTTTTCTCAGCTTAAGGCAACATCTTGTTGAACCAGATTGTCAACAGATGTTGTTTATGTGAAACTGAACAAGAGCCATGCCTGTTTGGATTCAAGCTGAAAGAAAAAAAAAATGTGAAGTTGTTCCTAAAGCACAAATATATTATAATTTTGATATTATTTGGGTTGTGTCCTGCACCCCCCCCCCCCCCTCTTTTTTATAAAAAATATACCCTTCTTCTTTCAGCTCAGCATACATATGTCTCAGTTCAGCTTTTAGGCCTCTGGTTCTGTTTTTAATTTCCGTTTGATAAAACTGACACAGGTTCACTTCTAAAACTAACCAACAGGGGGCAGCAGATCACAGCGAAACAAACTGGAGGATTGAAAAAAAACATGACTGTTTTCTGTATAAACCTAATTAGCATTTCTATTACCATATTTCACAAAGTTTTTGCATATTTATGTACTATTTGTCTATTAAAGCTCTGTTATTAGGAGTTAATACAACTTAGTTTGGTATTTATTTGTTTACGACTTAAATGAACATGTCTCCCATTTGTATTTTTGTTTTTTTATGTGACAAAAAATAAATGATTCCTATGATTTAATGGTTTAATTTGATTCATTTTCTGTGAATACTTTATAATGTGTGCAAACTAAATTACCAGTACATTTTAATGAAGAAGAAAAAAAGATTAGAAAAAACTGGTTCTACATCTGGCTCTGTGTGCTCATATATGAACATTTTTATGTCTTCACTAAAAATGGGCAGTGATGAAACTGACAGTGTCTCTGTTAGCAAAATATCTCATGAACCACTATTCAGTTTTATGTGTATCTACAACTGAATCATTTTTCAGAGCAGAGGCCCTCCAGGATCCTGCCTTGAGGACCGCTTTCCTGCTTGTTTCCCTGCTCCAACACCTGATTGAGTGACTGAATTACTTCTTCAAGTTCTGCAAAGACCTGCCAACCTATTAACTCAAAACAGGTGTGTTGGAGCAGATAAAACTCTAAAACATGAAGGATAGCAGACAGGTTCAGAGTAAACACAATTCAAAATGGCCGCCACAGCTAATCAGGCTACAGACATTGGGATAAGTAGATGAGTCACCCCTATAAAGAGCTAACAAATCTCACATGATCTCGCGGTATTTAGTGTAAAGAAAAAACACACCCTCATCTAATTTCCTTTTCAGATTATAAAGTTTTTATTTTAGTTTACAATCTTAATAAAAGCTGGCAATATGCAAATAATACAAAGCTTTTAATTTATATATTTCAGTTTTTACAGCTCAGCCTACAGGTGTGCATATTTTAAGTATTGTAGCTGATCTGGAGTGTGTGATTTCTGAGGCGCAGCTGCATGAAGCTGTAGATGTAGAAATGCAACTGACACCTGCTAGAGAGCTGCTTATTTGCATGAGAAGCGCGAGAGTCCACTTTTTTTCTTATTTTTATTATTTGTGGGTGAATGCGCACTGATGCAGCCTGTCGATCCCTGCACCTGAGAGGTCATCAGGAGGAGGAGGAGGAGGAGGAGGAGGAAGGAAACCAGGAATTAAAAACCCACCTCCAGTCAGAACAAATCAATTACACGTTCAGAAAGCTCTTCTGCAGTGAAAGCCCACTTCCAGTCTCCAAAAGGTGGACCCCCGGCCTGGGTTTTCTGGAGCTCCTCTCCTCCAACATGAGCCTCCTCCTCCTCTTCGTCTTCCTCACCGGCGGCTCATGCAGTAAAACATTTTTATCATCAGACGTTATTGTTCTCCTCCTCCTTGTGGGGAGATGCGCCCATGTTCATTTTTTAAAAGGGCAAATCAGCCATAATTCAGTTTATAAACTGCGGGGGGTGGGGGGGTACGCGCCCGGATGAATATTCATTAGAGGCCGCCCGAACTGCCGCGCGCGGTGATTCATTAGGCATATGTAAATATCACTCACTTTAATTGGCCCTAAACTGACTCAACATAATGTTGTCATTAGCAAATTATTACTTATTTGTGATACTAATGGTGCGGTATGGCGCGCGGAGCCGCACATCCACATATATGATTGTAATTACAGCTCTTATTTATTCACAGGGTGACGCTGATGGAGCTGTGCGTGCGCGCGCGCGTGTGATTCAATCCCACCAACACATTTGAGCCTCCAAAAAAAAACATAAACTCTTTTATTTGCAGTAGCGGCTCGTGAGCATAAAAAGTAGTGGGGCGGACTTCTTTTCCTAAATCAATATAAATATATTGTTATAATTTGCGGCATGTTTTCTGTGAAAAATATAGGCTACGTTACTTTTAATCAGTTATTTGTTCACAAAG
>JAUBOC010000089.1:15513704-15524539 GCA_032275365.1 Anablepsoides cearensis
ACACACACACACACACACACACACACACACACACACACACACACACACACACACACACATCCACACCCGCAAACAACGGCTGTATGGGCCAGAGTCATCATATGGACAAATCACAACTGCTCTGGCTCAGTAATGTCTGGCAGATGTTAACGCTTTGTACTTAATGACTCCCTGGAGAACTCACCCAATCAGACAGGACACAGGGAAGTGTGCACGTGTGTGTGTGTGTATTTGTGTGTGTGTGGCAGATTGTGGTTTGGTAAAAATGATGGTCTGAACATTCACATGTCATTAAACCTTGTTTAACATCTTTAATATTTGCATCTTACGTGTCCCGTTTTTCATCGGTTTCAGCTAAACTGTTGGAAATATTTATGTGTTTGTTAAATGATCCTGGTATCCATCATTTTGTGTCATTTTTTTAAAAATAGACCAAGGTTTTAATTGAACACAGCAGAAATATTATTCCATATTTAAATAAACAATCTATGACAATGAAATTAAAGGCAAGGCAAGGATAAATGTAATTAAATAAAACATGTATTTGCCTTTTATTTATTCGAGCCACTCAACCTTTAACAAAACAAAATGAATAGATGGAAGCTTTTTGCAGAACACTCTTAACATTTACTCAAAATCTTTCCTCTTTTAAACATTTCATCTTACTTCATTTTTACCTCTGCAGCACCTGGTTAGTGAAAAAATCTTAGCTTTTCATTATTTTTAAGCACAATCATCAAAATGACAAGAAATAAAGGCTTGAAATGTTTCACTTTGTGCAATAAATCCATATATTCTGAGCATTTATTATGTTTCTTGGTCATCACTGCTATTAATATTATTATTACTACTAATTGTAAAATACAAAAACATTGAACTTTTACCAAGATATAAGATTTTAAATGCACATACTGACACATTAAATCTGCAAACATTTAAAACTAAACAAATCATTTTCTTTTCTTTGGAAAGAGATTGTGTGCAGCACATATGAATAATCAGTATCTTACCTGCAGTAGATAGCTGTCCAGAGAGCTTACAATCTGCTAAATCAGAAAGATTTTCTCATGAAAGAACAACTCAGTCCTCTAAATGTTTTAAATGTTGAGAAAATGTTTAGTTGTGAATTTATCCACAACATAGTTTGTTTTTTTTTACATTAAATACCTAAAACATCTACTTTTTTACAGTATTGTTTCACAGCATAGTTTTGGACACAGAATGTTGTGCAACACAAAGTCTTCAGTTTCAATAATTTTACATGCAGAACACCCTTTCAACATGTAAACTTTTCAAAATAAAAGCGTCAAACAGCAGTATACAACTAAATAAATGTGAGTAAATACACCAAAACTTAAGATATTTTGATGCCTAAGAAGCAGTTTTTAACAAATCAATACTCTGTCACTTTGTGACACCTCACAGAGAGCTGTCACTCACCCCCAGCCCACCCTCGGTTCTTCTCCACCTTTCTCCATTTGTCTGTCAAACAGGAAAAGCACTTTCTCCCCCCCTCTTCCATCTGTTATCATCTCCCCTTCGCCACGAGCGCCGGGAGAGGGGGAAACAACGGGCCGGTCATCCCGTTAGAGGCTGATTAACAGTCCCCGGGTGCTCCTACAGAGAGAAATCCATATCAATACCTGCCTGTTTTAGCTCCAGCAGCTCGACACAGCCGGGCCGCAGCCTGGCACACCCAGCACTGCATGGGGGCTCCTGTGGAGTGCGGACCTCCTGTCAGTCCTCCTGTTGCACTGATGGACCAAAGTAGACAATGTAGCATTTGAAAAGGCACACTTCCTAGTCCTGTTAAGGCCTTTAATGGCATCAGTTGTCACTTTGGATCACATCTGGCCTGCAGAGCTGACAGTATGCTGCTTCCTCCACAACAAGACGTGAGACAGGAAGCTGGAGCTGGATGTTTAATGTGAGGCAATACTTTGCTTTATTTGGCATCTATTTAGTTCAATAATGTTTTATTGTATTATTCAAACATGCATTTTAGAAATTGATCACACATTTCTCTTTGTTCTTTTCTTTTCTAATCATTTGAAACCATTTATGCAACATTTAACATTTAAATTGAAACATTTTACTTTAAAGTATCTTTAGGTGATTGCATCAGTTTGGATTTTTATGACCTAAACCCATGTTTTTGCTCTTTTTGTGTGTTTATAAATAATAAATACACATATTCTCCCTATACAGACCGCAGCCCAGATTGCTTTTGTTTTATGATGTGGGCAAAAGAAATGGAAAAAGTTGCAGAAAAAAATTAATTACAGTTTCCACCAACATGATGCCTAAATTTCTCACACCAATCACATGCGTCCGACAGGACCAAGAAGATACTTTTTTTTTTCCTCTCCCCTAATCCGTCACAGCAGTGGGACGTTAAAAACAAACATGTCATGGGCATCCATCTGTCTTGATGTTAGCGGAGCACAGAGGTCTGTTTCCTCATTAGCAGCTTATTAACAGCCTCGGCTCAGCAGAGAGCACTCTCCCTGAAGGACAGGAGCCCCAGGAGGGGGGTGGGCGGGTATTCCAATGGCAGTGAGAGTGCTGCTTTGTTTCTGGGCTCGGCCTCCCAGACTCGCTCCGGTCCAGGCCGACCCAGGGGAGGCTTGTGTCATGCGTGTCGTGGATGAGGAGAACCAAAGGAGAGGGGATGGCCAGAGGAGGAGAAGGAAGGATGAAGAGGAGAGAGGAAGGATCAACCGGAGGTCATCCATCAGTTTGGCTGTCAATTTTGCCACCTCCTGCGGGGATAAGGAAAGAGAAAGTTTACACTCTAAAATAACACAAACAACTCCTAAGTTTGTTTGTTTTGCTGAGGTGGACGTAAAGGTTTACTGACCCACACAGGACTGTCACTGGAACACAAACCTTCTGTGATTATTCTACACCATTGAGTCAAGCAAATCTCCATGAGGACAGAAGGGAAAAAAGAAGAGAAACACATTTTTTAAAAACTCTAAAACATCCTAACTGGGTCTTTGTCAAGTCAGCAAGAACATTTAAAAATCACAGAACAGAGAGGAAAATCATTGTCATCCTAAAATTGCTGCTCCAAATGATTTTCTCCAAAACACAGCTCTAACAAGACTTTCAAACAGATGCTGGTCCATCCTAAAGACAGAACCCAAACTGAGCGGTGTGGCGTCTGCAGTTCAGAACTCTGCATATGTTGGAAAAACTGAACAGCCTCTCTACAGACACAGGGCTCAACACAGGAGAGATACCTGTTCAGGATAAAGGACTCATTTAAGGACAAAAGTTGTCATATTTTGGACAGAAAACCTATGGTTTGAGAGGAGGGTGAAGCCACTTTTATAAAAGGAGAACAAACTTAAAGAATTTAAAGGAGGAGGTCTCTGACATCACTTTTCTAAGGCCTTGTTTGCATATGTGAACGAGCTCTGGGAATGCTAGAAATTGTGCATGAAGAGGTCGGTTGAACTGTTTTACTGTATGTTTTTATTTAGTTGCATTACTTGTGTTTTCGTTTTATCAGCCGTTGTGCTTATTTGTGCTATCAACAAATTCTCCTCAGTCAGTTTCTGCTCGGTAAGTCCGCCTGCTGCGGCCAGTTACACCTGTTCCTGGGTTCAATGAAGCGTCTCAAAACAGGAGCTGCATCCTTCAAAGTCAGCATTTGTCGAACGCTTACATCACCGCCCCGTGCCGAGGGCTGTCCCAACTCGTGGGCATGAAAGTGGCCCACAAAACTCTAAAAATGAAGGCCAAACCTGTGTATCCTTCTCAACCCATCTTTTTTAATACTAAGTTGGTGTTGTTTTGTAATTCATCACGGACCAAAGAATTTAGTCCTTGACATAAACTAAATTATACAATGTTTATTGCATCACAGACATAGCACAAGATTTATAACTTAAAGTACATTTTACATTACAAATGTAAGCATAGTGTATGAAGTGACAACAAACTGCAAGACTCTGTTGTGTGAATAAAAATATTAGTAAAAAATCGATAAAACTGTCAGCTTTTGTCTGTTTTCTCATTAAAGCTGTGAGCTTTTGTCCATACACCGTGGGCTGCTGGTTTAGTCACAGCTGCAGCCACTTTTCTCATCAGTCCCAGTCTATATAATCTCTTTACTTCACTCACAAGTTGAGCATTGTTGGTTTCGTGCCACGTTCGGTTTCACCTGATCATTTTCCTCGTGCTTCTTTGAGTTAATTTGTAAGCGCTCATGAATTATTAATGGAAAAAATCCTCCCAAAAATTCACTTGCAAGTTAAGAAAACTTGTCCTTGTGAAAAACACACTCTCACCCTCTCTTCTTTGATTTCTTTGATCAATCATAACTTAAACAAATACAAATTATAAACACTTCATTTTATTCACTGCAAATCACCAAATCATAACTATGACAAGTAAATTAATAAAATCATAGAGTTCGTTTCTGAGTGGTCAAAATTTTTGTTTGCTCATTCAAAACTCTTCTGTTGAACCTGTTGAATTGACTTTAAAGCAAGAATTTAAATAAACACATCTCTGCTGTTTAGCTCCTGATTTAACTAACACATCTGTTCGTTGTGTTTGTGCCAGCAGCAGCACAGACATGTGTTGACCCCCCCGACCGGAGCTGGACCACGCCGGTCTCAAGATATTTGCAGGGTTTGCGCTTGGCAATCAGGGTCTGCTGGATTCAGGTCTCCGTTGATCAGCGACCATCTGTCCAGCGAGGGATGTGCATGCCCCACATTTAAGAACACGGACGGCTACAGTCGGCGCGATTAACAGACACACGGAGAGGTGCATATGTTCACGCACGCAAGTTTAGAAACACACACGGGCAGCTTCCCAAGGCACACACGTTTTAACAAGAAAAACACCATATTCCACTAGTTAACCGTCTAATTATACAGTCGTCCCTGTATTTACTGTACCATAGGAGTGAAAAGCAGATGACACAAGCTGGCAGTTTCCTCACTGTGCTTTACTGAGCTCTGCAAGGCAGCTGGTTAGCAGCGGGTCTGAGTAGGAGGAGGGATCTGGCAACAGCTGTTGGAGTGAAGGCAAGCAGTTAAACACAAGTCCTCCAGAGGCTCCACGTTTGGAAGGATCACCTGAAGCTTTTTATATAATCCTAAATGGTGGGGGAAGCAAGATAAAAATTATAGCTTAAAATCGGCTAATTAGACGCCAAAGTGTTCCATAATGTTAGCGAAAAGAAAACCTGATAATTGCACTTTAAATAACAAATAATTATCAACGGTGTGACAAAAAAATACAAAAATGAACTTAGCGTAACATAAACAGATGTGGAAAAGTCTCCTTTTGTCAGGATTTCTTTTGAAAACTATAAAAAATAGTTTTGTTCTTCCTCCCTGTGATCGTTTCCCGTCTCGGCCCTCGTTCCTCCCCTTCCTTCCCAGCCTGCTTTGCGGCTCCGGAGGCGCCAGCGGCACCCTGTCCCGTGCAGACTCCAGCCGTCCCGCTGAAGACCATGAAATCGGCATGATTAATATTTATAATTATTGGCAAATGTGCCAGCTGCTCTGTGGCAATGGGCACCTTTGATTTATGGTTCTGTAAACGCAAACAGTCATTGTCCATATTCAGGGAAGAGCGGCGGGGCGAGGGAGGAGGACGGGCAGCGAGGAACGAGGGGGGGTTTTGGACGCCTGCCCTCGAAGTGTGATTTTGTCTTCGGAAGTCGGCAGCCCCTGTCCTGCAGGCATTGTCCCGGCGTCCCGCCCTCCTCACTCCAACCATTCATCTCTTATTTTACTCCTATTCCTCACCTAGTCTGTGCAGCACGGAGCGCTGCTTTTTGATCTCAGTGGGTTTCAAAGAAGTCTGGGGGCCACGGGGGTTTCAAGCATTGTGTGTGCAAACTGCAGCTTTTTTCAGGGCCTGTTCATGTTAGCAATGTGTTAAATCCCTCCCCTAACTATAGAAAAAAAGTTACAGCTGTTTAGTTGTTCCAAACTACATTTTATTTGCCTTAAAACAAATTTTACCTGAGCCGATGCTAAACTGGAAGACGCCCAACAAGCTGTCAGAAAGTCAACAACAGTTTTCCCGCCTTGTTTGCGCTGTTGATGTTTCTGTCCCTGACAGAACGAGACGATGGATTACCTCGCTCATTAATCACCATCACCGTGGCAGCCCTGTACGCACCAGCATCGCGCGGGCACGCGGCGGCGAGCAGCTCGCTCGGAGCAGGGCCGCCCCGTGCGCACACATCTCTCCACAAGCGGAGACAGAGCGGTTGTGACAGGTACTGGCCACCAACCTGTCCGCGGCCTAATCTCATTAGGGTCCTGGCATCTGGGCCTGCTCTGCTGAGAGATGCTTTGTGATGGAGTGAAGAAGACAAGGCGTTCAAGCGTATAATGGATGTCTAAATCGTCTGGCCTCGTCCGCCAGGTCCGCCGGTTGTTTTGCTTCGGGTGGACGAAGCTTTACGCCACATTTAAAGAGTCTAGTGGCTTAAATAAGTCAGTAACAACGTAATAAATGTGTAATAATGATAGTTGTCACACCTGTCTGCTGCTCCTGTCCTGTCTGGTCCTGGAGTGCAGTGCTGTACCTGTCAGTGTCGTACAGATGGGCTCCAGTTCCCACCGGTACCTGGGCTAAATACCCGTCATTAATCACCACATAAAGCCTTCCCAGCGGGAGATGCCCCAGGTTAGACCACATCAAGAAATAAATTGGCTGAAAAATGGCTCCGGACGAAGGCTCCTTCCCCGGAGAGGAGGACGGAGAGAAAAGAGGAGGGGAGGAGCGCCTAAAAGAATCCTCCTCGAGACCACTAAGTCATCTGTCAGCAAGCTGGAAGCTACATCATCATTCACTCGGCCCTGATCGTGTTCCCGCGGCGCTGACAATCTCGCCTGTTTGCCTTCAGATTTCTACACATTCATCTTCTTTATTTGCCAAAATGTCTTTATGCTTTGACAAAATGCTGCGCTTTAACACACGGAGTGTGGGTGGCCTTCCGGCACCTTGAGCTTTAAACAAGCTCCTCTGAAAGATCATTTAGTGTGTTAATTATTGAAAGTGGTGAGCATGTGGGTATACTGTACATTTGAGTAAAAACAAAAACGTGAAAAAGAAGCAGCAAAACAACAAAAGTTGGTTAATTACAGTTAACACCTGATGTTACCTATTAAAATTAAACGGGTTTAGTAACAAAATTATATATAAAAAGCAATAAAGTGGAGACTGCAGTAAGTAAACAGCTGTGGAAAGGCTCACAGTTTAAAACATTTCAAATTGTGAGAAGTGTGAGCATTTAAGGATCATTTAAGATTAAATTTTTGCACAATTATCTGGGCTAAAATCTGGTTTAGTTTGGTCAAAAAATGAATGATTCATAGTCGTAGCTGAGATTTCAAATTAATCCACTACATGTGAAAACTTAGACTCTCAAATATTACCTTATTGTTATTTCCAGTAAAGTTCTTTTTTATCATTTAGAATGTTTTGCAAATGTATCTACACCTTTATCATGTCATCGGATCAGTTTTTTAACCTGTGACTCTTTAAATAATTTAGGATTTTTGTTTTTGACATGATTTGCAAGATTAATTTAAATCTATACAGTCTTGATGCCGATAATTTTGTGTTTTTGATTCAATATGATTATAATTTCAGTGACTAAAACGTGAAATAAAAAACTCAGCCTTTAAAATAAATCTGAGGTTTTAGAATGATTTAGTTTAATGCATCTTAAACATTAACAATGAAATCAGCTATAAAAGTATGATCCTGAACTATTTTATATGGAGTCGTTTGAAAAGTTGTTTCAGAAGTGACTCTGAAACGCAGGTCCTCATTCATTGTAAACAAATCACTCAGCTGAATCTGCTGAAACAAAGCTTAAGTCGTGTAACCTATTAGGCTGGTTTTGTGTAAGTAAAATAAAACAGTAAATAATTGGCCAATAAATTAATGTCACTTTGTCTCTTACTTAACATATGCACACAATTAACATATAATGTGATTGACAGATTGTTTCCTTTGTCCATTTTTTTGTTTACAACATTTATTATATTGTCTAGAATCAGATATTATCCTCTCTGAAAAAAATGCATGTATTCTTCTTATGACAGACACAGAGGTCATGACACTGGATTGAAACAATATTGGTTTGTGGCTCACAAGGGACCAGTAACAAATACAAAAGTAAACCCTGCCCTGAGTCTAAAGGGTCCTGTCTGTAGGGTAAAAACTTGCCGTCTATTAGTCGTTCATTTATCCTGTCAATCAAAATAAGTGAATATCGACACATATAATCTGTAAATTTATAATAAAGTGTAAAAACAAATTATAATGACTTGGATTGAGTAAGACAAATAGAGGATGGAGTGAACAAAAGCAAAGATTTGGTCAAGGATATGTTGAGGTCCAGTGGCACAGATTTGTCTGTGACTGTCCGGTCTGATGATTAATGACCGAAGGGATCCCCTGGTCCACCATGAACCAGCACCAGTGACTCCAGTCCACCTTGCACCGTATTCTGCAGCACCTCAGGGCCCCGCAGTGCCTTAAGCTGTCAGCTGAAGGCACTGCGGGGGAACAGAGCTCATCAGACACAATCAGGACGACATTCTGTTCTGCTGACTTAAATCACGACAAAACTGCAGGAGATTCAAATGACTTCCTTTAAAGCATCCAGTGTGATTCACTTTTAACCTCACAGAGCATAAAAAGATGATTTCACCAGCGACATCAGTGTGTTTCTATCTGTGAAAATTTGTTTTTTGTTTCTTACATTCAGCCTGTTTTCACCCAGGAGTCAGTAAAGATTACCCTGCCCAGTTTAAACCACAGTTAACTTTATTATTTCTTCAAAAAACATACAGCTGACCTGAGACTCTGTTGCTGTGTGACAGCCAGTAGTTTTTAAAGTTACTTATTGGCTCTTTAAAAATGAAAATACTCTTTAAATTAAATAGGATTTTATTTCCCCACAGAACAAGCAGTGCAAAGATCTGTTGTATTTGTAAATACATTACTTAAACCATCATTTTAGTGCATCAATTTGCTCTGTTTCTCATCCATTTCTGATTTAGATTTTTACCACATTATCAAGATCAGATGGTTGTAAAACTGGTACTAAAAAGATTCAACTAAAGTTAAACTGATTTTCACACATTAATGGGGAAATGATAATAATGCAATCCAATACTCTCAAATTAGCCTGATCCAACATAGTTTCCATAAATTTTGTTTAAATAAAATCAAACTAAATATACAAACTAAAGCTTCATTCTTCTGTCACAATTAAAGTGTCAGTTTTTAGTATTAATCGCGTTGATTGGTTGAATTGAATGCAAAACTTTAGTTAAAGTGGAAGTTTCTGATGATAGGATGACCCACTTCTATGCGTGCAGAGTCTTGGACTCTCAGTGAAGTGTCCCCACACAGCCCACAGTTAAAAGGCATAGCGGAGCATCATAAAAAGAGGGGCATGGTGAGCAGCCAGGTTCTGCTCTTCTATTCTTCTTATTCTTCCCTCGGCAGAGCGGTCGATGTCAGTAGGAGATGGCGGAACAATGGAGGTGATCTCTCTGATCTCAGTGGTCCTATTGTGGCTCGTCATATTATTAATGTTCATCTCTGAGAAAAGTCACGGCCTCTGCCTCGCGGCTCCTGTGTTGCTCTGTCATCTTTGCTCTGCTGGACTTCCTGAATCTTCTCTCTCTCTCTCTGTGGCACTTCATCTGCATGCAGCTCGGCCCGCTCCAAACTGAAGTCACTCTTTGAAACTAAACTACACAGCACCAAAGAAAATTGGTGTTAATCTCTCATCTTTGCCATATTTTGGAAAATGTCTGTGATCGTTTTCAAAACTGTGTTCTAATAATCATCATGCGTTTATTTTAATACTTTTCTTAGATTCATTAGCATTGTATAGTCTGTCTCATTTCGTTTTAAAACACACATGGAAGAGGATTTCTTCATTCATCAGCGATGCCATGGGCTGCCCGTGCCTTGCTGTGCTGTGCTCCGGGTCAGGCTTCCTCCACTGTGGACCCAAAGTAATTATTAACCTTCAGGGATTGTCCAGAAGCCCTCTGGTCATCTGACTCTGCAGAGAGTCAATCGTCAGAGGTCACAGCAAGGCAACAATGTCATGATGAAAGAGGAAAACAGACAGTGATAAAGTAAAACCAACAATGTACAAAAGCAGAGAACCGTCCAATAAAAGTTACTTTTGCACTTAAGGCTTGATGTTTTCATTATTATAGGAAAAGAACAAAGCTTATGTTGTAAAAAGTCTTTTAGCATTATTAAAGGTCAGAATAATTTGTTTTGTCTTCATAATAACTTTTTTATTTTGCCTACTTTGCACCAGTTTGTGAAACTATTATAATTTTTTGATGTGTTGAGTCGTTTAAAATATTTTTATTCTGAAGCATTTTTAAGTTGTTCTGCAAACAGAAAGAGTCAAATTTAGCAAAAGAAAAAGTCCACTCTGGAGGTTACAGCGGTTTGATGGGAAAGATCTACACACGGTTGGGTTTGGAAAAAAAAATACTTATTTTAAAACAAAATCCTAAAGCGGTTTTCTGGATGAGAGGTTCCAATTTATCAGCAAAAGATTAGAAAAACTGTTAGACATAAACTTTTAATGGAGTGTTTGCAAAGTTCATGTTATAAGATGACGAATCAACATAAATCAACATGATTATGATAGAAAAATTAAAATGGTCATAACTCATTCACACCACATATTTTAAATGGATCAATTTTGTAATGTAAAAACAGTAAAAACTGATTGATTGATTGATTGATTGATTGATTGATTGATTGATTGATTGATTGATTGATTGATTGATTGATTGATT
>JAUBOC010000089.1:15524639-15538197 GCA_032275365.1 Anablepsoides cearensis
TGATTGATTGATTGATTGATTGATTGATTGATTGATTGATTGATTGATTGATTGATTGATTGATTGATTGATTGAGTAAAAATATACATTAACAAAAAAGACTGGTAAAAATGAGTTTCACTAATTACAAAAGCACTTAAATAAAAGTCATAAAACTGCTCACAATATTTAGGAAAATAAAAGTAAAAATACTTCTGCATAAACATCTCCTTTCATGATAAGTTTCAGTCATCTTTAAATTTGTTTAAATTAAAGATCCCCCAAAAATTACTTAAGTACAGTAACAAAGTAAATGTACTTTGTTACTATACACCTCTGGCCTACTGCCCACTTCCTTTAGCTGTTGTAGTTGTTTTAGTGAAATCTTGAACATGACCACACAAAACCACTGAAACTTGTATAATTTATTAGTGATGCCCGCGAGACAGAGAGACAGAGGCCAATTTCAATGCGTTTAGAAGAGGAAATGAAGAGAAGATAAGTTTATTTTTCCATTTAAATATAAAATCAGCATTTTAATAACAACTAAAGGTGACATAGATACTTTATTATAGTTTAGTATTTAAATATATGCCTCAGAAAAACATAATATTGCCCCTTTAAATATTGGACCGATACCGATATTCTAAAAAATGACCAATATTGGCCAATACCGATATCAATAATGATATATTGCGCATCCCTACAATCTATAAGTACTGTGAGTATGTGTTGGGAATGACTCTCAGCTACTATTTCAGCAAAAAGTCAATATTTGTACATTGTACATTTTTATGTTTCCTTAAGCTAATTAGCTAAGGAAACATTATTGATTATTTTCTGAGTGCTTTATTAAAATCTCTCCACTGGTGCATGAGATATTTTGCTAACAGACAGACAAGGCTGATTCTAGCAAACTAACACAATGGAGTAAATGTAAGAAAACATCTGTTTGTGGTATTATCTGAGAAAGTGTTTGTTTTATGATGGGAAGAGCAGAGTGTGGATGTTCTCTACATAAAACTCCCCACCTCGATCTGAAGGTAATTTATGCTGCTGCCATGTCATTGTTCTCTACAGGGTCTTTGTGAGGCGGCCAACAACACGTCCTTAAAAGATGTTTGGGTTTTCGTGGGGGAATAAATCGTGCGGTTCCTCTGCGGCCCGGCTCTATATCATATTCGGCTGGCTTGTTGGTGCCACTGAGATGGTGAATGGGCTGCCAGAGGCCCAGCCACTGGCGGGTGGTCTGACACCGAAAGGTTAAATATGGTTCAGCCATGGACTCCCTCAAAAGGCCTTGCTGTTAAAAAAAAATAAGTTATATGGGTTGTACGTCTTCACACAGTCAGAAAATTGACAATACTGCCACAGTGAGGCACAGGGCTGTCCTGGAGCTGAACTTCATGGTTCAACATATATTTTGGGGGGAAAAAAGTCACAACATGACTTTATTTTTCTGGTTGGATTTATTGACGACTCATCAAAGCCTCGGCTAGACGAGAGGTGTAAAATCAGGACAATGACTTTGTCTAAAATAGTTTTATTTATTTAGCCTTTTGTGGTTAGAACCATGACAGCACACTTGAACTTAATGACATGAGAGAACAGAAGTATAATTATGCTACAATAAAAACATAAAGCTTTAAGTGGCAATATATATATTTTCTACTGTGCTTAGCAAAAAAATCAAACAGTTTCATACCCACAGATTAAATGAAAGCCCCCTTTCATTCAAGAGTTTTAAACTGAGATGTTGAAAAGTAATGAAGAACTGCCACAAAGTTTAGCTCAGTATCTGCAAAGATGAATTTAGATAATTCAAAAAGATAATCATTTAAAGATGTACACCTAAGGGTTTTATTAAATCCATTCAATGATTCACGAGATATTTTGCTAACAGACAGCCTAACAGACAGGCAGAGAATTTAGCTCAATATTTTTATACCAAAATTTGTTTAGATTCTGAGGTTGATTGAGTGTGCAGCCCTTTTGAATCTGGTTTGTTCCAACAAAAAATCAGTTGTAAATGTACATCCAATCATTACTTTCTGAGGTTTTTCAATAAAATCCATTCATGGGATATTTTGCTAACACGAAAGAATGAACTCACACGTTAACGCAGAAATAGGTGTATGGCTTGCCTTTCCGTGGAAAGTGATGAAGAATTAAACATCTCTAAAAACTATAAAGTTTATCATTTTATAAATGAACACATTTTCTCACTCTGCTGCTGTCCTTAGTCATTAGCTGCGTTTCCATTGACCATGAAAATGCGCAAATTAGAATTTCAAAAATAAATTTGCTCGATGGAAACACGTCAATTTCAAAAAAACTTCTGTTTTTTTACAAAATGTTTTTGCGCTAGGATGAGGTGGTTTTTCAGCCGTATCAAAATTGGTGTATTTCGCAAAACTGGCTGTTTCTACTGGCGAAAAAGACGACAACAGGAAGTGGAATAAATAGTTGTAAAATCACCTAGGTTGTAAAAGAAAGTAGTAAACTCACGACTAAAATTTCCCAAAAACTTCACACACGTATCCACTCCCAAGTATAAGAGGCTTGTCGCTCGAAAGCCTCGCTAAGACGCCCACATCTCCTCTGATTGCTAGTGTCATAGTAGCAATGTGCATGATGGTTTATATCCACCGCGTGAATATCGCGAGAACAAGCGTATTCACGCGTGACTTTAATAGCATTTCCTTCTTAATGGAAACACCGCAATTGCGAAACTGTGTTTTTTCGACATTAACAAAATATCGACAATGTTTTGCACACATTTGCAATGGAAACGCAGCTACTGTCCTCATGTTTGTTTTAATTACTTCTATCAATAACGTATTTTTCTTTGTCTCTCTCTTCCAGCAAAAAATACACCTGGACCAGTCCTTCTGTGTTTGTCCCCCAAACCCAGTCGGTCGAGGCAGATGTCTGCCTGTCCTGAACCTGGATTTACTGGAGATTTCTTCCTGTTAAAAGGGAGTTTTTCCTCTCCACTGTCACCAGCTCATGGTAGGAGATGTGACAAAGTAAAGATTCTGCACAATCTGCTGGCCTCTTTAGATTAATTGTTTTTTGTGCCCTGAGACAGCCTTTGTTGTGACTTGGTGCTATATAAATAAACTGAATTGAACTGAATAAAAAAATGCAAATATTGGAAAACATTTGATCAAATTAAATCAACACCATAGACAAAATTTAATTTATTTAAAATGATTCAGGAGATTCAAACCGCCATCTTCAAAGCAATTTTAATACCCATCAAAAGGAAATCTAATTTTTATGTTTTATTTTTTGCCTTACATCACTTATAGGTGTATTTTTGATTAACTGACATGGAAGCTCTTATTTTTTCTTTACAGAGACCAACGGTGGAATTGTGAAGATGTGTTTGTGTGTGTGCGTGTGTGTGCGTGTGTGCGTTTGGGCATGGGTTCTGAGAGGCAGCGAGCAGGACGGGAAGCATCTTCAAAGTCTGGGGATGAGGTCCCTCGCCCCCTACTGCAGCCTTGTTCACACGAGAATCAATCTGGTGCGAGTGTTTGATGTGAACCGCGGATAAAAGAAACCAAACAAAGACAAACAGCGGGAAGATGTGGAGAGATGGGGAAGAAACAGACCGAGAGATTAATGAGACACGAGGATGGAAAAAACAATGTTGAGGTATGAAGAAGGGTCAAGGGTCAACAGATATGTGAGAACGAGGAGATGTTGGGGAAAAAACAAATCCTGACAAAAAAAGAGAGAAAAAATCCAAGCAGCTGATTGACAGGATCATGTTAGAATGTCAAGTGTCAGATAGACACAACCCATCAGACAGGAGGACATCAGAGGACAGGAGGAGGTTCAAAGTCAGTGTGGTGGACACCAGAGACTCCTCACATAATCTCCCTGTGACACCAGGAACTCAGATTATCATCATAATGCAAACTGCCTTATCATCATCTCCATCACCATTAGCATGAAAAATGAAAATCATATCGCGTTTGAAGCAAAGCTTTTGATAAAGGATTCACCCACGTGCATCGTAAAGGTTTCTCTCTCTTTTACATTTCACAAAGTTTGAAATAAACCCCCTCTGTGTCAGCAGCAGAAGGTGTAAACAATTTGGAGTTCTTCTTTGCCCTCCATCGGCCAGTCGTCATGCTCTTAATGGAACAGTGGAGGAATCTTGTTATATTTGTACTAAGTTGAACAGAAAAAAAAGAGCGGTGTTATCACAGACCTCATGGGGGACAATGAGAGGCGGAGAGAACAGCTTTTGGGTCTTTTCTTGTTTTTATTTAAGCCGAAACAGGCTCTGACATTGTTGTTCTTTCTGCTAATTAAGCTGTTAGAGCGAGGGGCTGGTCTGACAGGGCCCCGCTTGGCAGGGAGGCAAGAAGTCAATGGGCCGGAGCTGAACAGGAGACATTTATGGGCTGCCTCGAGCCTTTGTTTCCACCCCCCCATCGCGGATCTTTTCAGGCCGGCTGCCTCTGTCTCGGTGACCCTGTGCAATGAGAAGAATGACACGCAGAAATCCCAGAGATGACCACAAAGAGCCGCCCTGTGGAACCAGGATTTCACGGCACTGGGCCGAATCCGGACACTGCCAGGGTTCCACGGATGGTTATCTCTTCTTCTGAGCTATTCTGTCCCTCTGTGATTGTGTCCCTGCTGGAAGGTGGAAAAATATTAGATATGTGGATGTAAGTCCCTTTAACAAGACAACTAAGAGCTTTCTGCTACAAAAAATTAATTAAATCCCATTTTATGAAGCATCGGGAACAACAACAACAAAGCAGCAAAACAACCTAAAAACTTAGTTTTTTTTACAATTTCTTCTCACAGATCGTACCTTTTGAGATTAATATTCTAAAACCCAAATCAGAATAAGCTTTAGGCAGTTTGTTCAGCCACCTGTTTGTTACAGAAGCTGCCCGTCCTCCTAGATTAAACAGGTGAGATTAGGAGCAAACTCTGGGCAGTTTGAAGAACAGTCACATAGACAAGCTACAAACACCCCTTCTGTGAATGTGTGTGTTTTATGTGTGTGTTTGTGCAGACTTCGGTTCATTTGATGGTCATCCAAGCATTTCTGAGGCAGATCCGTCTTTTTGCCACACAGCTCTGTTGCTGGCCTGAAGATAAAACTGTGATTTGCTTTGGAAACTTTTTTGTTTTTGTTTTGTTTTGTTTTGTTTTTCCTTCAAATTGTGGTTTTCTATTGACTTAAAACAGATCATTTCTGTGTCAACACCACCTGCTCTCGTCTTATCCGCTTGCCAGTTTCAGCTCCTTTAGTAACTGCCATGTGTTGCTGTAATGTTACTCCATTTACCACAAAGTGTTGAACAGCACTTTCAGACGAGCCCGCGCCTCGCACAACAAAGCGGCCCAATTATAGAGCCATTTATGTGTTTGTCAGGGGCTTCAAATGGGCACTGGTTTCTCGGGGTAGACATATTGGCGAGGTCAGGCGCAGCGTCTAAAAAAGGCAGCTTTATTACAGAACGACCCATCCCTCCCTTAGATGAACACCCAAAAAGGCAAAAAAAAAAATTAAAAAGGGAGAAAAAAATGACAAAGAAAGAAGAAATAAAAAATGACAACTTTGTTCTTTACAACAGTTTGGCTCGGCCTGTCGGTCTGGCTGCTCTGTGGAGCGCAGCAGCATGTGTTTCAGGGATTGTTCTGGAAGGGGGAGAGCAGAAACAGCAGGGAGCAGAAGACAAACAGGCAATTCGTGACTCATTAAACACGGCGACGGTGGCCAGCACAGTGGAGGGGTGTGAGGACCCGCGTTCCAACCGGGCGATAAACCCCCCCCAGTACCAGCTGGAGCAAGCATCTGTCAGCCGCACGCCGCACCACGCCACGCCAACGATTATCAGCAACAAGCTACATCCTTGTGACCAGACGCCGCCATTTTCAAGCGCCCTACACTTACGTAACCAGTCTGATTGGCTCACAGGGGACCTCCAGGTCCACCAACATGCTTTCTGCTGTGAGGTAGTTGCAGGCCGCGCCTTTGAGGGTGGCAAAACAAGGCTCTCTTTCTGCTACATCAGTGATGAACACGTCTTCTTTTTTGGCTCTGGAGTAGGTTTGGGTTTGGCTTGAAAGTTAGAGCTAACACTGGTCTGTAAATTCGAATCGACAAGAAAATAAACAGTTCGATCCGGTTTGCAACTTCCTGTTTAAGAGATAAAGTTGAATCCTTCGCTCATTTTATGTCTAGAACACTGGTCACATGTCCGCTTAATAATGGTGTGCGTACAAACGCTTGTAGCTCTGGTTTAGTTGTGTTTAACTTAAATAAATTTGGGAAAACAGCATCAAACTCCACCGGGAGGACCATAAAACGTTGTTGGTTCTTGTAACAGTGACTCAGGAGACAGCTATTGTCGTCACATGAAAGGAGCATTTTTTGCAAATTTTTCCAAGCTAAGATGCTAGCTAACAGCTGGATTTGAGAGATGTGACGAGTAGGGCTGGGTATCAAATCAGATTGATTAGATTTGATTCACGATCCACAACATTTCACGACGATTCACGATTCAACTTGATTGATTTTTAAATTAGTTAAGGATATCATGCAGCAACACATTTATTTTTATATAGAAGACATTCTCAAAGGAACTAATTCTGCAAATAGTAGAAACTAATTAACTTGGTGCATTGGTGAAATTATAAACATTAAGGGCAAACTTGTAAATTGGAGTTTAACCTTGAAACAAAATTGTCTCAAGTTTCAAAGGGTTTAAACTAAAAAGGAATTACAAGAGAAAGTGTTGTTGGATACATTAATTTTTTTTTAAGAAACTAAGAATACGAAGTGATGGGAATGAGGTTTCAGGAGAAGTGGTGGGTTGATATAAGTGTATACTTATCCCCAATCATTTGAGCGTATAAAAATTGTATATTTGTAATGTTTCTGTTACCTTCTGTTCAATAAAACTTATTAGCAAGAAGAAAGAAAAAAAGAGAACTTCAGCTAAAACATTCCATCATTGTGAATAAAATTAAGATGTTTCTTAAATTTAAAAATAATATTTGTAACAAAACAAAAAGGATTTAGTTAAACAGTCATCTTTCACACATTTATACATGCCGAGGAGAACAGTTTCAGTCTGATCTTTACATACCGTAGTTTTGGTTCGAGCCACTTGAAGCCCGCTTTGTTTCCTGCTACCACATCCGAGCGCAAATCTTTGCAAACAAAAGTTGTCATGGCCTCTGTTCTCTTTACGTTCAGCTGAGAATCAGCTGATAATGTTAGTGGTTCCTTTGTTTCTTTTGTTTTGCCCCAGACAACTTGTTGTTGGGAGCTAACATTAGCGCTGAACGTCAACAATGTAAATATACAGCAAGTCAGGAGTGACACACAACATGAAAACGCATAGCTTCATCGCACACAATAACTTATGAATCAATTTTCCCAAATTTGAACGAAAATCGATCCAGATCGATTAAATCGATTTTTTTAACCCAGCCCTAGTGACAAGCTGAATTTGACCAGAAAAAAGTGCAACTATGGACTTAACATTTTTTCAGAGGTAAAAGACCAACAACAAACCACCCAGATCCTATCCCTGCACTTTCTGTCAATAAACAGGTACAGTAAACTTATTGTTTTTACTGCCTACTGCTAGCTTTACTTGTAGCATCTATCCTAGCCTAATATACATCGCTCAATCAATCATACAATTAAATAATATGACTTACACAAATTCTAAACATCATCAGTAGGTTGAACAATGCTGAAGTGGTGGTTCAGGTGATAAAAATGCCCACAGAAGCACACACACAATAGATTAAATTAACCCCAAAAAACACCGGTAATAACACCAACCTTTTAACAATTCTGCTTGCTTTTCAAGTCTGTAAGACCTTGACCTTCCAGCCAAATTTTCATCTGAGCTTCCTGTGATTCTCAAAGTCAAATGTGTCAAATTTTGCTCTAAGAACCAATTCGTCTGTTATGGTATTAACAATAAATCTAGTAGAATCCACTCCGATTGGTCAATCATTTAGGAGCGCGGCAGATTGTGTATGTAAACGATATGCGTGACGTCACAAATGAAGGTCCCGATTCTTCTCATCTTATCATTCCATAAAACCCCAATAGATTTTATTATTATAGTAAGAACATTTATCACTTTGGTAACAGTAACTGAGGTATGGTGTTATAAATGGTGCACACACAAAAGCTGCTAAAACACTTTTCCCACCATTTAGATTGTAAGCATATTCTTGACACACCATAACCTGCACCAGTAATTGCCACCCTGTATTACTCAATTCATTATGCAGAGTTTTGAGGGTTACTGGTGAACATAAAACACATTTAGTTGTAAAAAAAAAAAAAAGAAGCTAAACTTTCCCTCAGGAGCTGATGAAAATGATGATTTAATGATATTATTGAAATCCTGCAAGTCATGGTCACAGATAGTTACACATCCACGGAACAATGAGCTTGAAAACTTGAATTCTATCAAAGTTTTCCCTAAAGAACTATTTATTACTTCATCTGTCTCTGCAAGAAGAAACACAAGAGCAGAACACAATAAAAGTAGTGCTAAAAGACATCATTGCTCCACAATAACTTACGGTTACAAGGTAATTAAAAGCCTCCATCTACTGGAAAAGCTCAATCTCAGCACAACTTCGCAACGAGGTAAAAGTTTGGTCCCAATAGAATTTAATGAGCTGCTAACAACCTAATTAAATGCTGAGAGCAGATAAAAGCATGAAATATAGATAAGCTGGAAACGCTGCCTATAGCTCCGCGGTCCTTGAAGGGAAAGACTGTGATGTCTCTCCTAAAGCCAAAAACAGCACAGACACTAAACTGCGTCTCATCATTCTCACAGCTGTGAATGTTTTATAAGAAAGTGAAGCTAAACAAGCCACAGATACGACTGAATCACTCTCCAATGGAGCAATGTTTTATAAAAAAATAGTCTGACTTTAAGTGAAAAGCTGGCATTAATGTGGTGCTCCAGAAGCCCGTGCCACTTTCTGGGACTGAGGGATTGGTGAGGTAATGGGGCTCACGGTGTGACAGAAGGAGCCTCTCCTCGGCAGTGGTAGCCGGGGTTGTAATTCTGACTTTAGAGGTCTTTACGACTCCCTCTCCTCATTTCTCTGGAATATGAAAACATCAGCATATGGCCGCTGACAGCACCAAGGCTAAGGAGTCAATTTCCCCTACGTAACATTGGGACAGCGGTGACATTCGCCTCGGTATGGTCCCCCTGGCTCAAAAAAAAAAAAAGAGGACGGAAGACAGACAGAAAGACAGACTGAGACAGAGAGAAGACAGATGGTGAACTGCGCAAGGACAGAGAAACTCAGAGGGAAAGAAAAGAGCGAGACCAACGTGGTTCGCCTATAATTTTCCTGCAACAGCAGGTCTTCACTGCCGCTCTGTCTCAGTGTGTTCAGTGTGCAGTTCACAGAGTTTCATGTGGCTACCAGGAACAGAAAATCTGTCCATCAGCTGCCAAAGCTTCCAGCTCTGCTCCGTTCCTCTGAGCGCCCTTAAAAACCTGCTGGTTCACACCCATGAATTACACTATTTATTGCCGTGGTTAGAATGGGCAGTTTCTGGGCACGGGGCGTATGCGAGCCTCCGTCTCTGTGTGAATGTGAGCGTGCCATGTGGCAGATGGGAGGCAATATGGCACACCTCTGCCCGCACAGATGTGGCACAGTGCATAACAGAGAGCCAAAGGAGGGTTCAGGAAGCTCAAGAACATCTGGGCCCAGGGCAACCTTCACCTTCTACCAACAAGCTAACTTCGCCGAGGAGCCGCAGACCGGTTGAGGAGAGGAGAGCGTGGGGGGAAAAAAACAGCTCATTACTCGTCATCAGACCCTGAAATCCCTCACATCACATCATTATCTGCAGGGCCGCCGTGACTGACAGATAAGGAATCCCACCTCCCTCAGTGAGGGCTGTCAATCACTGCTCTGTGGAGTGCATCACTGAGGCCGGTCCCAACATGGGCCTGTCATGGCCTGCTGCACAGGAGCACATTCCCACCACTCAGGGGGCAGCCGGGCTGGGACAGGCTGGAACTTCTACAGGGGTCAACCAAAAAAAAAAAAAAATCACTGAGTGGATTCCAACATATCTTTGCGCAAAAACCTGCTGGTAAATCATTTAATCGTTTTAGTTAGAAAGCTCAGCTTAAAGGAGATATGCTTTTAATCCTTTTTTCACATTTATATCATTCCATTGGAGTCTATATAAAGCTGAACTGTGATGCTTTGGTCTGAATTCCTTCTTATTGTAACTCCACAAGCCCCTCTTTCACCCCTTTTCTGAGGTGTATCTCAGATTGACTCGTTTTGAGGCTGTCTCTTTGAATCCAAACATGGCGCTTCACATCCTGCCCCCACAACAGCTTCCAGACTGGTCCATTGTAGTTTGACAGAGGGGTTTACGACTATGTAGCTGCACAGAAACTTTATATTTACAAATGAATTAAAAGATGTCAACAAGAGACTTTTCCATCCAGCCTTACAAGTTGGAGCCAGAGCCAGAGGGGAATGAAGATGACCAACTTATAGCTGGTAAATCCGGACTTTATTTAGCAGTTCTGTTGCAAATATGGTGACGTAATAGTTCAGAAAACGGGAGATTAAATTCAACTTTTCTGTACTTGTAGAAACTCTAAGTACACAACAAAATGTATTTAATGGTTAAAAGAATTAGATTTTGCATGTTATGTCCTTTTTAATGGCAAAAATCATCTGAAGCTGATTTGAATATATGAATACAAGAACATGCAGTTCATTTTTCTTGACGATAACTTTCCTTCCTTGCGGGGCCGCGATGTGCCATTCCACTGCTGGTATTCAACACGAGCTACACCATAATAACAGACTGCAACAGCAACGGAAGCTCAATTAAACAATCACGGAGCAATTTCACAGTCGAGCAGTCGACAGGTAATTACAGCTGACGTTCTTCAGTGAGGCTGAAGCGAACAATTGTATGTGTGTCGTTTTAGTTTACGCAAACAAACCCAAGACACGCAACAGTGCCGAGGAATCGAAAAAGTCCAAGCTGCTTGATCGCTCGCCCGTTTTATTTATTTATTTTTCTCAGCTCGCGTCTCGGCAGGACTCCGGCGAAAACCGTTTCCAGGAGCACGAGAAAGATGGTGAAGGAGTGAGAGGAGAAAATTAGCTGGATGTTTCTGAAGCGTGTAAGCGGAGCGCAGACAGCTTTTTGTTCCCGCGAATCCTCTGTCAATATGGATCACATCCTCCTGCTGTCCCAACAATACCTGCCACTGCTGCAGAAAAACGGTGCGAAAAAACACCTCGACGAGACGTTGGGGCTTCCCTTCTCGTCACCTCCTTTCCCTTTTTCCCCTCGGCTCTTTGAATAATTAGTGATGTGTGTCAATATTGTGGCCCATAGTAACCATATGGTGGGTGCAGGCAGACAGGCCATTGTTGGGAGCTGTGAAATATTGTGTATCCCTGCGAGGGCTGGAGCCAGCGGAGGCAGGAAGTGTTGTCGGGACTGACAGGGACATTGTGCGCCTGAATGGGCGAGTCCTCGGTGGCAGGGAGCACCGCGGACCCAGACAGAAAGTCTTGACCCTGGCGAGAAAAGGCCGATTAGGCATGGTGCCGCAGTCCTCTCCTTCATCCACCCCCCGTCCCCCTCTCCCCCTCAGCCCCCCCACTGGATGCTGCTATGGGTGATACAACAAGGCCACTTAGCTCAGCGATGCCTTTTCTCCGCGCACATAAAAACACTCATATATTCATGTCAGGGGTGAAGAGGAGAGGCAACGGGACGGGGGACTGGGGGGGTCTGGAATGATCAGAGAATGTGGGATCTGTGGGAATTACTGTCCCAATTTGTGCTCTGTTGAAAATCTTTTACCGTTTTTGTAGCCTTCCCACCTTTAAAGGGCAACATAATGAGAGTTTAAGTAGAGAACAGATTGGAAATTGTTTTATTTTTTGTTTGTGGGTTTATAGATGCTGAATTTCACCACAGTTTTATCACATAAACACATTAGTTCAAATGTGGGTGGAAGGGAGCAGCATTATTTTGTGTTTTAACAAACTATGGGGATGCGGGAGAACTAAGCAGCTCCTCACAACACAAAAAATCTGGAAAAATATCCCACTTTTAATGCTGCGAACATTCAAACTTCCAAATGGCAACAACTGACATTTAATGCTTCAAAACCATAAATAAGTTCAGCAAAGAAAAAAGAAGTACATTATTTTTTGCAAAACAAGCTGGACAGCTTCAGCCAAAAGAGCCGCTTCATCTGCTTGACTTTTATTTCTGCTGATTAAAAATGTCTCCTCGTGTCGTTCTCCTCTGCCATCCCTTCGTCCTCTCTCTCCCCTGCGCTGATTATCTCCCCGTCGCTCTGTCACACTTTGTAGTGTCATAATAGCAGCCTAAACTGCTGCCCGGCCCACTTTTCTTTCCCTGATAAAGCACGACAATTAAGTCTGATGTCTCTTTGCTCAGGGCCTTTGATGGCAAACAAAAAGCTGCAGCCGGAGAGGAGAGGAGACGGAGGCGCGCTTAAAGCTGACATCTCACTGTGTGTGCAGTTTATTACAAGAACACCAAAACAAAACTGGTTCATATAAACTGAGCTTAATGAAATCAGCCAAAGAGTTTTACTTTTAACCCTAAATCTTTGATTTGGGACAACTTAAACCTTTACCTGATTAAAAGTGAAGCATTTTATATAGGGATGCATGTCGCCCGCTGCCTTTTGGGACAGTTTTAAGCTAAGATTATCAAATAAAGAAAAATGATGAAGTCAGTTATTTTGAGAATAACTTTCTGTTTAATCTCACTCATGAGAGCTTCTTCAGTCTGTTACGAGTAAGGGGAATGACTCTCTGCTACTACTGCATCTCATTTTAGGACAATATATTAATCGTAATAACTCGTAATCCTGAGGCTGCGGGTTTGAGCCCAGGTTGCAACAGAAAGGGCAATGTACTGTAATTTCATTGTGCTCTGTACAATGACAATAAAGGCCTATCTTATCTTATCTTAAGATTAATAATTGAACACATTCTGCTGTACCAGTCTCAAAGATAAAAAATACTTTTTGACTGAATATAAGGTTGAAAGATATGAACAAGTCTTTCATTTCTCATATCATTTAAACAAAGTGAGAAAGCTCAGATGATGATGATGTCATGGCTTTGGATCCTTTTGACAGGTTAGCTGACAACATTTGGAATTATTTGAGGCATATATGTCTGTATTTTAAGGCACACCTTAAACACCTGCTTCTACTGTGTACAGTCTGAGGAAATTAAACGAAATCAGCCAAGATAAGAAGAGAACTGTTGACCTCCACAAGTGTGGATTATCCTTACAGAGCCAAAGATCTTGAGACGATGCAGTTTAAAGCTGGAAAGAGTGTGGCTTTAACAAAAGTGGTACCACTTTACAACTAGAAGCACTCAGAGAGTGCAAACCTCCGCCAAGGCCAAATTCACCTATTCTCATGAACCTGCTGATATTGAGGACATTTGTTTTGGACTGGTTGTCTTTATTCATGGGGACAATATTTTATGTTAC
>JAUBOC010000089.1:15538297-15548350 GCA_032275365.1 Anablepsoides cearensis
GACAGAATGACAGAACGGAGGAACAACAGACAGACATACGCGACCGAAAACATTACCTCCTCCCTTGGCGGAGGTAATAAGGCTCCCTTTATAGATGCCTTCTAAAGAGTTTATAGATAGGTTATTAATTTATCTGTAAACACTTTATAAATTATTATAAATTATTAATAAATGTTTATTGTGCAATAATTAAAGACGAGAAAGACAAAACTGCCCAGTTTCTTACCAACAATGAGAAAAATCTGTTCACATTACATCTAAAGGTGCTATATTAAACATTTCAGACTAGGACTACAATCTAAGCACAATAACAATAAGAAACACATATTTTAGCATATTAATATTGTACTGTATTACTGCATTATAAACATTCACAACTGTCAAAGGGAGACTTATTGTAAAGTTTAATACAGAACACTATTTATTATTGACAAATAAACATTTATAAATGCCAAAAGTTAGTCTTTAATGTGAAAAATCACCATTTTTAAAACTTTGTGTTGATTATCGATATTTGAAATTATTGTTCAAACATGTAACCACTGTCAACAATGATGATATATCAGAAAAGTAAATAAAAATGTCATGTTAGCATACCAAAAAGTCCCACTCCATCCAAAATAGTGTACAGTTTTACACTTTACATTAAGGAGCCCTTTAATATTTGTGGATATTTATATGCAGTAATAATGTACATTATTATATGTCAAAATATAAGTTTCCTAATCAACATTGTGCTTAGTAAACTAGTCTGAAATGTTTATTACCAAACAGATTTGGCTCAGTATTTGGAAAGAAATCAGACAGTTTAGTTTCTTTTTGACCTTAATTAATGCATAATAAACCCTTATTAATAATTTATAAAGTGTTTACAGATTAATTAACAACCTATATATAATCTCTTTAAAGGCCATCTATAAGAGGAGCCTTATTGTAAACAAAAGTAAGTGTGTTTTTCTAACCTCAGTTAAGTATATGTGCAGCAAAAGGCAATAAATGTACGTTAAATAAAAGGTTGGAATCTGGGTCAAAGCAGAAGTTTTCCAAGTAAAGAACAAAAGTTTTAGTTTTAAAGCCGAGCAAAGAGTCCTAAAGGAACAAAGTGTGGTAAACAACAAGATTTACTGACAATACTTCAAATTGTGCTGATGGTAATTAAAGCAGAGATAATTACTGAGTAAATGCTAAAACATTCAAAACAAACACAAAAAAAAGAGAGAGAACATTTAAAAAACACAGCGTGAGCCCTGAAGGGGGAGAAGGAAAAAAAGCAGTCCAACATGCTACTTTTCTGTTTATTGAGCTTTTCTCTCCCTATATGCCAGGACTCCAGGGGGTAAGCTGCAGATTTGAATAGCCGGTGAAAGTAAATTGAAATGCGTGAAGAAAAGCAGAAGACACAACGTTGTTAAAATCCATCTTCGGTCTGTGGAGGATTCGGCTACACAAGACTGGCTCCGCCGCTGACAAGTAAAATTAAATCTGCAACCTGTTATTATTCCACATCTTTTCAGCAGAAATAATCTGAGGGGGATGCAACCACAAACTTTTCTACTTTAACTTTTACAAAATGATGCGAGACAAAGGGTTGCTTTCTTGGAATTGATAGATTTAAATTTAAAAAATAAATAATTTAACTTGTTACTTTTGAGATTTAAAAGAAACATTTATTCTTTTGTGTAGGCAGGTAAGAATTTACTTTGGTTTACTTGGAAAAAAAAAACTGCTTCAGTTCCCAGAAAGTGAACAATGAGGGCATGTTTTGTAGCAGATCTCCAGCAGTTATTGTCCTTTTCTTGTCCCCGGCTACCCTCTGCTTTGGGCCACATTTTTTAGGTCTGAGTTTTTCGACATCATTTCATCATTTCAGCACCGACTCAGCAGCACGCAGTTACCTGGGAGGCAGGTCCTCGTCAACCAGCAATGTGGCCGAAACAAAAGTTCTGACAGCAAAAGTGTGGAGAGAGTGATGAGACCCCATGCTGCTGGTGTGTTCAGTGAGCCCCCCCAGCCCCAGAGCCTCCTCTCTGGCTGCTGCCCCCCTCGAGGGCTCAGGGCCCGGGGGGCTTCAGGTTTAACTGTGGTGAAATAATCAAATAATCTGAGATTTGTTTTAGGTTTATAAATTTATCTTAAGAGTTATGTTGGTATTTTACCCTACAGTGATGAAATGTTCTATATAACCATGAAGTGAAACAAATATTTTAATGTTCTGTTTCTGGTCTGTTTAAAAGGCTTATGTGCTCTAAAAGTATTTCTGCTTGCAAAACGTAAGGGACATTTGACTGCCGAGTGAAATTTCAGGATGAACCTAAAATACAGCTTTTGCAATTTAATTTAATTTAATGTGATCTTCTCTAAACCTTTGGATGCACGTGTCCAATTGTTCAATATTTCAGTGTTTTTGCTGTTTCCTAACAATAAGCTTAATGGCCAAAATGACAATGATTTGATCCATGAATCAACCAATAATTTTCCTGGTTTAATTAGATTTTTTTTAAAACAGAAATCAAGACAATGCCTGACAATTAATCAACAGGTGTTTAGTAAAATAATATTTCAGTTCCTAAAAAACACCTAAAGAGAAAAACATGGAGCCCGGTTTGTCTAAAATGCAGATAAATACTGTCTTCTAATAAAATTATTCACTGTTTTTCTGGTCAGCGTCATATAGAATATATTTTAAAAATGATTTAATACTTTTGTTAGTTTGAAGTGTTCCAACACAGCATATTATATCATCGCCTCTGTTATGAGAAAACAATGAGCTCTAAAATAATCTCATCTTTTCAGAGAGCTGCTTCTTCACGAGGTGGCACAACGCCGCTGACTCCCACTCGTCTCCTTGTTGCCGAGGTAAATGTCACAGTAACCTCTGGGTTGGTGGTGGGCTCAAGGGAGGTGGGGTGGTGGGACGTCTGGCTGTGATGGGGCTCAACAATCAGACACCATGACAACCTGGCAGCAATGCTGCTGATTCTGCAAACCGATCCCACTGTATAAAGAGCTGGGAGCATAAATCAGTCGCTGAGAGGAGGAAACACGGAGAGCAGACAGACAAAAATGATATGTTATACAATAATACATATATAATATATATGAGCTGTCCTTATACCTGCAGAGGAGTACGATACAAAATGTAAAAACTATCACTTTGCTTACTAAATGTGATCAAGTTAGTTATTCCTTTGATTATTTGCACAAAGTAATCATAATTAAAAAACACTATTTAACTCATTCACCAACATACATCAGACTTTAATGAATATCTACAAGTGACCTCCAAATGATGATACAGATGTGATGAAAATAAAACAGAAAATAGCAGAAATATACACCCTAAATTTAAAGTTTTACTGTAAAAATTGACAGGAAAAGTTTGTTTCAGACAAAAAGCAAAAAATGCACACTAAATACTTCCTCTGTAAAAGCTCACCCAAATATATGTTTTTAATCTAAAATTGTATCTAAATCAAAATTAAAACTCACTTTTAAACCAAAGATATTAAAATTAAAATACTGATTTTTAAAAACACAACCAATTGTTTGTTGAGTGACTTTAAAAGAATTTGGTATCTAAAACTCACAATGATGAGAAATAAACCTGAAACCTTGACTTTTTTTGTTGTAAAATTACTCTTTACAATTTTGAATACTGTTTTAACAACAGTGCTACATGGTGTATTAAGGAGTCAAAGAATTTAACAAAAAATAAAAAAAAGAAATAAAAGTGCACTTCAGACCTAATAAATGCAGTTACAGAACATTAATAATAATTTTAGCTCTCTGTATAGCTTCACCATATTGGCGTTTACAGTAGATAGTCATGGATCAACTATCACTGAGGGAAATTAAACAAAAGTTGTTGTTTTTTAATAATAAAAATTTATTTTGGTCAGGTCTGTGTCTTGACTGAATGAAAGTGGTTTCAGAAGATATATTTATGTCCTAATAAAACACAATTACAACAGAAACAGAACAGCAGTGATGTAAAGCTGCACAGTAATTATTGAACCTACACTGCCACCTAGTGGTAGCAGGAAGACAAATCCAGATTGATGTCAGACCCAGTAAATAAAACCAAAAATGTACCAACATACAT
Source organism: Anablepsoides cearensis (assembly GCA_032275365.1). Taxonomy (NCBI): domain Eukaryota; kingdom Metazoa; phylum Chordata; class Actinopteri; order Cyprinodontiformes; family Rivulidae; genus Anablepsoides; species Anablepsoides cearensis. The sequence goes on from JAUBOC010000089.1 coordinate 15,542,400, forward strand.
ACATCAGATAAATATAACTAGAATATTTGCAGAAACTAAAGTCTCAACTGGCCGGAATAATTAGAAACAGCTTGTTTTATCAGTAATTTGTATCTGATTATTTCAAGAGTTCATATTTTTTTCATTGTAAGCATTGCCTACACCGGCCCTGGTTGTGTTTGTTTTGAGCAGAGAACTGCTTTAATGTGGGCAGGCCGGGATCATCGTATCAAATAACACACAAATCTTTATGTGATTACATTTTATTTGCGACACAACAATGGACAACACTGAGTTTATAGTGCTTTTCCTTCTCTATAAAATTCAAGACCATCTGAAACAAAGCAAGACATCAAATAGGTCCCAGTAGCCAGGCCCAAGAGACCCGCGTCTCTGAGTTCCAGGAATCAGGTTGGAAATGGTTTATAAGTGCAAATACAAATACAAACAACCTGTGTTTGAACCCAGGCCAGGTCTTATAATGCAAAATAATGCCATTAGAATACCATTTAAATAAATATTTTATAGATTTATCAGCCATTTAGAAATTTTCAAAGGTTTCCAAACATGATTTTTTTTCTTTTCTTTCAGCAGCTGCCTTGTTCAGGGTCAGACGTTTAAATCTTCACAAATAAAATGTTTCTTTTGTACAAATTGCCATGTGAGCATTAAGATTTGCCTTTATGTTGAATGTTTTACTACAAACATCACAACCAGTGGTTTTTCCTCTTTGTGTGTAATCATATGTGTTTTAAGATGTATCTTCTGACTGAACGTTTTACCACATACACCACAGCTGAACGGTTTCTCTCCAGTGTGAACTCTCATGTGCTTCCTCAGATCCGTCTTCAGGATAAATCTTTTACAGCAAACGTCGCAGCTGAACTGTTTCTCACCCGTGTGGATTTTGACGTGCGCGTCAAGATTTCCCTTCGAGATGAACATCTTTCCACAAGCATCGCAACCGAAATGTTTCTCTCCTGTGTGAATTCTCATATGCGTCGTAAGATTTCCCTTTAGGATGAACGTCTTCCCGCACATGTCACAACTAAAGTGTTTCTCCCCTTTGTGTATTCTCATGTGCGCATTAAGATTTCCCTTGATGCTGAATGTTTTTCCACAAATATCACAACCAAACTGTTTCTCCCCCGTGTGAATTCTTATGTGCACGTTAAGATTTGCCTTTACGTTGAACGTTTTACCGCAAACGTCACAGACGAACGGTTTATCCCCTTTGTGGATGATCATGTGCCTGTTAATATGTGCCTTTTGTCTGAATTTTTTACCACAAAAACCACAACTAAATGGTTTCTCGCCCGTGTGCACTTTCACATGTTTTTTCAGATCAGTCTTTTCAATGAATTTTTTACAGCAAACACCACAACTAAAGTGTTTCTCTCCTGTGTGAATTCGCATGTGTCTGTTAAGACTTCCCTTAACAGTAAACATTTTACCACACACATCACAGTCAAATGGTCCCTCCTCTGTGTGGTCTTCTGTATCAATATTAAGAAGTCTCTCTTGATTAAATAATTTATCACAAACATCATGATCACATGGTTTCTCTCTTATGTCAGCATCCATGTCAGACGCCATATTTGGCTTCGATGTGGGGCTTTTATTACCCAAACAAGAAGTGGATTTATTATGGTCTGTTGTGTGTTTAGGGCAGGCTAATGATTGTTTAGCATTGTTATCTCCTACTTCATTATTTGCATCTGACTCAGGCACCTTAACTTCTTTAAAACAACCGTTATTACTTTCATTTTCAGGTCCATAGTCTGATAAAGGGATCTGCCAGTCTTCATAATTAGCATTATCCCTATTTAAGACTCGAGTCTTTCTTGCAGTCACAAGTTTTAAATTAGGGTTGGTCACTTTCACATCTTCTCTTTGTTTAGTTGATCTACTGGTGGAAGGCTTTTCATCTTCAATCTTGTTTTGATAAATACCCAAAGGCAGATGTTCCTCTTCATCGTTTTCACTTTTTACAGTAACAAGAGCAATCGGAAAGCTGGTTATCCCTCCACCTGGACTGGCCAAGAGTTCCTCCTCTTCCTCCTTAATGTGAAGCTTGGGGTCTTCATGATGCAAACTGGAGCTCCATTCATCTGGTTCTTCTTCTTTAATAAACACCTGCTGGACATCTGCATGAAAAATCGAAATATAAATTAATAAATATAATTTTTTTGACCACGGTGACTCTAAGATGCCACAAACATAAGGGATGACATTTCTTTCTAAATCAAACATGCTGATATGATGTCTGTAATGTTAGCAAAATAATTCTTGAACCACTGGGTGGATTTTATGAAACCCTCAGAAAGTAGTCTGTTCAAGATGTTTCGCCAGCCTCAGAGCAACCTTAGCAAATACAAACATAGCTGCTTATATAATTCAAACAATTTTACATATGCCGAGCTAAAATTTGGTGTGGTAGTAGCTGAAAGTCATTCTCAAGACACACTTAAAAACTCTACCTAATGACACACAACCTGATTTAAAAACTTTGCCATCAGTCTAATCATCTTTAATGCAATGTTCTAACTAATATCAATAGTTTGTACCTGGTTCAGGCATTTCAGGCCGAATTGAACTGACAGTGGTCTCTGGTTGGATGAAGCAGCTGTCAGTCCGTCTGGTTGGGGCTCATTCTCGGCAGTAGCGGTCCTGCACGGTGCTGCACGATATATCGTCGGAACATGTGTTTTTTGAAACAACTTGGCTCCAAACGTTCGCTGCAGATCTTCGATGAAAAAAATCTGATCATACAGTCCTCTCTGGTCCTCACGAACAGCTTTCAAGCCTTCACAGTCGCCAAATTATCCGTGAATCCATGCAGCGTTCTCACGTTTTTCTGCAGTCGTACAGAATACAAATAAAAACCACTGACGGACAAATTAGATTTAAAAAATAAAAAAAGACTCAAAAAGGGACAAAATGAGCTGCTAGCCTGTAGCTTTAGCTTGTGTTGTTGTTAGGTGTTTCCGGTATGTTTCTTGTTCGTGGGTTGTAATTGCTGTTGGCAACCAGCAGAAGAAAAGGTTTGGCGCCACCTTCTGGTCTGAAACAGAAATTCATATCCTACATATCAATCAAACTGTTAAATAAAATCTAACTTTTGGAGTCAACCTGATTCCAGATGGTTGCCACAGCCAATTGACAAAAAAATAAGAAAAAAAAAACACATAAATGGCTATAAATTAGTTCCCCTAAAGCACTATTAGGGGAACTAATTTCCTGATTAGTTCTTTAGGGCTTTTGCTGATTTAAAAATGTATTTGTGGATTAGCACTTGCTAAATTTAGAAGCACCACATCTTTAAATGTTATTTATCAACATTATTGTTACCATCTGAGGGTGAAAGCTGTCACACATTTTATTCAAATGTGTGTCACCTATCCACTAGGTGACAAATTGACGATAAATAAACTCAAATATGGCTGTGGAATGTCAATGATAAGTCTTAACAGAGCAAAATGGCAATATGTGGCTCATGTTGTCTGTTGAAGAATGTTCCATGGGTCAACTAGGTTATTTTAGTGCTTTAGAATTAGCTTTTGCTAATTTTTTTCAGTGTTTTAGTGCTTTAGAATTAGGGGACCTAAATGTTTGAGTTAGTGCTTTGGGGCTAGTGGAACTAATTTTTAGATTAGTGCTGCCCACTACTGCTGAGACCGATCCTCAATACATGTTCTGAGTAATAATATATTGTGTAAAACCTTTATTTAAAATGTTTGCCATTAACTATTTAGCATCAGCATCTATTTTAATGAAATGTTCATCTACAACATAGTAACATTTGGAACCAATCAAAGATGGCCATCACAGTCAGCTGACCTTAGAAGACCCAAAAGTGTCTATAATTCAAGCAGTTTTAAAAACATTAAGCTATAATTTGGTATGGTTGCTGACAGTCATTTATAACACACAAATTAAGAGCTGGCATAGAAATCACAATACATTTTATCATTAATAAACTGCAATTTAGAGCAAAACAAATAGAAAACTGGTCATGGCATGTTGTTTAATGAGTGATTGTGATCAAATTGTAAAGACTGGTTGGGAACTTTATACTGAAGTGTATCTTTGGGCACTAGAGGGAGTCCTCTACCAAGTCTTCAAAGTTTGGCTGGTGTGGTTCCCAAACTTGGAAACCAGACTCCACTGTGGAAGTGGGAGCTCTCATATATTATATAGAAACCAAATTAAATTTAGAGTGATTGCTAAAAGCGTGTTTTTATCACAACTGTTATGAAAAATTAACACAATGCAAATATTGATTGGTTGATCAGGTAAAATGAGTTGTCAGAGTTGCAAGTCATCATTTTGTAGGTCAAAAACTAAAACATTTTGCAAATTAGGCTACCCCAGAATCATAAAAACCAAAGAAGGTAACTTAATGTTTAATGAAAAGAAAAATTGGAGTAAAAAAAGATGCTCCCACTTCAAACATCTCTAAGGCAGACAGTCCTACAGCCACACACACACACACACACACACACACACACACACACACACACACACACACACACACACACACAAACTCTGTAAACACAAATAGTCCACACATCTGGATTTCAGCTCCAGCCTTTAGATTCTGTCACTGGGTTCTCTGCTCCTCTCGCTAAATTTATCAGGGCCTGCCATCACGTGTGTTTCTCGTTTTTCTGCCGGCTGATGAGACTTTCTAAGAATAGCACAGACCCAGATTAACACGGGGGGAGTTCTTGTTCTCCGTTTAACTCTTTCACAAAGCAATTCATGTGCAACTATCACAGGTATGACCGTGTGTGTCTCAAATGTTTCCCATTTCTATGCATACTGACCCCATTTAGAACAAGAGGTATAAAGAAGACTGACGTCAGAAAACAGCTTCGACAAAAGAGTCACCTCCTTCAGTGACGCCTAAAATGTCACATCTAATCCCAGGATGAAGTAGGATCTCCTGGATGTCAGGGGTAGTCATACAGAAAGATAAGAGGTGATATTTGTATTGACGATGTCCCCCTCCTCTATCTGAAAAGTCGAGTCCTAAAACTGACCGTGCTGATGTGTAAATGTTACGAGCCCAGGTTATCTTGGCTACACTTTGATAAAACCTACTTAAAAAAAACATGTAGACACCTAAATGCCAACACAAACAAACTTAGCAGCTGCAGCTATGCAAACAAACTAAACCAAGGAAGGTGAATGTAACACACCTGTTAAGGATAAATAATTACACAGATCACATTCCATGTTGATTTTCTGTTTTCTGCTCATTTTGTTGAAGGGTTGATTGAAGCTTTAATGCATTTTAATAACAAAGGTAATAAAATCACTCAGACTTGGAGTGATTTGGACAACATGATGATAAAGGAATGTTTATTTGGGTTTACACCCAAATTCACCATCCTGTTGTTGAGCTGAACCCTCCATTATGCCATATGATTGTGGTCTGAACAGCAGCTGCCCTCCTATTTCTGCAGCTTTGACAGAAGCCATGGGTATTAGTTTAGCAAATATTATGACTGTGAGCTGTAAAAACATCATAAAAAATAGAAAAAAAAGGAGAGTGCAATTTCTCCCCTAGCTGTATTTGAGATATCTGACCAAACACTGGTTTATCTTAAGTGCACAGCCTGTCTGTGATAACAAACGTAACCTTTGTTAAGGTGACTGGAAGGAAGTTTGTGTGGAGCTATTGGCCACAACAGAAAAATGGGATAAATAAATATTGTCTAAAAACTGATGGGTTATTTGTATAACTTGAATAAAGCTGTTGGTAGGTTGGGTTGGTTTGACCAAATACTGGGTCAAAAAGGTTGATCCTTATCATTTATTTAAACAACTTAAATTAGGTCAAGCGTGGAGACAGGCGTGGTTCGACTATGTTTATCATTGTCAATATGGTATCTAACACTCTTTGTTGTTTCACATAAATAATTACAGTAATACATTAATGCTTCAAACAACAAGATGTTTATATA
>JAUBOC010000089.1:15596648-15612208 GCA_032275365.1 Anablepsoides cearensis
TGTGTGTGTGTGTGTGTGTGTGTGTGTGTGTGTGTGTGTGTGTGTGTGTGTGTGTGTGTGTGTGTGTGTTACCAAAACATCTAACCACTCGAAGCATTTGAATATAACTTTCAGGATATAGATCTACAACATTTTAACTTTTGAAATCAGTCCAATTGAAGATGATGGCCACAGCAAGGAAGCATTAGCAAACACAAAAATGGTCAATTCAGTGAATTTTACAGACATTTAACAAAATCTGGTGTGGTGGTAGCTGAGAGTCATTCTCAACTTATACTCTGAGAGCTAATGATGATTGTGCCTGAATTTGACCAAAATGGCTACAACCTTTCAACAGCAGATAATCTCAGTTTCAAACTCTGACAGGTGGTATGCATTCCTTCAAGAAATGCCAAACCTTTAATTTATCTGGTACTTATAAAGTTAGACCCAACACCACAGCCCTTATCTGTTCTTTAGGTATTAGTTTAATTATTAGTTTTCTCTGTTGATAACAAGTTGACGCAGAGCTGCTCCTAAATATCGGAGCGTCTTCCTTCTAGCACTCCTGCCAAAACCAAATCTCTATTTAAAACTGGGGGGTAAAAAGTACCGGGCATGCACATGGCTCCCTCCATACTTCATCACACGAGTGTATATGTTCAGGGGGTGGCTTCACTGATATTTGAGTGAGCAGAGCACATAGTGTTGATCTTTTTATAAAACCTCCCATGCAAGCAGTTTTGCTCCGCGTTCCTTACAAACCAGGCCTGTAGGATCAGAGCAGTGTGCAGCAGAAGGAGCAGAACACTCAACACTGATTTAATCCATCCATCCATCCATCAATCCATCCATCCATCCATCCATCCATCCGTCCGTCCGTCTTCTTTACCTGCTTCTCCTGGTGCCTGTCAGTCACTGGGCGAGAGGTGGGGGTACATCCTGGACAGGTACCTTCACTTGGACACATGGAGACAAATAAGACATTAAATCACTCACACCTTGGGACGAGTTAAGCTAACATCTATGTTTATGATTTGTGGGAGAAACCCAAAGTACCTGCAAATAAATAATAATTCACTGGAATTAGTGCTGGTTCCTAAGCAGCCCACACCCTTAGCTTTCAGCACACTGTGACTGAAGGTTTGGCCTCTAATGCATTATCCCAATATGTCAGAGTAGGTGTTAGAGATGACTTTCAACTACTAAAATATCAAATTTTAGCACAATATCTGTAAAATTCAGAGGGGTTCATGAGACATTTTGGACACATGAGCAAAAATGTTTCTGTCCGCTTTCATCCTTCCGTAATTTTGTAGCTACGGAGATATTTACAAAATCGAAACAAAAGAAAGGCCTGGGTGGGGAACAGGAACTGTTGCTCTGTTAGCCTTTTCACTGAACGCTTGGTAAACTAATATTGTATAGTTTTCTTTACATATCATGTACTCACACCAAACCTGTCCTGCAGAAACACGCATGTGTGTACCTGCAAAACCAAACCTTAATTTGATCCTCCGATATCTGAAAAGTATTGCATCACATAAGACTTAAAACTGTCTGAGCTTCAATGTCTTTTTAAAGTTTAATGTCAAGCTATATGTTAAAAGGCTAAATGGTTTGAAGGCTGTGGTTTAAAGCTGTCCAAATATGCGTTTTTTTAATGTTTTTGATTAGAATTTTCTGTATGTGTGTATAATCTATGAGGAAAAATAACCACCAAATATGCATCATTTACTGCCACAGGTCTAACATATCATTTGTATTAAATTAGCAGAAATGTTTTGTTCCCAACAATTACAAGTCACTTGTTTACATTCAAACTTTGATGAGTAAATTTCCGGACGGTCTCGCAACGCAACAGATATGGAGTCTGTAAACTAATCTCTGGATGTGAACACAGTCAGAAGAAGAACAATGGAATTGAGTCGAAAGCAAAAAGGTCATGTTCTTCTTCTGAAAAGAAATATGATATTTGCTGATAAGTTTACGTGACATATAGGGCTGGCACGATTAGTCGACTAGTCCCAATCATGTCATCTATTAAAATCGTCAACTAATTTAATAGTTGATGCGTCGTTTTTTTTTGTAACTTTGTACTTTTTTCATCGTTTGTTGCAGCCCTAATTACCACTTCTGTGCATGGATGTCAAGGACAGAAAGGCAAACGCGGCAGTGGAAGGTGCCGCAGCAGTTTGGAGAGAAACTGAAAAGTTAGAAAAAAAAGAAAAGTTAGAAGGAAAAAAATCACGCATCAACTATTAAATTAGTCGGCGATTTTTATAGTTGACAATAATCGTGACTAGCCGACTAATCGTGGCAGTCCTGCTTCCAAATAATCTTTGAAGGATGTAGAAATGTGTCAGAAGCACACATTAAGTTTGCTTATTTTAAATCTCATATTTTTGAATGAACTCGGTGGGCCCGACTGAGCTCACATGCGGGCTGGATGTGGCCCCCGAGCCACCAGTTGAATAGCCCTGCAACAAGTTTCTGTTACATTTTGACCCAGATGACTCAGTCATAGTGTTCACACAGCGGCGAGAAACATTAAAGGGTTTTGTTGTGCTGATAAATATTTCCTGAACTCCTAAATTATGACAGTTTAACACGTGTTGCTTCCAGTTATATGTTGACATTAATCACAGAAGAAACAAACTAATAAGAAGGGAAACTAATATATCATGCAGGTAGGGTCATGAAAGATCAGTTTCATCACAAAGTTTGTCTCATGACAGAATTTATAGGTTTTATTTTCTTTCTTGGTCAGAAATTTCTGAAACTCTGTTTTTGTCTTTTAAAAACACAGCACTGACAGCGGACAGCAGCAGGTGACTGAACACTAGAATAATGGAGCGATCATGGGACTGTAGGAAAACTGGAGTTTGGTTCTGCTGGGGAGGAGGGACTTTTCATCTTTAAAAGGAGAGGCATCTTTGCCACCATCATGAGTTTCCCCTCTGCCCCTCCAGGGTGCTTCAGTGGCCAGGAATAACTTTAAGAGCACATGCTGGGTTTGATTTATACGCGTGGTCGGCACAGCTGGGAGTACATCCTGGTCACAGGGCAGCAGACTGTGACGCCAGCCGCCGAGGCCCGAATCAATCTGCTGTATTTAGGTTTGAACTATTTCTTTTTGGTCATTTTACTTTCTGTATCCCATGTAAATTCTGACTAAAGAATCAGCTCGATTCGCCACGTCCTGTTCTAAGAGCTCACGGTTCCCTTTTTCTTTTTAGGTTCTACTTTAGTTCTTTCTGTACCAGTCTACACACGGACTACACATTTTCTAAACTTTGCTTCAAACATTCAGAATTTAAAGTGCCTATGTCATACATATCCTTCAAATATAAAACGTCAAAGAAAATATGTTTATATTTAAGAAACTTAGCACAAAACATAATTTTACCCATTTCGTCACATAACTGGTGTATTTTCTTTTGACTTTGGCTCAGCCAAATGGAAACAGGAAGTGACATCAAAGGGGAACTGTCTGGTCTTTATTTACTGAAACAATATTATTTGAACTCTGACTCTGAGCGTGACTCAAAATATAAAGAAACATCCGATTCTTCTCTACAGTCGGTGTTGTCAGCTGTTGTAGCGATGCTCCGTTCACATGCGGACATTCCCCTTTGACATCACTTCCTGTTACTTCACAGGGGGAATATCTCAACATCTGTTCCTCTCAGCGGCATAACATTTTTTTCTGCAGTATTTTATCGATGTTATCTTTTAAAAAATGCATTTATATTTATTACAAAAGGTGTGATGTCTCAGTAACTTTAATGTGTTCTGTAACAGAATATTTTTGGATTTTCTGGTGATTTTAAGTCACCAACCAGTGTCCAACAGCCCAGTGTGATAAATCTCATCTATAAAACCAAGCAATATTCCTCCAGCTCCATTTATTTTCCTTTGAAAGTGACCTGAGTTTACTTTCGAGGCACGGCTATGAGCTGTTTGAAGTTTGCTGTAGCCTCTGGGAGCGGCAAACTTGACGGAACACGTTGGAAGGATTTTGGATGTGAGGAATAAATGACTTTTCTGATAATAACCACTGCATACCTGCAGTCCATATTACTTGTTCCTCCTTGTAGGTTCGTGTGAAACTTTACACGACAGCACAGTCTAACGATGTTAACACAGACAACTATAGAATGAACGATGCTTGTTACTACTTGCCAAATAATTCAGCCAATCTTCATGATCTTGAAAATAAAGCTAACCGGCCTCTGTTTGTCCTCTCTATGATTCTGTTTTCCCATCGTCTCTTTTCTTTTGTTGCAGGGCGGCAACAACGCCGGACACACAGTGGTGGTCAACTCAGTTGAGTATGACTTTCACCTCCTGCCCAGCGGCATCATCAACCCCAAAGTCACTGCCTTCATCGGTGCGTTAAACACTCAAACACATCACGCTCACAAGGTTAGGCGCAATAACTTTTGGCCTTCGTCGCTGCTGCTACAGAATCTGTTTTGAAAGCCTGACCAGTTTGACTCGCGTCCAGACTGCAGGCCCACATCCACTCATCTGCACTAACTTCATTAGCTAATGGAGCCCTAACTCTTTCCTTAAGCATCCCAAACACTCCCCACATCTGCACTTTAATAGACAGCTGATTCCTAATCACGTCTCTGCTGTTTTCTTTTTGACATTTAACACGACTGTGCTCCTTTGCAGATTTTAACGCTCAGATGTTTCCAGTGCCGAGTTTTTTAGCACAACAAACACTTCAGCTGATATTGTTTCCACATGTTTTATGTTTGCCACGCCCATATTTATTATCAAGGCAGTTTGGTGGAAGCTGCTAAACTTAATGCCAAGCTGGATTTGCTCTTTGTTGTGTGTTATGGAAGGGAATCCGATTACAGATTGATCCATAAATTCACATCAGGAACAAGTCATGGCAGACATAAACACAGGATAAAATGAGTCCGTCTCAAACCCAATGATTATTTTGGCAACATTTCAGCCACAGTTGCTCTTTCTTAAGCACCAGATCTTGCAAAACACTGATCGTAATCATCTGTGGCGTGAAGCTTCACTGTCTTTAATTAGTTTTATATCACATGTCATACAAAATCCACTGTTTTAGTCGTTAAATGCATTTTGTTGTGTACTTGATGTAGGAGTGAAGGAAATCCTGGTGTATGGAAGAATGAAACTAACATAATTAAAAATGAAAGCAATGATTTACAAATGGCTCAAATAAATGGACCTAAAATGCACAAATTAATTAAAAGGAGAACTTTATAAGCTTTATAATTTAATTGACCTTCATATTTATTTTTCCAGGTTATTTCCATCAAATAATACAATTTAGCACATAATTTAAAATGTACTCTTTTTTTTTTTTTTTTACAAATATATTTTTTGGTTTTCCTTTTACTTGTAGATGTATTGTTTTTTTATTTACTTGTGTTTTTTATTTCCATGTGTTGTTTTTACATTTTTCTGTCTCCTGTCTTTGCTTTGCCTTATGCAAATAAGGTGGGCGGTCCTTCCAGGGTCAGCTCCTGTACTATTGGTTAAAAGACGCAGGCGCAGCAGGATCCATGCAGATCTACTGTGCATGTCTGCGCTGCCTCAGTTTGGCAGCTGAAGTTTAGTTATGTTGGGAGCGAAAAGACGGTCTGTCTCAGAATTGTTAAGGGAAGCTGCTGACCAAGAATTGCAGTTCTACTTTTTATAGCCTCCAACGGAATAATTTAGATGTATAAAAGAATGTGAGTCTGGAACTGTAACACAGTAAAAACTCACTAAATCAGAATAATATTGCTAACCCCACTTAGCACAAAACATTATACAAAACCTTTTCCGTTTATCTTACTTTATGTTGTATGTTTAGCATCTTACAAAGCTCTGTTCAAATTTCAAATGATCAGTTTCTTGATATAAGCTTGAAGTTTGTTAGTGAGGCTTTTTGTTCTCATAGTGTCGTCCTGTACTTTCCTGGCTGTAACCCATTTTCTACCCTTTTTCTACTTAATTTATTCAGTGTAATTACCTCAGTGTTTTAATTCATTAAAGCTCAATTAAAAGCTAATTAGTCCGCCGGTGGATCTCTTGAGAGCAGGCATCAATCAGGCCACCTTCACTGGACACAATTATTTTGTTTAGCATCACACTCACTTTATTTAAGCTCTAATGTGAAATTAGACTTGGTAGCTAAAGAAGAACGTTATCAACCAGAGAAAACCATACAAGCATTTACAGGAGATCTTTGAGATATTTAATAATTTCAACATTTTTTTTAAATAAAAATTTGATTTTAAATCTGAGGAATGATACTAATGGTTTTATTTGAGTTGAACTATTTCAAGCTGTTAATTTACACTTTTTTACATTTGTGATTAAAAGATGAGCGATTTTTTTTTTTATGGTGAAATCAATGACAAATTACAATTTATGGAATAATGTGTTCAGTTTGACCCTGAAAACTAAACAGACGTCAGACACCAAAGTAAAAGTGACTATAATTGTTTTATCAAGCTGAAAACTTAAACGCAGGACTTTTCTACAGGAAATGGTGTCGTGATCCATCTTCCAGGTCTGTTTGAAGAGGCAGAAAAAAACCAACGCAAAGGGAATAGTAAGTTTTTAGGCGACAAAAAGTTTTTTATGTTTCTTTTAAACACTGAAAACGCTGATATTATACCTCTGTGTGTGTTTAGGCTTAAAAGACTGGGAGAAAAGGTTGATCATCTCAGACAGAGCACATATAGGTAAAGTCCTCTCAGGCCTCTATTTGCTTTTGATCTGTGTGAAAGCTTGAGTGTGCGCGTAAAGAAACGCGTGAGCCCTGCTTTCTCTGAGGTGTGTGAGAGTGTGTGTCCCCTCTCTCCCTCCTCCGCAGTGTTCGACTTCCACCAGGCAGTCGACGGCGTTCAGGAACAGCAGAGGCAAGAGCAGGCGGGCAAGAAGTAAGAGACCTGTTGCTTCGAAAATGGTTGAAACACACTCGACACGCATGCATCGTGCTCACACACACACGCGTTTAGTTTTGTTTGAAATGGATGGAATTTGAATCTTATGAGTCGTTTTGTGTTTAACTAGACACAAATGTGTTTTCTTAGATTATCATGAGTTTATTTTCTTTTTTACTGTGGTACACACATACGTATAGTTTGAGAACTTAAATGTTACAGAATTTTAATGGCAAACATTTTCTCCTACAGAAGTCGCAGCTTCACAAATTCCTGAAGTGAGCTTTTGTATTTCTAGTATCTTTTTTTCTTAAAGGCAAACCCTCAAATAAAAGCAGTCCGAACAGAAGACGGGAAGCTTTTTTTTTTTTTTTTTGCATCATTTTGTTGAAGAATTTTTAAGAACTTACTTATTGTAACAGCCTCAAACTCATCCCACGTTTTCTGCTTTATCACATGAACTCAGAGTTTGTTTTTTTTTGTTTGTTTTTTTCAGCCTCAAGGTTAAAATTGCTGCAGAAACGTACGGTGTGAAAAACCACTTCTGTGTTTAAGTTCCTGTTTGCATGGTTATTTTCAGATAAGCTGAATTTTACTGTAAAACACACACACACTGGGAACACTTTGTCGTTATGCTTAAACTGACGTAGAAGATTATTTTGGCATCAGTTCAACTGTTTAACATGGATTTATTGGTATGTACTCATGAACCACTGGATAAGCACTAAGTACTACATTCAAGATGGCTTCCATAGCCAGCTGATCTAAAAAAATATTACAAATTCTGACCAAAACATAGTCTGACCACCAAACACAAGATCTTTGTTTATCACCTCGCAATTACTTCTTTGGTTTCTGTTAGCAAAATGAGCCTATGGACAGATTTGAATGAAACTTCCAGGAAGCAATCATTGCACCAACCAATCAATATGGCTTCTACACCTGCTCTACTTCAACCAACATACTGGTAATATAGTCTGTCTCACTTAGTTTTACAGATATTGAGCTACAATTTGATGTGGTAGTAGCTGAAAGTTGTTCATAACACATCTTCAAATATTGACAAGGTTCCGCCTAACATTATTTTCACAGTTTGTCCAAAACAACCACTAAGATCATAAGATAATCTTAGTCTATAAATAATGCTGAGCCTTTTATTAATTTCAGGTTTCATTCAGTTGGTCTCATTAGGACAAAGAGCCCAATTTATTTAAACATATATAACATATATATATACAAAAAAAAAAAAAAAAAATATATATATATATGCAACGATACAGAAAATTCACGATTCGGTTCGGTTAGATATTTGATATTAGATATTAGGTTCGATATTTTTTCGATACAAAAAAAGAGAAATTTTCATGGACTTTTTAACTTGTAATTTATTGAAATTCATTATGAACATTTGTTTAACCTCAAAAGTACAGTTTTTTTAATTAAATTTTGCTAGAAAAGCAAGTTTCTCAGTGGATCTTTGATCGACAATGCAGCCTAGGTGGAGTAGTCGAGCACAGATCCACTGATCCTTCAACACAGAGCATTAGAAAACAAGTTGATAAAATAATTTTGAAAAATCTGTATTGTTCAGTACAAGTGTGTATTGAACCGAAAGCTCTGTTCGATACGGTTCGATACGGGTACATGTATTGTTGCACCCCTAATATATATATATGTTTTAACCAGAGAACTTTGGACACTCATGGTGATCGGATACTGCATGTTTTACACCGACTGGTGCTAAAAGTGAAACTCATGAACCACAGAGGAGCTTTTTTTTATTTCTGTTCTGTAGTTTGCATGTTGATTAAGCAAATGTTGCTGCCCTGAGCCTTTTTTTTTTTTTTTTCAAGGACAAACGTTGAGAGGAACTGTGTGTTTAGCTTGATTCTGTCGTTTCTAAAGACCTCGGCAGCTCAGAAATGCTCATAGGATCTTTTAACCAAAAGAAAACTCACTGAATGATGAGGAGGTCTTCTCACAGAACGTGCGTGAAGGACTTGATGAACTTTGTCGCTGTAAAACAGCACATTATGACTTCATATTAATGTATTTTATCATCTCCTCCCCTCCCTCCCTTTGCTCCTCTCCAGCCTCGGGACAACAAAGAAAGGGATCGGTCCAGTTTACTCTGCCAAAGCAGCGCGAAGCGGACTCAGGATATGTGATTTGTTGGCAGATTTCAGTCAGTTCTCAGAAAGGTCTGTTCCAGTTACACTGCATTAAATCACTTTGGATTTAAACACACGTGCTTTGTCCAAACTTAGCAATGAGTGATTAATTAAAGGTTTATGAGTTATGTTGAGGAAATCAGCTGCTGCACATGATTATTATTATAATTTTTTTATTATTATTTGTTAAAAAACCTATTTGTGTTTTACTTTAAGTCTATGAGGTTCTACAAATATAAATAGATTTGAGTGAAATAAAAAAAAATGCACACCAAAGAAAGCCTTTATCTTGCAAATATTTGGAGGGAGAATAGTTTGAGGGGAGTTTTAACTTTGTGGTTGCATCTAGGAGGACAAGTAGTGATGTACTAAGATGGTAACTTTTATTTGTCCCTGCATCACGATCGTTAAAAGCATTTAACGTTAGGAAATTGACCACTGCTTCCTGTTACAGGTATAAAGTTCTGGCCCAGCAGTACAAGGCCATGTATCCAACACTGGAGATTGACATTGATGGAGAGCTGGTTAAATTAAAGGTAATTAATAGCATTAATATTTGTTTAAGACTTAAATTGTAGTTTTGTAAGTAAAAATCCACTTTTCTTATGATCCAGGACTATGTGGAGCGGCTCAAGCCCATGGTGAGGGACGGTGTGCACTACATGTACGAAGCGCTTCACGGACCTGCAAAGAAAATCCTGGTGGAGGGAGCCAACGCAGCACTGCTCGACATAGACTTTGGTCAGTAAACCAGTGCATCTTTAAAAAAACACCCTAACATTATCTGTAATTTTTTGCTAACGTTGACTCTTTACAAGCATCATCACGTCTGCAGCAACCTGGTGATTCAGTCCAGATTATAAGGTTTTTCATTGTTTTTTTTTTACAAAAGCCTGCTTGGAGCTTAGAGAAGGGACGGCGGTGAGTTAAAGTGTTTCTGACGCACGCGCTCACTGTGTCACCTGACTGCATGAGCACAGAGGCACCTGGTGTCAGCAGTCTGTCAACTAATACACCTTCAACATAGTGACGTTCCCGCGAGTAATCCACCGTGATGTTTTTTTTCCTTTCAGATAATGACGGGGCTGCATTACTGCGAGCACTGACCACATTCAAGACTGTTATCAAAACACATTATTCCTTTTTATAAAAGCAATTCTGGAAAAAATTGGGACGTTGTGTTAAATGCAAATAAAAACAGAATGTGCAATGATTTGCTAAGTGTGTGTAAATCATTGCATTCAGGGTTTGTTGACATTTTGAACAGCCTTTCAGATCTGGGGTTGTATTTCTGTCTTTCTGAGTCTCTGCACTTAACTGGAAAACAACTCAGTGGAGCAGAAGCAGCTGTGCTAAAAAATATTCCTCCAGAAGTCACAGCTAACAAAAACAGTTTATTTTATAAACATATACGGAGAAATCTACTACGTGGATGAGATTCTGCAGCAGGGGTGGTTTTAGGGGCCACAGGGGCATCTTGGCTCCCTAAAGTGCCCAGAGTGATTATGTAGGGTGCAGTTCCATTCCCAAACACCGGTGGCGCTAATGAGTCAAACAGGAAAGCTTACAGAAGCTACTTCTCTGAAGATTTGAAAAAGTCTGCAGAAAAAGTCTTTCAATTGGCAAACGATGGCTGGATTTGCTCAAATACTGTGTGTTTGAGAGTATTTTGCATCTATTTACAGTAAAAATGCATGTAGAATTGGTAAGGAGAATTTACTGTGCAAGCTTTTTTTTTTAAATTACACTTACAAGTGTTTCTGCTGAATGAACTCAAAGAACGATGACTTTGTTGCAGGGACGTATCCGTTTGTGACGTCGTCCAACTGTACGGTGGGCGGGGTGTGCACCGGCCTCGGCATGCCTCCTCAGAACGTCGGAGAGGTTTACGGGGTCGTTAAAGCGTACACCACCAGAGTGGGCATCGGCGCATTCCCCTCAGAGCAGTGCAACGTAAGGCTTTAAATTAGAAACAGGGAAAAGAGGGTGTTTTTAAAAGAAACTAAATATTTCAGAGAAATAAAAAACATTAGGAACAGACAACATGATGAAACACATAATATTTGATGTTATGACTTTATTTCTCAATACAATTAGCAGTTTGTTGGCAAACAGCACCACCTAGTGGATGTTTTGGTAAATTCACCTTGTTTTATTTTTTTGTTTGTTTTGTTTTTTGGCTCAGGAAATTTTCAAGAAGTCTCCTCAAAGAACTTTGTCTTTTTATGATTAGGAGATCGGAGACTTGCTTCAGACTCGAGGGAAGGAGGTAGGCGTGACCACAGGCAGGAAACGACGATGTGGTTGGCTGGATCTGGTGCTCATCAAATATGCACACATGATTAATGGCTTCACTGCGTACGTTCATTTTTTTTTTTTTTTGCTTTATTATAGTAATATTTGCATGCAGAAGTGAAGGATGTTTGTTTTCTATTTGATCAAATTGTTTTTTTATTTAAAAAACATAAGAGATAAACTTTTCAAGTATTTAGATATTTAACTTTTTACACTGAAATATCTACAGTATTTTATATCACCAACAATGGTTATTTTAAAGATGACTCTTTTTATTTTCAGATTAGCTCTCACCAAACTTGACATACTCGATGTATTCTCAGAAATCAAAGTGGGCGTAGCGTACAAAATTGATGACAAAATTATACCTCATTTTCCAGGTGAGTAGATAAATGAAGCTCTGTTTAGGCACGTCAGGTTTTACATTTAATTTTTAAACACGGCTGCAGTTCTGAGCCGAAGCACATTCATCTTTATTACCTATTGTGAAATTAATGTTTCAATATTATCCTCCCATGAATTTATGGCAGCCAATCAGGAGCTGCTGCAGCGCGTTGAGGTTGAGTACGAGACTCTGCCTGGTTGGAAGAGCGACACGTCGGCTGCCAGGAGCTTCGAGGAGCTGCCTGAGAAAGCTCAGAAATACGTACGCTTTGTTGAGGAGCATGTAGGAGTGCCTGGTATGGTTACACACATACACACACACACACACACACACACTCTATGTCTCTATCCTTGTGGGGACTTTCCATTGACTTCCATTAATTTTTTGGAAATTTTATAACCTAACCCTTGAGGCTGCATTTTCATGAAAAATTGTCCCCACCAAGTAGCAAAAACAAGAGCACACACACATAAAGCTGCTCAGTTATAATATAATCTAATAACAGTGGTGACTAACCAACTATGAGCTTAACAGTGTTAGTTTGTCCCATTCTGATTTAGTTTTTATCTTTATAAAACTAAAATACTGTTGCTGCTGTTCTTGGTCCAATTATACACAGATTTATAGTAATCAGGTTTATAGATAGGAGACTATTCTTGTGATCTAAAGTGTTTTTAATGTAATGTATTTCTGAATAAATTTCAAAGTAATGACCAGAAGAAAAAATCTCCAATGTCAAAAACAAATTTCTAAACATTGTTTAAAAAATCTAAAAGTCTCATAAGATTAACAAGAGAATTAGCATTTTCTATTAAAAAGGAGCATGAATGCTTAATGTTGAAGGAATTTTGCAGGAAAAAAAAGTTAAAAAAATGTTGCAGTTTGTTGTAAAATAGCCAAAAAAGCAGAAAAGTAGCTATAAAATAGCTGAAAAAGCTGAATCTAGCACTAAAAAGCAGATAAAATACACATTTGCTGAATTAAGCAGAAGAAAAATGTAACCAAAATTATTTCCAAAAGTGAAAAATGCTGAAAAATCATTAGCTGAAAATAGCTATAAAGTACCTTTTAGTTGCAAAAAACAGCTGAATGAAACATAAATAGCTGAAATTAGCAGAAAGAAGCTGATAGAAGCATAAAAAATTTAATTATGCTTATATTTAATAATACTGAAAAGAGCAGGAAGATAACTGTAAAAAGCTAAAATTAGCACAAAAAATAAGCAGAAAAAAAGGAGTAAAGTGCAGGAAAGGTTTAATCATTTGAAGGATTTTAAGGATGTTGAAGATGACTCACTTAAAGTACCTGTGACATGCATGTTCATTAAATACATAAAGTCAAAGAAAATGTAATAATATTGAAGAAACTTGGCCCAATACACAGGATTTTACCTGTTATGTCACATAACTGGCATATTGTCTTCTGAATTTGGCTCGGCTAAAGTGAAACAGGAAGTGACATCAAAGGGGAACTCTTTGAGAAAGAAAACTCCCTAGTTTTTTTTTATTTAAACAATATTATTTGAACTACATGACTCTTTCTCAACTGTCTATGATAGTGACTAAAATAATCTAAAGAAACATCAAGTTCTTGTCTACAGTCTGTATTGTTGGCCTTTGTAGCAATGCTCTGTTTACATGCAGACAGTCCCCTTTGACATCACTTCCTGTTACTTCACAGGCAAATATCTCAACAACCGTTCATCTCAGCAACGTGAAATTTGTTTTTACCATATGTTATCAATGTTATCTTTCCAAAAATACATTCATATTTATTACAAAACTTTGATGTCACAGGCACTTTAATGAAGATTTCTTTATTTTTCAGTCAAATGGATCGGAGTGGGGAAGTCTCGAGAGTCCATGATCCAGCTGTTCTAGACCGAAGAGACACGAAGACGACGCACGGCGGTGGATCAGACGTACGTTTCAGCCCCCCAGCTCCCCTGCGCACACAACCTACCTACCTGTCTCTGCTGTCCAACGGAGACATGTCCACTTCTGTCCTTCACATTTTTACAGACTGTCCCGTGTTACAGACCGAGGCTGGAGACACCAGACCTCCATCAGACGGACCACTGTGTTTGAAAAGTTTTCAACGCCTCCATCAGATTTTTAAAAAAACTTATAAAATAACCGCATCTGTTTTTGATTTGTCTGTTTGATGTTGTAAATGTTTATTTCACACAAACTGAACGACGGCTGCTTCAGATCTTAGAGGAAAAGAGGGAACACTGAAACAGACATAGGATACTGTCTAAAAAGAATTGTCCATGTGTTTGACTCAGACTTGGTTGATTGTATGCTGTTTGAAATGCTCTGTGCCAGTTTGATGTAAATCACTTTGAACCTCAGCACTTTAGATGCTTTGGACTATATCTGCTTTATGTTTCATTTCTTGTCAGGTTTTCACAACCTCCATAAAGGGATCCTTTTCTTTTTAAATACATCTCGTGTTTTTGTCATCCAACTCGTACCCAAAAAAAGCCTTTTGTTGTCTTGTAGTTTGTGTAAGCTTCCAATGAATGTAATATTGAAAAGTTAACACACATCTACCTATTACTGTAAGAATGTTTTAGGTTTAAATTTTACCTTTTTTTTCTAGAAACAGCACAGAGATTAGTCCTTTTAACAGTTCAGTTAGACGACTTCTTTCTACTCATATTCGTGCATTTATTTTTAAATTTTCACATCTTTGCACTTTTAGAATAATGCTCTGATTGTGGGAGAAAGGTAGTGGTAACATATGAGCTGATAAATATGTTGTTAAATATGTGGCTGTCCTTGCTTTTTTGATTTTACAAATGTTTTGATTGGATTTTTGTAAATTAAAAACAAAAAAGCTGGTCACTCTTACTACATTTCCAACAATGCATTGGTCTCTTTGTCTATAATTTTTTTTTTATGTTTAATCAAAAACTACCAGAAAAATAGAATTTCTGGTGTTTTTTATTTATTTGTCTTGTGTGTACTGCACATTTGAACTAAAAATCCAAACAACTGAAAATGGTTACTGGGGCGACTGTGGCAGAGAACAGGTAGGTTGTTCGATCTCCCATTTCAGCTGTCTCAGTTGTTGTCTCCTTGGGCAAAATACTTCACCCCTAATGCCTCTGGTGTGTGTCCCATCAGTGTATGAATGTAATTGGCACTGATTTGTGTCCATAGATGATTTGTACATGTTAGCTTTGTAGAGACTTAATAGAGTGCTGTGTGAATGAGGGTACAGATAGTGGTGCGAAGCATTTTGAGTATCCTGCAGAGGTCTATAAAGTACTTGAAAAACATAACTAAGTAAAAGTAAAATTATATGAACAGAAAATGACTTTGGTAAAAATGAATTTCACTGATGAGAAAACTACTCAAGTAAAAGTCATAAATCTGTTCACAAAAATTGGAAAAGTAAAAGTACTTTTACACACTCTCTAAGAAATAAACTGTTAAACTTACTGAACCAAACTGGTTCCACTAAGCTAGGTTGAGTAAATTGAGCAATATATGTATATACTTTGCTCAATTAACTCAACTAGGCTTAGTAGAGCCAGCTGACATGACTTTTGAATAAATTCAACACTTCAGATTTTTGACTTAGAATGTCTTTGTCTCATTAATGGGGATAATAAATGTCAGTTTCAAGCTCATTGAGTCATTTAAACTGTAAACAATTACATCTAAATGTCCAAAAATACAAGATTTTACCTGCCAAAAAGTGATTACAGCTCATATTATATATATATACAGTGGGGAGAACAAGTATTTGATACACTGTTGATTTTTCAGGTTTTCCCACTTGCAAAGCATG
>JAUBOC010000089.1:15623816-15643302 GCA_032275365.1 Anablepsoides cearensis
ACACACACACACACACACACACACACACACACACACACACACACACACACACACACACACACACACACACACAGCCACCTCTGTTCACAGAGAGAACAGCAGCAGTAGCCTGACAGGTTGAGTTAGCGCCACTAAAGCACCCCCTCCCCGCGTGACCCTGTCAGGTCACCATGACCATGATAAAGTGCTGAGTCGTGCACATGTGTCCTGGTGCCAGCGGCGTCCAACAACACCCTGAACACACCCCGCTAATGCCCCTTATCTGGCAGACGCACACGCCGCTGGGAGAAGCGTGAAGGCAGCTTTCATTTTCTGCAGAGGCTCATTGTTTCTTTAGTTATCGCCGGCCGCTGGAGGCAACGACACAGCGGAGATGTTTCTGCCCCGTCTCAATGTATGTTTATCCGTCTGCACTGTTAGCAAAATATCTCATAAAACTCTGGAAATGTTCAGAAAGTAATTATTGGATGAACACACGGCTTGTTAACCTTTGAGCTTAATTCAAGATGGCCGCCACAAAAAGTAACAGGTTCAAGTAATTTTTTAGAGTCATTGTCAATGCACAGTTTAAGCTGAGTTAAAAACTCAAGGAATGGTTTAAATTGATTTAAGCTTCTTTAAACGATCTCTTCAGGTTAAAAGGTTTGCCTCTCTGCACCTGTCTTGCGTCTCTCCCGTCTTGTGAGAACAACTTAAAGGACAATACAATGTAATCCCACTGTAGTCTGGCCCCAGAGGAACGTCCAGAGCTGGGGGCCTTTGTGTTTGTGAGATAGCAGGTTAGATAAAAACCTGTTACTGGCTTTTGTGTGAATGTAAAACCTGAGGGAGTGTTAAAACAGCCCAGCAACTCACTGTGTGAAATGCTGCCCAGAGGTTAAGTGAATGGCTGTATGAGAGGCTGCAGAAGTGTGTGTGTGTGTGTGTGCACGTGGACTGGTATTCCCTACGTTGTGGGACAGTTTTTTTTGGCATACACACCTTATTGTTGGGACCTAATGTTATTTAGGGGACCTGAGTCTTGTCCCCAAAAGGCAGGGCTATTCTGCTCCAGGGGCCACAGTTAGTGCAGTTCAACAGCTCAGGGGCCGAACATCCAGCAATTAGTTTAGTTTATTCATTTTTATTTAAAAAAAACATCAATTGTATATACAATAAAAATAATAAATAAAAGGTAGCAGAAGAAGAAAAAAATCTTCTGCCACTTTTAAAAAAATAAATAAATTTAAACAAAATAGTCTTCAAATAACAAAAAGACATTATGTAAATAAACCAAGATCTGTTACATTTGAAATAGTTTATTTTGCTGCATTTAATCATGAATACAACATACAGAACCCTATAATAAAAGTAGTGATAACTAAACAACAACAAAAACAAAAATAACACATCATGCCTCTTATTTACAACAAATAATATTTTGACATCTCTGACCTGCCAAATTTTTAAACCAATTTTATTTTTACTTTCATAGTTTTATCTTCAGCTGCTTGTAATTTTAAGTGGCTTGGATGTTCATTGAAATGTTTTTTACCAGCTTCTAGACAAGATTCTGACTTTTTTTTTAATATACCACACATGTCTATGTCTAACTAAAATAACCTACAGTAATTAAAGTAGAAAACTGGGGGTTTGGGCTGAAGAGATAAATGAACCAATTGGTGGGCTTAACTTTGGTCACACGTGGACCAGACGTGGCCCGCGGGCCGCCACTTGAATAAGTGCGATAAGGGGAAACGCCGTTGGTGGGTCAGGGGTTAAGTTTAGGACTAAGGTGTGAATTGAGTTTAGGGTAGTTTTAAGGTCAGGGTTAGGGTAAATGGTCAGGGTAATGGTATAAAATTCCCAGAAAATGAATCCACGGTCCCCACTGGAATATAAAAACAAACCTGTGTGTGTATGATGGGGAGACTCTCATGGAGACACACAGATACTCAAGTTCGAGTTGCTTTATCTTTTGTTTCCAGGAAAAAAAAAAAAGAAAAAAGGGGGAGGAGAAGGTGGAGTGGGTGGCTTGCTGGGACTCTGTGTCTTCAGATTTTCCCAAAAAAAAATACCCCCCCCCCCACCACCCCCAAAGCCCCACCACCCCCAAGAACCCCTGCCCAGCCAGCGCAGTACCACTGTATTGTCTGCTTGCAGGCGCGCTGCTTGTTGCTTTGCCTTCTGTCCTGCTGTGCTGAGTGCTCAACAAAGGAGCTCTTTTAAATATGTAGACAATCCTGGATCACTTGCACGCACACACACACACACACACACACACACACACACACACTTTTGTTTCTCTCTCCGTCAATTCTTCCCAGGCTAGACCTGGCCTGGGAACGTTTCCTTTTTTTTTTTCACGGAGAATCAACAAGTCTCAGACATAAAAAGGATACAGGAGGGCCTTTTTCTCTGTGTTTGTGCGGCACACGCTTTGACTGAACGCTTTGTGGCGTGACTAAAAGCTGGAATCCTGTTTGTCATGGTTCTTTGTTCTTACTGTACATTTAACCGCCTTCTTTAAAAAAAACACAAAGAAAAAACACACAAAGTTAGACACTTTAAGGTGATGAAAACATCTGTCTTGAGCTGATTTTTCTCTGACATAAACATGCATCACTTTAACTGATGGTTTACGAAGGCAAACATCAGGACGTCCCCACATGCCCACACGACACGCTCTTCTTTATCTCCTCCTCCCTGCGGTATACCGGGGAGCCCTCCCTGGCAGCTTGGCAGAGTCGGCTCCCCTCACGCGATGCAGCAGGGTGCAGGGGCCCGGGCCCCAGACAGGAGCCCAAGCTGGTCTCAGCCTCCCAACATGTTGAGCTGGCCCGCCTTGGGCACAGCCAAATGGTTCTGCAGCTGCCCCTTTGTCCCGCTTCCTTAAGTAAACAAAGGACAGAAACAAATTAATGACCTACATTCACAGCAAACCTCGCGGAGACAGAGAGAGAGCAGTTGTCTACAAGCAGATGTTCACTTCCAACGCTGCAGACTGCAATTAATGATCAGCGAGCAGCACCAAATCAAAGAACGGATTTGTGTGTTTCTGCACTTGAACTGATGTCTGAAGGGGGTTTCTGTGAGCAGGTAGCCCTAACATGAAGGTTGCATCATCTCGACATCAAATGGCTTTAAAAAGTAAACTAAAATAGCAAAAAATGTTGCCTGAACAGCGCAAAATCTTTACCCCCCCAGTAAGTTTCTTGGACCGATATTAGACGTCCATCAGACAGAGGACAATGTCATAAAGATTAGTAGTGAGCTTATCGTGTGTGTGTGTTGGGGGCTTACTGAGGAGACCATCTGTGGCCTAATGAATGCTGCTCCTTGGCCTGTGTGTGCCGGGGCTTTTAGTGCATCTGTAAGAGCAGGTTTACTGAGCAGCAAGACATTAGCTAAAGCTGATTTCTTTACTGGAAACCTGTGCTTGAAGACCTTTGGAAGGAAGCTCTGTGTGTGTGTGTGTGTGTGGTAGGATAACATCTCCACACTCTCCTGTACATTTTCTTCCCTAATGTAAGTGCTGCAGATATATATGAGGAGTTGTGTGAGCACACATGGAGCTTCTGCAGGCTGTTGTTGTACGTTCCAGCACGAATCACTGCGGAGCTTCCTACAAACACACACAAACACACACACAACTTCCACCCACATCACAAGTGACAGAAGGACAGGAGGCCAGGACCTCCCGCTGGGTCCCTTCTGCAGCACAACACTCAGAGTACCGATGCAGACACGAACTTAAAGCGATGAGGAAAATAGAGGAGCTTTGCAGTGATTTAATGGAAAAATAAACATCTCACACATGAGAGGCGGAATTTCAAGATTCTTATAATTTATTGCAGTTTGCACACAATTTAAAAATGTCAACAACAGCACACCAAAAAATTACAAAACTAAATACAATTAGAATTTACTCCCCTTGAGAGAAAAAAAAAATCAACCGAACTATGATTGTCAAAGCTAAAAATGACTAAATCTGAAAACAGGAACTTAAAAAATAAAATAAAAATTGTAATCTCAACAGGGAGCAAATAGATCTCAATCAAAATCTGCTTGTTTATTTTTCCCCAAGACAGTGATTGTCCTTTTTCAATGAAAAAAAAAAGACTCAGTCATTTTAAGCACCACCCTCCCCCCTTACCCTTTCTATAAACTGTCTATGACTTTTTTCTGTTTTTTTTTTTTTTTTTTTTTTTAATTTTCCCCCAAACCTTGCTTTACAAAAAATGTCTCCCCCCTTCAAGTAAGCACAGCAAAAAAGATGGAGATGTCATGTCAGGGCGATTACTTCACAGAACGGTGGACAACTCCACCCGACACTCACACTTTAAAACAAAAACATCTTAAATTAAAAAAAAAAAAAGCCCGGAGTACAGCAGTTTAAGGCGGTCAAGCACAACCATGAGAACAGAACACTTTCAAATAATAATAATAATAATAAATAAATAAAACAGCAGTAGCGATGAAAACAACAGCAGGATGGAGGGAGCCCATATGCAGAGGCGCTGCCAGTGAAGAAATAACATTTCAAGACCAAAACGAGAAGATGTGGTGCAAACTGCTGCAATGTCACCCACACTGTTGCGTTGGCAAAGCCTGCAGGTGCTACCAGATGACGGGGCATGCAAACACACATATCTGAGAGAGGAGGAAATGTGGAGCGTCCGGATCTCTGCCAAATGTTCCTGGGATTGTATAAACGCTTGACCATCTTTTCTTTTTTCCTTTTTTTTTTTAATTAAACACAAAATTATCAAACTGATGTCGCCTCAACCCAACATTTACATAAAGACACACAAAAAGTTTTCCAATTATATAATCAAAATATAATAAGACAATATTTGTCTGATAAAGTCAATAAATTCCATGAATTTACACAATTTCAAGAACCATTTCTTAATGCTTCACAGTATTGAATACTACTTAGCTTTAGAAATGTTGTTTTTTTTTGTTGTATTTTATTAATAAAAAGGCATCTTTTCAGCAAAGGTGCTTTCAGCTAGGCCAATTCTCTCCTATCTATTTACAAAAACCCACACAGGTGGCGTGAAACGAGCAGAGCGACGGCTCAGCCTCGGCTCTACGCGATGCAGTGAGGTGACAGACGCATCTGACCTTTCAACTTTCAGCAGGAGAGCTCAGGCTGGGGTTTCTACCTGCAGCCTTCTCGCCTCAGCCTGGCCACGCAAACTGCGCTCGATTGGACCAAAAATAAGAGGCCGAATCCGCAGAGATAATTAGAAATGGCTTGACCGTGTTCAGAAAAAAAGGTAGGGCCCACGGGGAGAGGAAGGAAGAGGTGTGGGGGGGACATTTAACGCCTGAGGAGGAGCAAGAGGACGAAGTGCTGGGTGGATGTAGATCCTCAGTAGGCTAAATTAACTGGTACTAACCAAGTCACACACTCGAAAACACACACACACACTCACAGCAGAGAAAAATCAGTGCATAAAGACACAGGCTTAAAATGCTTCATCGTTTTGCTTTCACATCCGACAGAAACGCGTTCTGTAGCGTTCCTCCGGGAGCTGAGCGAGAGTAGAAAACAACCCTTCATTGTCAGGAGTTTGCTGTTCAAACATTCCCCCCCTCTTCAATGCAAAAACAACTTAAAAGGTTTAAGATGAAATCAAATGTTCATGCATTTTTTTTTCTCCCCCATAGTCATGAGAAGAATAGTATTCATCTTTTCAACAGACCGCACCCTGGAGTAGTATTCACAAAAAAATTCAACAAAAAGAAAGGAGAAAAAAAAAAAAAAAAAAGTAAAACCCCGTCATCAAATATTTGATCAATTACAATGTGTACAGTAATACAGCAAATTCACATTTTCAGTTTAAAATATACAGGTTTGGACATCATGCAACGACAGCAGGTCCCATTACAAAATAAAGTAACAAAATAATAATAATATTAATCATTAAGTTAAAAAATGTAATGAATAAAGTCTTAAAACTATAACAGAACAATATACAACAACCTTAAATTAAATACCTTTACAACAAGAAATGTTTTAAAGACTGCCAGCTAGATTTAAGGGAAAAAAAATCTATTAATAACAATAATAATAATATTTTGTAAAGGTCTTCTCACTTTTTTAAAAAATACTTCAGATTGATTGGAAGTGAAAAAAGGAGGCTGTGCATTGAATGAGTGCCTTCAGTTTGCTTGTCAGTCAGCTTTCCCCTGAACACACAACACCAAAGAGCTTAACAGGAGAAGTGGGGAGCGCCTCGCCAACAACACCTTCATGCAAGTAGAAAAATAAAAAAATAA
This sequence comes from Anablepsoides cearensis, assembly GCA_032275365.1. NCBI lineage: Eukaryota > Metazoa > Chordata > Actinopteri > Cyprinodontiformes > Rivulidae > Anablepsoides > Anablepsoides cearensis. The sequence continues at coordinate 15,630,087 of JAUBOC010000089.1, forward strand.
TAATAAAAAACACTCATACACACTCACACACGTCAGGTGAAAGTTTTGCCAGAGTAGTGCAGGATCACACGTGTTCAGTTCGTGGGGATATCAGTACCCGTTTAGTGTATATTAATGCTTTTTCACTTCAGTGTGTTTGACCTGAACTCCTGCAGTGGTGCATGCTGTCTGTGGACCGGGGACTGATACGCTGGCCGGCGGCGGAGTGTTTCTGGGGTCGAACATAAACAGGGTGAAGACGCTTTAAAAAAAAAAAAAAAAGCTGAGACATTCTCGTTGGGAACCCCATGTCCTCAGACGCAAAATAAAAACCACAAACAGAGGAGAACTAACCAAATTATAAGAGATCAAAAAATTTATATCCCAAATACCAACAAAATAACTCAGTAGTAACATTTTCATGTGCTATTAAAGTGCAGTTGAATGAGATGTTGCAACAAATAAGAACATGATTCACTTAAACCCCAAATATCAAACTCTTCCACCTGCTTTTCATCTCCCCAAACATCTCTGCCCTTCTTTTTTTTTTTTTTTTTACTCTCCGTCTCTTTCCCTTCATTATCAGTCTGTTTTCTACTTCCACAGTTCCTGGGAGCTGTCCTCAATCGCCCAATCCCTGACATTGGGCAGCGCCAGCGGTTCACTCTTCACTGACAGCGAGTTGACCAGTTCGCAGTGGAACTTGCGGATGTGTCGGTAGAGGTCCCCAGATTGCGTGAAGCGCCTCTCGCACCACTTGCAAGCGTGCGGCTTCTCGCGCGTGTGCACCACTGCGTGGCGGCTGAGGTTGTGAGAGTACTGGAAGCTCTTGCCGCAGGTGGTGCAGGTGTAGGGCTTTTCACCGGAGTGAGTCCGCTCGTGGCGCTTCAGAGTGTACATGCAGGAGAAGGTTTTGCTGCAGATGGTGCAGGTGGGCACGTTGACGTCTCCGGCGGGCTTGGAGCGGATGCCCTCCTGCTCCCTGAAGTGGGAGCTGAGGTGAAGCTGGAGGATGTGCGGGGAGGGGAAAACCTTGTTGCACAGCGGGCACATGAATATCTGGGTGTGTTGCGCTGACAGCATGTTGGAGACGTAAGGCAGTAGCGAGGTATCCATGCTGGCCGCCTCAGCCTGGGCGCGCTCGTTCTCTCCTCCCAGTATGTCCTCGTCGTCCGCCGAGGCTGGAGGCTTCTCGTCCCGCTCCAGCTCGGAGGCCAGAGACGCCTCTCGCAGGGCAGACAGGTGCGCCTCCAGCCCGAGCCTTCTCTGGGCCGACAGAGGCCCACCAACCCCGTGGTGGCTCAGGCCTCCATTAGTGCTAGGGACTGGGGTTTTAGTGAGGCCGCTGTGCTCCATGTCATAGTCCCCACCTCCCAAATCCTCCTCCTCATCTGAATTTACACCCCTCTCCACCTTCACCCTCACAGCCAGGGGGTTCTGCAGGCTGTCCGGTGCCGCTGCCCCGCTAAAAAATGACTGATGGTGGTTGGTGTGGTTGCTACCAGCGATTGGCTTCACTGACAGATCCAGGACGCAGTCAGCTGCATCGTTGGACACCCTCCTACCTTTGTGCCCTCCACGAGAACTCACAGAGCGGTGGGACCTCTGGGAGAGGGACCCGGTGGAGCTGCTGGGGCTGCCGGCCGGGGAAAGCACCTTCCCTCCCTCCCCGAGTCCCTCACCTGCCTGAGTTACAGGCTCGCCGTGCCCTGGGCTGGTTCTAGCCACGCCTGGGGTCACTGGTCTGTCCGCAGACGGCAGCCTCAGCCACAGTGGACCTCCCTCAGCCTTGACCTCCTCTTCTTCATCACTGTGAAGCAGGTCGGCAGAGGCAGGCCGACCCGTGGAACCTTCTGATAGACTGTCAGCCTTGTCAGAGCAGCTGGACCCGCCGTCGTCCTCCCTGCGCGTGCTGTCTGCCTCCGCTGTGGCCTTCTGCTTTAAACGCTTCTTGCACACCTTGACAATGTCATACATGTGCAAGTAGCTCGCCGCCGCTAGCACATCCTCTACGGGAAGGTCCTGGAACTGCAGCTTGCCCTCGTACATGAACTCCAGCAGCAGGGAGAAGGCCGGCGCCGTCACAATGTCACTGTTGAGGTGCACCACGTCTCTCTTGTCTAACTGGTCCTTGTAGAAGAGGTGAAAGTACATGCTGCAGGAAGCCAACACGGCCCGGTGCGCACGGAACTGAGCATCACCCACCAGCACCGTGGAGTCACACAGGAAGCCCTGGTGCCGCTGCTCGCTCAGACACTGGAGTAAATGTCTGCTGTGGTCTGGGAACTCCATCCTGCCGTCCTCATAACCTGCAGCCACACAAAGACACAGAGTTAAACGTGAGCATCGAGTGATGCTTGCAAAAAGGAAACCGAAACGGCTTTTAAAAATACGACAGATTCTAATTTAAGTTAAACTCTAATTTTACCACAACATTCTTATAATAACTGGATAGCTGTTGAGAGTTTAATGCATAAAATTATTAATAAGTCAAATAAAAGGGAAAAAATAAATCTGAGATATAAATGAAAAGACAAATGCCAACAGCAGATATGATACAAGACGCTGAAAGAAATAAAACACATTTACAACAAGCAGATGAAACACAGCAAAAGGTAGATTAGTGAACGAGGAATAAAGCACAAATATATTTTAATATATAAAAATTTAACTAAAAGGAAAATGCGTAATTGTCTTTGTAATTTTTTTTACAATAATTCAAATGTATATTATTAAATCAGCAATGACAATAATGAATTTATTTTAGTAATATTTTAAGTTACTTCAAATAAATAAAAAGCAGCTGAAATAAAATAAAGAAAAAATAAATAAAAACTGAATCTGACAGGGAGTTAAGTTTTTACCACGACAAAGACTTAATCTCAGGTGGAACCACCAGAGTCAGATTCCTCCACTCCGTCTCTCCGCTTTCTGCATCACTCCAACTCCTCTGCCTGCACTGCTGGATTGTCGCTTCTCCTACGCTGGTTATTTTTATTAACCCACTTTGGCCTGGCCTGGCATAGCCCTTTTAGGTAACCGGCTTTCAGCTTTGCACACTGTCCTCACGTATACAACACACACTTAGTACCAGCCTACCTACTAACCACCTCCACAGACTAAGTCGAGAAGCAAAACTGGCCAAGAGAAAAAGCACGGTCAAAAACAAAACTCCGTTTAACCTGAAGCGCCTGCTTTAGGTTTAAAATTAAACGGGGAAAGAGAAGACAAAAAAAAACTTTGTAGTAAAGCCTTCTTAATTGAAAAATAAAAACTTTGCAGAATTTAATTTATCTAGCCGATGAGCTGAGAAACATTAACGCAGATGCATCTAGGACGACAGAACATGAAGAGGAGGATAAATTCAGCAAATTGTCCCACCTGTTAACCAAGTTGATTTGTCCTGCCTGAGAAAATACATGGCTCCCGCTCAGCACTGTGTTAACCTCAGCAGTTAAATCGCCTCATTTGAATGAAGCTCAACCAAGAATGTGAGCGTGTGCGAGGCTGTGTGTAGGTTCTGCGTGTTGTGTACGTGTGTGTGTGTGTGCGCTCGCCCTCCGGCTCGCTCAGACTGCTTTTAATGAGGGGACTTACGAGGACAAGGGTGTACCACCTCCCCACATCCAACCTCCACCCCACCCCTCTGTCCAGCCAACCCCCCCCCACACACACACACACCCTCTTTGCCACCTCCTCCTTCCACACACACACTCCTTCCCATCTGAATCTTACAAGAAAAACTCTGCACATCCGCCCCGGAGAAGAAACTGCCCTCTTCCTCAACCCTCCCACCCACCCAGAAGAGAAGATTTACAATACAATCACTGTAAGTGCCCTGCTCGTCACAGCATCAATCCTAATCCTTAAAGATGGCTAAAAATAAAGACGGCGGTGACGGCGGCAGGGAAGGGAGCTGCCAGCGGAGGCTCAGGAGGGCAGCAGCCAGTCACCGAGCCCACCCGGTCCTCTCGTCCGGGGGCCGGTCAGCTCAGCTCCGGCGGCGGGGGGTGTGAGGGAGACGCTCGCAGGAGGAGCGGGGAAGAGCGAGGGTGAGGAAGAAGCTGGGACGGTCGGGGAGGGAGGCTTACCCACATCTGATCCAGCTGACGGGGGCCATATGGCAGCTGCTAGCCAGATAAAGAGATTAAGACTAGGAGGGAGTGCGATTACAGCTGTCTAGCCAATTCAGGCAGCTCAAATCTGCAACTTCTAAATTAGTCTCCTCTACTCCAGCCGACAGGAGGGGGAAAAGTGGGCAAAGCAGTCATTTTAAAGCTGAACAGATTTAACTGTAAAGGAAAAACAAATCAGATTATTAGGGCTAAAATACTAATTATTTGAATTATTCAAAGAAAAGTTTTGCTCTTTTCATTAAAAAAATAATACAAAAAACATAAAAAATATGTATTATGTTATTACTCATATCTAAAAAAAATACTAAATTACTAAAAGGAAAAAACAACCCCACACATTTTTACCCAAAATATATTAAAGAAAAAGTCTAATTTAAAAAGACAAAATGTGTCCCAAAAAGGATGCCAGACAGCACAAACAGGAAAACAGAACCAGGAGTTTTAAATGCATCTCTCTCAGCTGAAAAACTAAAAACAAGTATTCCCGGACTGCACTCACCCCTCAAACAGACTTACTGTTTGCCACTTGAGCACTCGCACAGGTTTGACACAGCGGAGATTCCCCAGAATAAAATAACTACTCCTCAGTGCGCAGGACTACTATATTTGTTCTCGTATGCACGCACGGACACACAAAACAATACCTGCAGCAGTACGCATCAACTTGATTAACTCCAGTGTGGCAGAATAGCCGGACGCCTCTGACTGGCTGTGTATCCTTCTCACTCTGAATCAATGAGTGGGAAGAAGAGGAGAGTAGAAGAAGAGGAGAGGTAGGCAAAAAAAGAGAGAGGGAGAGAGAGAGAAAAAAAACAAACAAACAAAAAAAATCCACGCTGTTCAAACTGCGAGGGACAGATGCAAAGTGGAGGAGATGTTGGAGGGGGAACGAGATACCACCTCCCTCCTCCTCTTCCTCCACCTCCTCCTTCTAACTGGCGCTGATCGGCAGCCGCAAACACACACACACACAAACACACACACACACACACAGAGCACTAACTCTCCCAGGCTGCCGCTGAGACTCACAATAAAGGACCGGGGAGGGGTGGTGGAGGAGGAGGAGGAGGTGGGGTGGATGGCAGCCTGTCAGCTGCTCTGACATCATCCTCAGATGGAGATGCTACCTCCAGCTGTGCTCTTTCTACAGCCATATGCTGCCTCCTCTACACTCCTGCCACCAGACTCCTCTTTCATTCTACCAACACTCCGCAACTTTGTCTATCCTTCTCCCCCTTCCTTTTTTTTGCTTCCTCTGTAAGAAAAAAAAACCTAAATGCAGTGTGATTTGTGTCATCATTAAACATGAGTTTTCTTCCCCCACTGCTGCTATCAAAACAAAAAGTTTACAGAAAACAAATAAATAATAAAGATACTGTTTGTTTTTGTGTGCGCTTACACTTTAGGCGCTCTGAATATTTCAAGTGCACCTCTGTCTGTGCACCTCCTCCTTCCAGTAACCGTAAACAAAGACCAGCACATTCTGCAACCGACAGACACTCACAGCTGATATTGTTTTCCACTTTTTTATGGTTCAGCGCCTCTGCGCCTCATCTTTTATTCCTTCGTTCATTCATCTATCCACCCTCCAAGTTTGAACAAACCCCCCCTCCCTGTTTGAACAACTCACAGGAACAGAAAAAAAAAATGAAATGAATTGCAGGGAACAATGGGAACAAGCCATAAAGAAAAAACTCAGAAACAAAAAGGGGGCTTTTAATAAGCAGAGGAAAAAGTTTTTAGATTGCTTTTTTTTTTTTTAACAAAACGTGAACTAGTTTGGAGCGTGTGAATTAAGTATATTGACAGTTTAAATACGGTGGCCGAGGAGGCTCAGAAAAGTTTAAAAGGACAAGCAGCGCGACAGCTGTGCACCATCCCCTAATTAAAACCCACAAACGTCGTGTTTATTATTTTGTAAGTGCTCTGAAATATTTTTTTGTCTTCCTTTGAACTTCACTATACTTACAACTTTCTTAAATATAGCGCTAAAATTAATTTCTGCTTTACTTTTGACACAATTTATCACCACGACAGAGTGGATCTGGAGTCAGGAAATAAATAAACAACAACGTTATTAATCAACACTAATTGTTTAAGTTGGTTTAAAGGCAGTTTAAGTTTTAAAACGATGAGCTTAAAAGGCGAAGAAACGTCGCGGCCGGCAGGTTGAAAGGAGAATACAGTCGCCGAACAACAGGAGAGGACTGTAATTAATTACTTACCAGAAGACACAACAAACACGCGCGCGCGGAGGCATGCTGCTAGCTATAGCCCGATAACTGCGAACAAAAGTAAAGCGGACGAGACACAATATTCAGCTATTTACAGTTGTACCGAAGGCCCCGGTGTTATGACAGCAGCTGGTGAAACACCACGGAGGGACGGCTAACACAGCAACTGTTTAAAGAGCCGAGACAACACAGTCATGCTAAGGAACGGCACTGAAGTTGGCTTTCGATTTCTCATCCATGTAAAGGGCTATGTCACGTCTTTTGTGCGCATTTGAACTATAGTTCAGCTCTATTTCAAAAACCTTTAAAACTTTTCACACATATAAAACTTTGCACATCTCCACACTAATTATAGACTCTATTAAACATATTGTGGGAACTGTGAAACTTTTATTCTATTAGTAAAAGTTCAATTAGGCATCTTAGATCAGGTTTAACAGAATACTTATAATTTGTCAAACCTGTGGTGAACATCTAAGGTAGTCTATACGGCTAAACATAAAGAAATAAAAGTTCAAAGATCACAAACTGTGTTTTAAATCTATTTTTAGTGAATCAGTCAATATTTCACAGGAATATATCAATATATATTTTGATAAAAGCTTAGCTAAGATGCCAAAAAGAGTGACGTTTTCCTTTATCAAGCTGCCGACAAGGAAGCTGCCAATGGGAAGCTAACTTCAGCGGCGTTGCTAAGGAGCTACTTTTCCCCCTCCGTTTCCCGAACCTCCTTTAACCGGACTCCGGTATGAAACGCTGCACTTACAGACAACAAGGTCCGGCGTCTTCCTCCGTCAAATCTTCCCCTTTTTTTCCTCCGGAGCCCAAACTACTTTGTACTAATTTCCATAACAGGCTGCCAAGGCGAGCAGGCGCAGGGGGGGACGGGGAGTGTTGTAGCACTCTCTGCGGCGACCAGATGTTTCCGAGCTGTTGCTGCTCAACTCGAGCCGGGGAGAGAGGCAGGCAGGCGGGCAGGGCAAGGCGAGGAGTTGCCAGCGGTGCCACCGGCGAGGAGGAAAGTGAAAGGCCCCCCTCTTTGCTTCAACGGAGGGAGAGATAGGTCTTCTTCTCTCGTCGGCGTAGGTTGACACCAGGCAACAACAACAGAGGCGGCAGCAGCAGCAGCGCACCGTGAGGAGGCAGGAAAGAAGAAGCTGGGCCGAACCAACTGGTTCTGCGAGTCAGCGGGGCGGACTGGCGCAGCGGAGAGCGAGCGGAGAGCGGCGCGGTGGGTTCTGGGTAGTGTAGTCAAGGATTGGGGGGGTTGAGGGGGGCGGAGCTGATGCGAGCAGGTGCATCACCTTGACAGAAATAAACAGTCGGTTTCCAGTGGAGCCGGATAATGCTTTGATTGTTGAAATAACAGCAGAATACAAGCAGGTTTTAATCAGAGGCAGAACAGCTGTGCCTCTTCCAGAAGTGCCTCTTTAGTGCTAGTAATAAGTATGAAGATGTAATAAATGGTTTGTATTACACAGTGTACTTGTGGGCACATCTGAGTGTTATTTTTAATATATACGTAGAAACAACCGTGCATTCACAGACTGGTAATTACACAGGCAGGTGTGAGTTTCACACAAGTACTTTGGGATTTTATGTGTAAATTTTGTAATATGGTTTTGAAACTTTTTTCTTCTTTAGCTATTCCCTTTTCGAGGGTCGCCACAGTCCTCTGTGTCCTCTGTCCTCACTCCAACTACAGTTACATTTTTGACTCAAAATATTATCTTCAAAACCAAACGTAACTTGTCATAAAACACAGTAGCAACAGAATAATTTCATTAGCTTCCATTGGCTTCCTGTTCACCTGCGAATTGACTTTAAGATTTTATTGTTGGCCTTTACAGTTTTTAATGGTCTGGCCCCATCATATTTATGTGATCTTCTTAACATCTCTACTCCAGTCAGAGCACTCAACCAGATGTTCCTAGATCCAAACTGAAATCTAGAGGTGATCAGGCTTTTACAATAGCTGCTCCAAAGCTGTGGAACAGTCTACCTCTTAAAATTCGGTTAGCTGAGACTGTTGAGACTTTTAAATTTTTGCTGAAGACCCCTCTCTTTTCTTTGGCCTTTGACTAAGACCAAGTTGGAGGTTCACTTACAGCTTTTTATATATTATAGTGTGTTTCTGTATTGCATTTGTATCTATTATTTGTTTGTTTTTTGATACAAGTCTTGACTGAATTGTAAAGCACTTTGGTCAGCTTTTGTTGTTTTAATGTGCTATATAAATAAATTTGACATTGACGTTAGAGTCTTCTGCTGCTCATAGTTCAAGCTCTTGTAAGAGTGGACTTGTAGTTTTGACACAGCAACTGTTTGAGGATTACTTTTCAGCAGTTATGTATATAGTACTTAAAAAATAACAAAGTAGCCTAAAAGTAAAGATACTTTAACAGAAAATGACTTTGGTAAAAAAAAAACTAATTTCAAATGTCTTCAGATAATATCTTTATCATGTTCATATCTTTATTTGTAGCCCATGATCACTGGAAGCAATGACTCTTAGAATCCAATTAAACAATTATGACATGGATTAATTAAAAGGAACGAACACATAATTTTCTCAAACAGCTGAGCTCCGTAGTTTTTTTTTTTCTTTTTTAAGTTAGATGTTTTGAGGAAGACAGTGTTTGTGTCAAAACAATACAGAGCTCAGTTCATGGTTCACAGAGTGAAAACAGGCTTGACGATGCTTGTCTGAGTTGTTTGTTTCAGGACGTCCGTGGGGGCTGATGACAATGGCACGACTTTTTATAATTAAAAAACTCATTTATTTAACTCATTTATAACGCCCCAGTAAACATGTGTTTTGAGACGTCAGTGACTCCTTTATTACTGTTAGTTTATTATAAGTTTTTAAAGAAATTTTCAGCGCTTAGAGCAAATTTTACATGTTTAAAAAAGTCACAATATGCAAAAAAAGAGGTATTAATGGATATAGCTCTAGTGAAAATTAAAAATAGAGGCTAATCAGTGTAAAATTAAATGGGTGAACGTGTCTCCTGTTAAATTAACGGCTTTCTAAGAGTCTAACTCTCTCATGGGAGGCGTGACTGGCACTTTAATGGAGACCTATATGACTCTCTATGCCTTGTAACACCAAGCCTTTGTGCGGTGAGGCCTGCCTAACCTGAACAGCTGCTTACAAAGATCAATTCTTCTCACGTTAAACTGAAACTGAGGATTTCCGTAAAAAGACGCAGAACTGCACCGATGAGCTGTGTGGTTTCTGCAAGACAATAGATTGAACAGAGCAACTTTAAGTCACGATCAGAAACGACGGCGTGATAATGTCAAACAGAACATTGAAAGGTTTAGATTGAAGAAAACATCCCCTCAGAAGTTTCGACTGTGGCGTCTATCACGTTTTAAATTCCTCTCAGATGTGGGTCACTGGGACAAAAAAACCTTTTATGTCTGCTTGTGGAGAGAGCTTTCGACATGAAAAAAAGTTTGCTTGCCTGTGTGAGCCTATTTGCATTCCTCAAACCCGTCCCAGTAAACTAATTGGCGTTACTAATAGGTGGCTGGATGGACCGCAGCCCCGTGTGGTAATGAATTCACACGATCTGGTGTCGTCGCTGAAGGACTAGTTAAAATTTAAATGAATGATGACCCTGTTACGTGTCTGTCAGTTTGGGGATCCACATTGCCCGATCGTCACAATGAGCCCCTTGTTCGTGCATGAGGGTACAATTAGGCCCAACAAGCAGATCAACAATAGATCCGCAGGAAAAAAGATGGATTTTTAGGGCAAACTTTCATTACTATTAGCTAATTTGTGTGATAAATATAAAGCAGATCCTCTATTTTTGGACATGTTTGCAGATTTTGTTGTGTAGTTTAAATGTACTCAATGTGTTTTTGGAATCAAAAGCTGTATCAAATGGGGGTTTGCTCACAATGTAAAAAAAAAATCACCTATATCTGCATACTTTACTCAACATATTTTAGTGGAAATACATACTTTACATTAAAACTGTTTACCTATTTTTAATCACTTTGGCTATTTTCGTAGGTAAACAAGCGCTAGCTGGCAGGTGTTCACGTTTTGCCTGCAAATTTTTAATTTACCCATCGATATGAGAAAAATATTGTGCAGATTTTGTTTTTGACGGATCTCCACCAGTAGCTTTAAGATAATTCTTCTTCTAGTGCAGGAAAATGTGACGTCGCGCTAAGATCTAAGCTCAAAATCTGTTCTGCTCGAGAAATTCCCATGCAGTTTTTTTTTTTTCTAAACCCATGACACCTTTCCTGTTTCCCCTCCCACTGACTAACCCACTCATTGTTCAGCTGCGGACAGATGCCAGAACACAGACGTGTGTGTGTCTGTGTGTTTCTTGTGTCTGCACATGTGAGCAGAAAAGCAATAAAAAACGGATTGAAAATATGTGACTGTTTCATCCTACCTGCAGCTGCAAACTAAAGACAAAGCAGAAGGAGGGGGAAAAAGCAGCTTTTGATCATGTGTTTACGGCAAGTTTTTCTTCAGGTTTAGTTTTATTTTCCTGCTTGAATCTAAGAAAACTACAGGCTTTCATCCACATATTTACTGACATTTCAAATACAAAAATCAGACCCTCTTCAGCTCTTATCACACTGATTAATAATGACCAGGAGTTGTATATGCTAAGATGTGTATTAAACACATATTTAACATTTCAGGTGATACATATGGAATAATATGAAGATGTGTTATTTCAGAGTAAATACAACTTTGTTTTCACCTGAATTTCTACTTTCCACCTCTGGAGGTCGCTGTAGATCCCATGTTCTACTTTTCAGTGAAGGTTTGGAGCCATTACATTTTGATAATAAGCATCAATAATTAAACAACTGGAAATTTATTGTATGTGTTCACTTATTAAATAAAACAACAGCCTTTAACTAAACAGCAGCAACAACAACAAAAAAAGATTCTTAAACAAAACTCTTTAGCGCATCAGGTTAAAAGATGTTGATAATGATCCACTAAGATGCAAAAGGAATGTGTTATTGGACATTTGGGATACTTTTAGGGGATTCTTTATTAAAAATAAACATTTATTTCCATCACAATGGATAATATATCCACCACATAATCAATGTTACATATAAACATTAATTTCAGTTATTTTTACAGATATCGAGCTAACATTTAGTGTGGTAATAGCCAAGAGTCATCTCCAATGTATACATCAAGCACTAAAAGATAGCATCAGATTTTTATTTTAAACTTTGGTGTCTAATACAGCGAGTAATATGCAACCCTTCAAGGAAATCTATATTCTTTTAAACCATCAAATCCAAGTTTTCCAAATCATTTTGTCTTGTTTCTTTTGTAAAAACACAGCACACAGTTTTCTACATGTCCTGGTCTTGATTCTGACCTTTAAATTGTCAGTAAATATTCTGCTCTGAATCCAAATGAGCTCCAGCCAAAAAAATGTTAATTTGCAGACACTGTCATCTGATAAATTGTTCTGCTCAGTTTCCAAACAGCAGGAGGTTGAAGTAATCAAAAAAGGAGATCACTAGAGTTCAAAGCAAACATCACCATTTCTCATCTTCTAACAATCTCCAGGCAGCTCTGAGTCAAACACAGAGAGCAGAGTCTCCTCTTACACACTCGGCCGTTGTGTCAGACGGCTGCCTGTCCGTTTAAAAGCATCCCAAAATCTGCAACAGCGTGCCCCACAGCTTCCCTCATCATATCCATAATGGGGGTGTGCGAGAGGGGATGCACTCTGGGAGACTCTGGCTGGCAGACAGAACGAAAAGAGGAGATAGAAAGAAGGGCAGACAGATGTTTGAATCTCTGCCCCGGGGCGTATGAGATTAATCAATCCTCCAAGGTTTAAACAGAAACAGAGAGGTGTGAGATACTAACTGCCAGTTTAAATAAAATAGACTTTACATATTGAAACTTTTTTTTTCTTGCAGAGGTTTGGAGCAAAGCCATTCCAGCTCCCAGAGCCAAGCTGCCCGAGCAAGAAGACTGTTCTAGATATATCATATATATAAAAAAAAACATGAATTATACACACATTATGTTCACACCTCTCCTCTCAAGCTGGATGGTGTGAAAACATCATCGATGTGTTTTAATATATTTAGGCTCTAAACAGGCCTGTAGCCAACAAACACGCCTGCAACTTCTGTTTGTTGCTGTTCTGTTAAATTAAACCAGAGCCAACTGCAGGAGTTGCAGTTTCTGCAAAAATGCAGTGAAACCTTAATGCTGAATTACTTAGCTGAAAGGTGCAGAAACAGCTGAAGCTTTTTTAAACATGAAAGAAGTTGAACATTAAAAGCTACAAGTAGGAAAACACTTGCCAAAATCTTAAAGTAACGAAAGGCTAGCTAAAAGCAGCAAGATGAAGCTAAAATTCAAAAGGGTGTCTAAAAACCAAAAGTAGCTAAATGCTCGCTGAAAGCATCAAAGTGTTTGCTAAAAGCCACAAAAGGCTAACTAAAAACGTGCTAAAAGCTAAGAAAGTAAGGTAGTTAAAAGTAGCAAAAAGGTATTTAAAATATAAAAGCAGCAAAAGGGTAGATAAAAGGTAAAAGTAACTAAATGCTACAGATAGGCAAAGGCATTAAAAGTTAGCTAAAAGCTAAAAGAAACAAAAGTATAGCCAAAAGACTAAAAGGCTAAAAGCTAAGACAATGCGATGGTAGTTAAAAGTACCAAAAGTTATCTAAAATATAAAAGTAGCAAAAGGCTAAAGAAAACATCAAAAAGGTAGCTAAAGGCACGACAAGTTTGTTAAAAGCTAAAAGCAACAAAAGACTAGCTAAAAACTAATATAGGGAATTTAAACGTAGCAAAAGTGACCTAAAATATAGAATTAGCTAACGACTAGAAAAAAGATA
>JAUBOC010000089.1:15656540-15667792 GCA_032275365.1 Anablepsoides cearensis
TATATATATAATCCTGTTTTTATTATTTCAGAAAATCAAAGAAAACAAAATAATGTGTAATACATGGGATTTATTTATAAATATATTGAAAGTGTTGTAAGAAAAGTGACTGAAAATGACCCGTTTTAAACATTACAAACTAAGTAAAAATAACAATTATTCAAATAGTCATTATATTGGTGAAGGTATCTTTAAATAATTATTTTTTCTACTTTTAAATTGTGTTATACTGGAAAGTGGCTCAAAAAAAGAAAAAGGTACTATTTCTGTTACTATTTTCTAATATTTTAAATTATTGGACTTTATTCCAAATGTGAAACTACACAAAAGTAATTGTTTTGGAAACTAAAGTTATTTACTTTTGAGCTGATAAAAGTTTCTGTGTGTTTTGTTTTGTTGCTGATTAAAAATGCTTATTTGTAAGTATATTGATAAAAACATAAATGAGTTTTAAGTGTAAAAACCTGCAATAATACAAACTTTTAGTAACATTTGCTGTATAAATACTATTTTGTACAATATAAAATTTGAAGTTAAAAAACAGCCTTTACAGGGTACAGGCTTTTTTTTTTTTAGGACATATTTATAGTTTTATCTGGACATCTGGTGATCCACAGTCTGGATTTCACACCTGAGTGCGAAATAGGTGACCCAGAACAGAGCAGAGCAGAGCCATGCTGGACTGTACGAGATCCCAAGCTGTCCTGCGGAACAACACACCTTCAACACCGTGGCTGCAGCTGCTCTGTCCGCTCTCGTGTGTGTGTGTGTGTGTGTGTGTGTGTGTGTGTGTGTATACATCCTCTGCACCGGGTCTGTTTGACCGCAGCTGTCCCTGTACCTCCATGCGGGTCTCCGAGGGCGAGGCTGACCTCTCCTGAAGTCACTTCAAAGAGAGCGGGGACGGAGCTGAAGGTGCACAGGGTTCTGGGCCGGCCGGCACGGCTGCTGCTTCCCTGGGCTTTGGGAGCAGGGGAACTGGGTGTGGAGTTAGAAAGTGGGGGAGCAGAGACAGGAGGGGAGGCAGTGGAGGTGTCAACATGGTCTAAATCCTGTGTGTGTTTGCTGTTCAACCTGGACAGACCTTATGTGTTTTAGTTTCACGGGATGTTTGTAGTTCACATCACAGAGCACCGCCTGGTCCGGAGGGAGAAACGGGTCCACTGTGGTCAGAACTGACGGCACCTGAAGGCCTTACATGGGGGACCCTGTGGAGGAACCACATTTTAAAAACACCTGGGCAAAAATAACAGCTTAAATCTCTGTAGACATACCTGTTTGTCTAAGTTTAAAATCATTTAAAAAAGTTAAATGAAAGTGTAAATTGGAAAAATATAAAAAGAACACATCAGACACAACGATGAAATATAATCTAGAACAGAAGTCTGATTGTTGTCAAATGTGACCCATAATATCATCTTAAAGTGGTATTGTATTGATTAAAACACTTGCAACAATTGCATTTTGTCAAAACATAATGAAAAAATACCTTATCTACAGGTCTTTTAAATGACATGTCTGCAATAAAACATGATTTTAAACAGAAAAGCCTTAAAGCTTTGTCATTTTCCCTGCAAGCAATAAGCTCTTTTTCTTTCTTTCCAGCTGGTAAATCTTAATATCCAAATATTGTTTGAGGTTTTCTCTTTATAGTAACATCAAAAATTCTTCATTATAACCTAAAAATAGGATTAAGACCAAATATAAATAAATTCTCCTGATTAGGAAGATAAATCAAGGCATATCTTCAGTATTGCTCATGATCTCAAAATATAGCTCAAATGCCAGGAAACTTAATATTTTGACCAAATTTGACTTAATCCTCAGTTTGATGTCACAAATGTATTCAAAAATAAGACTTTGGTGGATATCCATGGTTTCCAGAAAAGAAGCCCATAGCTTAATTAAATCACCAACTTTGGCTTTTTTTTTTTTGGCTCCCTTGTTGTTTTTACACCCCAGCTCCCACACGTCATAATCAATCTTTAATCAACTATGTTAACGTATGTTGACATTCTTTACTGAAACACCAGTTTACTCTTACTATCATGACTGAGCTGGCGATTTTGTCCATCTTTTGACAGAATGAAATGAAATAAGTTTCTTACTTCCAGAACCTAATCTAAAACCGATTTCACATCACTTTCTCTGCACTGCTCCAAGCTTCTGTCCGTGTCTCCCGCACACACGCAGAGTGTAAAACCCTCATGGGACCCTAACATGCCTGAAGTTCACAAACACACACCATGTGGTGCACTTGTGTGTGAGATCACGCACTGTTGAGCAAAACACACCTAAAGGATCTGACCTGAACACGTTCCACAGCTGATCTAATAGACTGAGTCACTCTTCCTTTAAAGATGGTTCATTGTGACTCGAGGGAAATCCAAACCAATACAGCTATGACCTAATGGAATGGGAAAAAAATTACAGTTTAATCATTTGCTATGAAGATAAGATATTTAACCATCAGTGTCAAATTACTACAAATGAGAGGATTTTCCACTTATTTACATATTTATGTCCTCCACATACAACAATAGGGCTGGCAAGAGGTGACCAGTTGCGCAAAGATTACCTTCTTTGGGGGATAAAATTACCAAAATTTTGTCTTTTAATGCAAGTTTAGGACACTTAATAAGGGGTGGATCTGTTAGGGAGTTGCTCCTCTCTGATAGAAGGTTCACGTAACACCGTGCCTTTTAATGCACAGTATACACTACTCAAATAACTCATGATTACAATTTGTACCAATACCTTAATGTAATTATTGAATTACACTTTTTATTATAAATGGAAGCATAAACAAATATTATATACTGTATTTAATAATCACCTATAATATATAATAGTAATTTGGTGATGACGTTATGAGTGACATGAGAGGTATTAAGAAGAAAATGCATCACATTGAAAACAGAAGAGAAGGGAAGAAAAAGTGGAAAGGAACGAGAGGACGAGGGAGGGAAGGGAGGAAGGAGAGAAAAAAAGAAAGAAACGGAAAATGTGTACACAATACTATATCACATGTCAAATGTCAGTAGCAGCCACACAATTAATATATTTGAATAGGAGTGGGAGTAATTTTGTCTTCTTCCCAGTCTTTTTTAAGTTAAATTTATTATTATTAATACGAATTGTTGCTCAAAAAATTTATTTTACTTTTAAATTTTATTTTAGAAGATTTTTTTGTTATTTGATTATTGTTAAATTTGATGTTATTTTTGAAAATGGGGGCAGATATTATATGATTTTTTCTTCTTCTGCTACCTTTCATTTTATTTTATTTTATTTTATTTCATATTATTATTATTTTATTTTATTTTTTAATTTGTTTTATGTTTTTTGAATGTATTTTGTTTGTTTTAAACGAAATGAAATGAAATTATTGAACTAAACTAAACTATTTTGCCCACATTATGTTGGGGGGTGTATGTATTTTCCAGGCACATAGTTCAATTCTATACCACAATCAAGTATTTATTACCTTCAGTTGTTATAAAATCTCTGTATATATCAAAAGTAAATTAGATTTTGCGTCTAAACATCTTGAAATTGGCCTCTGCCTCTTTAAGAACCTCCTGCCCAACTCTCCCACTTCAGCATGTCTTCACAACAATGCTTTGGGGGAGGGGTGCTGTGTGGGGGAGGAGCTTGGCTGCTGACTGAGCTCCAGGGAGGAGCTTTGTGTAAATAGGCGGTGCTTTGTACCAGCAAGAGTTTAGGAAGCTCCAGATAACAAGATTCTAGGATGAATGAGTCAAAGCAGCACTCTGGGTATGTTTTTGATGAGGGCATGACATTTTTACAAGTTCAAAAAGTCAATTTTGCACAACACCACCCCTTTAAATATTTTTTTACAATGTTTTGAATTTTTATAGTGCATTCATTACTCCACAGAGCATTATTACTGCACAAAAATGCTAATTTTACACATTTTTTTATACTATGATCAATGTTATCTGGATCGGCCTTCAACAAGTGGAAAACAAAACACACTTTCGAAAATGCACCTGAATTAAAGATTTTTGGCACTCTGTATGATTTAAAAATTTGTATTTCTTTTTTAACGTCAGACTCACATCACATAACTTTTTAGAACTCGATAATAAACACCCATTCAACTTTATAAATTAAAGAAACTAGAAACGTTTAACAGCAAATACTGGAAGTTGTGTTGATTTTAATACGTGCTGTGGTGCTATAATTAGGTAGTTTTTAAACAGCTTTATGTGACCCAGCAGTGACAAACCTGCTGAGGAACATAGAGTTGGTTTTAAATTGTTTTCTCATTTAAATTATTTGTATTTTAGTACCTTTTCGTTATACACATCACAAATACTTGTAATTTAAAAAAAATCTCTACTCAGAAATGTAATTTGAATCCCATTAAGGGTGAAAATATAGATCTTTTTTAATGGATTTTGACATGAAGAATTTGACAGGTAACAAGCATGTGTGTGTATTTAAGTTTAAACACAATAGTAATAAAAGAGCTCCTCCAAATTAAAGCTGTGTCATCTCCCTTTTAAACACACCTTCCTGCATTGCTGGTTTCAACCCATGCGTCCCCATTTTGCACGCAGGGCTGGGGTCAAGAAGGCCAGCTGATGGCAACACGTGTGTTAAGTGAGGCCAGAACGACACTCACATATATAATGTGACACGTGAGGTCGGTCCATGTGTCCCGTTGTCCCGTCCCATGTCTCTCTGGCGCGCCTCCAACGTCCATCAGGGGAGATCAGAAGAAAAAAAAAAAGAAAAAAAAAACGATGGGGGTGTTGTTGGCCCAGGCCTGAAAATTCTCCTACTCACTTCCGCCTGTAAAAACATTTAAGTCCCACAACAAACCAGCTGACCACAATGGATAAAACAGAAGTGCTCAGGAATTCAAAACGTGCAACATGCAAACAGTCCGAGCCGTAACTAATCAGCTGTTCTGTCCGTGCAGCTGTCTCACCTCTCCAAACACCCTTTAGGATGCTGCAGTGCATAAACATGTAATACATGGTCTACATGGTGTCTGCCACTGCAGCCTTATGATGTCAAAGTTTGACCATGAATGAAAACAAGACTAAAATTAGTGTCTTAGGAAACTGTACCCCTTTCAAGTTAACTGATATTCTTGGCCCTCATTGTCGCCCCCGCCTCCGCTGTCAGGAGTGCTTTTAGATTGTATCCACAGTTGCCAGAACCAATTCCTGCTGCATCAATTTGCCAAAGCAAATGATTGTACATTCCTCTAAAAGCCCTTGAAACACTTGTCTGTGCCTTCATCACCTCTAGATCGGACTACTGCAGTTCCTTATAATCTGGTCTTGGACAATCTTCCCTTCACTGCCTGCAGTAGGTCCAAAATGCTGCTGTGCATCTTTTAACGGACACTAGAACGTGTGACCACATCGTTCCGGTTTTAGCACCGGCTGCCTGTTTGTTTTCCATTGATTTTAAGATTTTTGTTACTGATTTTGAGGTTATAAATGGTGTACTGTTTAACTGAACTTCTTGACTTTAGACAGCCTAAAAGACACCATCATTCCTCATTATCCGTCACCGGTTCTCCTACATTTGACCCAATCGGGAGCCGTGTGGATCAAGTCATGACTTGCAGGGATCCAGCTGTTTTCTGCCAGTAGGATCTGGAAAATTAACGTTTTTTACAACTATGGATGTTCAAAACCAGTATTTTGTGATGCATTGTGATCCAGTCATGCCTACTTTCAGTTCATTAGACTAAACAGTGTTCATACCTACCGATCTTTTATCTGTACATTGTAGTCATTCTAACATTAGGCAATCGTACATGTTGAGGATATTTCACTATCACAATGTAAAATGTATTATTTATTTATAAAGATTATTAATTTCTTTAAAAAATATTCTATATACAATAAAAAATACAAATTACAAATAAAATGAAAGGCAGCAGAATAAAGAAAAAATAATCTTATATCTCTAAAAAAATAAATTCAAACAATAATATTCTACAAAGAGCAAAACCAAAACAAAAAACATCAACTCTTTCTTGTGCAACATTTTATATACACATTACACTATTTCATAATTCTTCAAAATACCAACTTTTATCATTCTCTTAAACATAAATTTTTATCTTTGATTTTTAATGTCACTCTCCACATTATTCCAGAAACTTATTCCTTGGATCGAGGTACACCGTTCCTTTAAACTAGTTTGAAATAGGTTTTACAAATATCTCAATTCCCTTAAAAGTGTAACAACTCTCAATTTTAACAAAATTTAATTGGATGTTTAAAGGTAATGTGTTTTTATGAGCTCTATACATAACTGTTAATCAACCAACTTCAGTAACTCCAATTGATAAAATAATGTATTAGATGGGTGATTATAATGCTTTCTAGTGATAATTCTTACAGCTCTTTTCTGTAAAATAAAAAGGGTTTGGTAATTGTTTTGCATGCTGTTCCCCAAACATCAATACAATAGATTAAGTGTGGAACAATTACTATACAATTATAGAACATTTACAAAGTTTGATCATTGAATAACTCTTACTATATCGCACTTCAATATATTTAGCTATTTTTATTCTTAAATAACTTATGTGAAGTTTCCATGTCAGCTTTCATCAATGATAATACCCAGAAATTTCACCTCACAGACCAAATCTTAACGCCATTGAATCTAAATGGAATATCGACAGTTCTCTTTCTATTACTGAATATCAGTTAGTTTCATCCAAATTTAATGATAATTTATTAAGTTTATACCAATTTTGTATTTTTACAAACTCTGTCTGCATCATCTCATCCGTTTTATATCTTTACCCAAACAAAAAATGTGGTATCATCTTCAAATAGAACACATTAAAAAAGTCCTGACACATTTATTAAGTCATTCATATATAAAATAAATAACTTTGGTCAAAGTACAGAACCCTGAGGAACTCCACATGTGATATTACAAAGTTCAGATCTTACATCATTTATTTGAACAAACTCTGTTTCCTATCTTTCATATAGCTAGATACTCACTGTATTGCTGGTCCTCTAATGCCATATTTATTCAACTTTTCAAGGAGAATAATGTGGTCTGTGGTGTAAAATGCTTTCTTTAAATCAACATAAACACTAACACAGCATTGTTTTAGATCAACAGCAGTTGTTATTTGTTCTATCAATTCGATGAGCGCCATTGATGTAGAATTATTTGCTCCAAACCCATACTGACTGATATTTTGTTTTTCTGTAAATTGATCCAGTCAGAAATAATTCCTCTAAAGTTTTTTAAAAAATGTGGTAACAAAGATATTGGTCTGTAATTGTTGAACACACATTTTCTCTTCATTCTTAAAAAGAGGAATTATCTTTGCTTTTTTTCATATTGTCCAGAAACATTCTTGTTGAAAACGATGAGTTACAGATATATGTAAACGGTTTAACAACATATTTATTATATCCTTAAACACATAGCTGCAAGACTGGGACAACATTCACAAAATAATTATTAAATCCATTTACAATTTCTTTCCGATTATGGATTACATTGCCATCTTTTACAAAATTTTGGGAAATACCCAATTTTACACTATTTGTTGTGGAAATCTTAATTTAAGAAACAGTTGATAACAAAACAAAAAGGTACTTTGTAGAATAGTTGTCTGGGTTTAATTGCAGCTGCAAGGCACAAAAATGTAACACAGGTCTGCAGCATCTGTGCTAAAAAGTTATGCGAAGAGGCAGATCCTCTTACCTGATATCTGAATGTTTATCTAAACAGACAAGAAGAGAACATTAGACAAACTGTTCCTAGTAGGGGTGACTATCTCCACCACATCCTGTCCTGATGGTAAAACACCTTATCCCAGTGAGAACAGAATATAAACAATGAAGTCATAAAACAATAAAGTCAAACAGGAGCTAAACAATAAACAATGGCGTTAAACCTGGGTGATATTTGGGTCAGCAAAAAGGGGTCAGTGACTCATAGATTTTGGAAGCATGTGAAAGTGAGAGAAAGGCCTAAGTTATTTTTTCATTACACTACTCGCCATGTTGCTTTCATATCACCATTACTTTTTGGTTAATAAATCACTGTAATATTCCTTATATTGCTTTATTATAATCCATGCAAATGTTTTTTTATACTTGTTGTATCTCTTCCGCTTCTTTTGTTCTCAATTTCAAGAAGCAAGTATGATTTTTACAAGCATTTCTCAACCCTTTCACCATCCATGGTTTGTCAACAATAATTCTCTTTCCATAATTTTTTCCCACACAATTATTTTCACTCAGAGCTCCTAAAATATTCATAAATACATCATATGCTCTGTTTACATAATTAAAATACACATCCTTCCAGTTTTGTTTTTAAATTGTCTTTTAAATTATCCAAAGCATTTTTGATATGTTTTTTTCTCCCTTATTTGTATATAAGATTTCATTAAATAGCAGGATATTTATAAATGTATTTGGGGTCATGGTGCTTGTACTATGGTCAATTAAGAATTCGGACTCGTGATTCTTGAGTCAGTGCAAGGATTTGGATCATTAATCCGGGGTGAATCAGTAACCCACCGGCTCTAGCTTGATTATATGTAACTCCGGCCTGCCATAGTCGCGGTGAGTCATGACAGAAAGAGGGTGCCGTTTCCTCGAGTTACGTCATTAGTTCTTCTCCGAGTCAAAACAACTATTGGCTGCAGTGAGAGCATCTCGCCGCAGCCTCTCAGAAAATCCGTTTGAAGTGTCTCCAAACGATTATAAGGCTCTAACAAACAGCGATCGCTCGTTCGGTTCGCAGTCCCGACGTTGCTTCGCCGAGGCCGAAGCGGAGGAGGAGGAGCGAAGGAAGCCGAGCCTAGCCGAGCGCTTCGTCCGGAGCAGGTGCTGCTTAGGAATAACCCCACGCACCTGTCGCGCCACAGGTAAATTACACGCTGCCGAGACAAACATGATGGACGACGTTGTGTGTCGTGACGATAAGATGTGTGGGGGGCTGCCCCCGTGTCTGACGCATCACATTAGCTCTTTAGCTAGCTAACGTTTGCTCTCCACATCCGGTGCTAGCCCGCTAATCTAAGGGATGCTGCGGTTTCTTCTTCATCTTTTTTCATTATTATTTATTTTGATCATTTCTGCCATCCTTAGGTCCACATTTAAACAATTTTAATCACCGTATCTCATAATGTATCACCGTATTTTTGAGGAGCGGTGGAGAAAGAGCAAACGGTTGTGGCCTCATTTGCCTGCACACCATCATGACAGAGACTGATACATTTCATGAGAACGTTGGTGATGCTGCTCTGGACCAGGCACTCATTTATCACCCTTTACAGCCGCACACAGCCATTGTTCTATTTATCAGCCACGAATCAGGAAGACATGTTGTGTTTACATGTTTTTTGAATATATATATTTTTTAATTTGCCATGTGTAATACATGAAATGTCAATAATATGTGTTAAAACAAATCATTTACAATTTCTCATCTCAATTGAAATTCTCATTTTTTTTATAATGTAGCATATAAACAGATGTTAATATTTATTAAATTGTAAAATCTTAGAAAATAGGAGGTAATATGTTATGAACATATTGAGTAAAGAAAATGGCTGTTTTTTTTCAGCATTTTTACCCACATCCTTCAAACATAAGCTGCAAAAATTCTTTATTTACATACATTAACATGAATAGCCTACTGTGATCTGTATTGACTAGCTAGAAAGAAGGCACTGAGTGACTTTAGCATCATGATTTCACAGTGTGCCTATCACTTTTCCAGTATGTATTTTGAGACGTACTTCTATTGTCACTTAACTGGCAGCATGGTGACTAACAGAGTGTTCTTCAATGCCAGCTCTTTTTTTTACAGACAGAAGTTATTGTGATTCTGTCTTGGATATTTAGTTCTTACAAGCTGAATAAAAAGGTGTCTTTAAGTTTCGTAGTGTCCTACATAAGTGGACCTGAACTTGGATTATGAGTGTTCTGATGAGCTAATGAGCATTAAGCAGATGAAATCAGATGTGAATCTTAAAATAGTCCCATAACGGGAATCAAAGATGCTTTTATGAAATGTGTATTGGATGTATAAAATATATATGGTTGAAATGCATCCTGCCAAAGGCTCCAAGGACAGTGTTCTAATTGATGTCAGCTAAAGTTTGTGAGAGGCCACTGATTGGTTTTAGGAGGGTTGTTGTGAGGTGAGACGAGGTAAGGATTTCTCTTCTGTCCACACAAGAGGATTGCAGGAATGGCTTTTCTTCCAAAGTTTATTTGTCAGGACTATTAACATACAAACTTTTGTTGTTAATTGCGCTCTCTTTTATTTGTGCAAAAATATATTAAGAGCCACAGAAAGGTATTGATGCTAGATGCTGCTATTTCAAAATAAGATGATACAACAGGGTGTCCTGACACTTTCTCTTTGTGGAGTACATAATATTGATTGATTGACCTAGATCATTGTTGTATAAAGTACCACAAAGTGATACTTGTGTAAAAGTACAAGTATCTTACCAAAAAATTTATTTGGTAAAAGTTAAAGTCTCCTTTAGGGATGTTACTTCAGTCTTAAAGTATCTGTTATTTTTTTGTACTTAAGTATTAAAAGTAAAAGTATTGATTTAAAATGAGCAGTCAGATTTTACGTAATGATATTTATTAGGCGGCTCAGTTGGTAGAGCTGATGCCTCTCAGCAAGATGGTCGCCGGTTGAAATCCTGGCATGCTTGGGTTCTCTCCGGACACTCCGGCTTCCTCCCAAACACCAAAAACATGACTGTCAGGTTAATTGATAACTCTAAATTTTCCCTAGGTGTGAGTGAGAGAGAGTGAATGGTTGTCTGTCTCGTTTGTCTCTATGTGTGGCCCTGTGATGGACTTGCAACCTGTCCAGTGTGTACCCTGCCCCTTGCACTGTGACTGCTGGATATGGGCACCAGTGACCCCCGTGACCCTAGAAGAAGAACAAATGGGTATAAGATAATGGATAGATGGTTTGATGGACATTTATTAGGAGGTGACCTCCCTCGAAAAAAAAATGCAGAAATGACTATATCATATTAAAATAATTAATTTAGGGTAAATTTAGGATGCAATAGTTTAGCTGTTTCAGTTTATATACGTATATCAAGGATGCACAAACCTTTTCCACAAAATGAAAATCTGTTCAAGGTAGGGATAGGCGATATGGACTAAAAATTTTATCACAGTAATTTCTGTTTTATCACGATAATGATAAGTGATGATAATGTCTATATATATATA
>JAUBOC010000089.1:15667892-15682896 GCA_032275365.1 Anablepsoides cearensis
TGCTCTTGTTTATTTGACATGAAAACAGTGTTCATCAACCAACAACAGCTGGGGTCACAGGTCTCTGCTGCTGGTATGTTGTGGGTCAAAAGCTGAAAAGTTTGGGAACCACTGGTCTAAACATAATAGTAGGACAGGGCCTTAACTACGACAGCGTATTAGGGCCACACAACAAGATTTTTCTTTTTTTAATTACGAGAATAAAAACAGAATATTATGAGAAAATAAAGTCATAATATTACAAGAATAAACTTACACTACCTCATCATTTTCCTAACACCTGCTGTGGATAACTTCCAATGTGTGTCACTGTGTTTATGAAATAATCTGCAATGATTCTTGGTGCACTGTTGGTGTATTATGCTTCCATCCAAACCATGTGACGACTAAATCTGTCAATGCAGCCATTAACTGCAATACAGCTTCAGTTATTATAGTCATTTGTGCAATTGTAATATTATGACTTTAATCTCATAATATTATGACTTTAATCTCGTAGAATTATGACTTTATTCTTGTAATATTATGAATTTAAACTTGTAATACTACGACTATATTCTCTATATTTTATTTATTTATTATACCTAATTTTTTAATACTTTATTATGACTTTATTCTAGGAATATTACAGCTTTATTCTCATACGGCTGTGTTTTTTTTTAATATTGCATCTTTAATGTTGTAATATTATGACTTTATTCATGTAATTTAAAAAAAAATCTTTAGTGACCATAATACTCTGTCGTAGTTAACAATGACAGTTGCAACAACAAAAAAAAATAATAATAATTTTTCTCACTCCTGTTTTTTTTTTTCTGTCGTCAAAATACTTTGATGAATGAGTTTTGTGTGATTTAGTATCTCAACCACTTTTATCTGCAAGGGCTGTGGGCATGGACTGTGAATATTGGTTTGTTGCTGTTCAAGCCATGATTATAATGAGCTGATTGATCTGACAATGATGTATTGTGCAGCTTTACTCAAGATTTTGCAAGATCTTTCTATTTTATTAGTATTTTTATTGTTTTCTTACAAAGTATGACTTGAGAAGTTGGTCCTTTGGGTTTTATTTATTTGTTATGATAAATTCCTTGATTAAAAACATTTGACTGGATTAGATTTCCTTTCAAGACAAATTTTTTTAAAACCTCTCAGAATGTTATAAATAGACCTACAACTGATTAACTTTTGAAGTCACTGATTCAAGATGGCTGCCACAACCAATTGACTTTATGGCATGTCAGTTTTATAGCATTGAGCTACAGCTTGATGTAACTGAGAGTCATACTTTTAGAAGGAGGTTCTGTGATAATAGCATGACATTGTGCAGAACATTGTTTGCCTACAGCTTTATAGTTTCTCAACATAGGATGATATTAATCTAACACTCGTAAGGCAGTTAGTTATACATGCATTCTGTACAGGAATGCTAGGCCAGATGAAACAAGATCTGATGAGATAAATGTCATCAGACAGGTGCTTTCCTGTCAAGGTTGGTTCTTCATGATTGTACATACTGTACATCACCATAGCAACAGCCGACCTGAGGAAGAGCTCCTGTTCTCTTCTCTCCTCCTCTTATTAAATCCAGGTTACGCTAGCCCAGATTAAGGTTAAAGCTAACTGAAGCTTCATTGAATAACGCTGTGGTGTTTAAAGCTTAATCCACCATTGTATAGTGTGTCTATAAAAAGAATTTGATCTCCCCTCAAATGTGATTACTGCAGCTTAATGTCATTTACATTTTTGCATTTTTTCCCCTTACAACTGAAAAAACAAGCTGTAGCACAATAATTTACCACAAATAGAAATAAATGTAATTTAGTAACTGATTGATTTAGTTGATTTAGTTTATAAATATTCTGTTTGTTAGTATTTGAGATTAAACATTTAGCTGTAAATTTCCTTTAAAAACACAAGTTTTGCTTCTCAAACCTGAGCGATCAAATCTTTAAAATAAGGATCTTAATGCGTTGCAGAGTCTGCATTTATTAGGGTAATCCCGTTCCCAGCCGGTCACGATTCCGCCACATCGACATTATCCCAAATAAATAAATAACTGTATCAAAACGTATAGGGTGCATGTGGGTGTGTTCCAGCCTTCGCCCTGACGCTGCAGTCCCTCCAAAGTGTCTGCAGCGGTGCAGACACTCTCTGACGTGAATACTGATTTCCAGCTAGCAGAGGAGCGAGGCTGTAGCCGAAAAAACCGCGGCAGAGATGATCTTCATTCAGACTGCTGGTGTTGTGGCGCGTTGTGTAATACAATGTAGTTAGGGTGCATTTGAGGTGAACGCGGCAGCTCTGCAGAGAGAAATGGCAGCAGGAGTGAGACGACTGAGAGGGGGGGTGGGGGGTGGTGGGATGCAGAGATTTTTCAGAGAGGAAGACTGCGCGCGCGAGAGAGAGCATCCCTAACTGCCGTTGGTGCTATTTTTAACCGAGCCTCTATACTCCACGGTCCTGAGACGCTCTCCCGCATCCAAAACATGTGCAAATCAGCCGAAAGACGGTCACGCTAATGGCTTAATTTATTATACAGAACGTTATCGACCATAGCGTGACGAAGTGGGGGCAGCTTTTGTCCTGAACACCTGCTAACCACAAGAAAAATCTCAATGAATGAAGGAGAGGGGGAGGTTAAAGATATTCGTTAGGCAATCAAGGTCAGTTTTTTGCTTCAGAAGGAGCTCTGCAAAATTTCATCCTGTTTATCAGAGAAAGTGTTTGCGACAGAAAGAGGAACTGAGCATGATAGGGCGTAGGGGGGAGAAGCAGAGGAAGTACTAGTTCTTTGTCTCGTCAGATAATGTGAAAAGGACTCTGGGAAAAAAAAATCAGTCTTTTTTTTTTTTTTTTGTTGTCTTCATTATATTTGTTTTCTTCTTTCACTTCCTTCCAGGCTGAGTCACCACTGGTAAGGAGGAAGGTCTGGAGAGGGAACGCGAGAGGAGGAGGCATTGGAGGAGGAGAAGGAGGGGGAGAAAAAGAAGAAGAAGAGAAGAAGACAGGGAGATAAGCCACAAACAGGAAGCAAAGTGACACACACACACACTGAGAAATACACACCGCTTGTTTGTGCGCGTGTGTGTGTCTGAGAAAGAGAGAGGCTGCGCGAACTAAAGGGTGAACGGGAACGACAGGAAGGGAGGGAGAGTGACGCGGAGACTGGGAGAGCCGCCCCCCCCCCTCCTCCTCCTCTCCTCCTCTCCCTCTCTTTCTCTCCTCTCCTCCCCTCCTCCCCTCTCTCTCTGTGTTGAGCAGAAGTGTAACGGCATCAGACTCGGCGTGAAGGAACCATGAGCGATGTCACCGTCGTTAGAGAGGGATGGCTCCAGAAAAGGGGTAAGTCTATCCATATCCTCTGCTGTTCGACTGCCCCTCCACTGTGCCTCTCTCTTCTCTCTCTCCTCCTCTGCCTCTTGTCTAGACTGAGGGCCTCGCTCTGCCTATCCACATGTGCCGGCGGGAGGATGTAAGTGTTTGTGTCTTAGCGTGTGAGTGATCACATGGATGTCTGATCATCTAGCGTGCGACTAAACGTGTTTTATTCTTCCTCACAGCAACGTATGTCTCGTTTAAAAGCTCGGCTTGCTGTTTGGTTGCTAAGTGTCTTATTTGGTTCAGTCAGATTAGGTCTGAAAAAGCTTTGTGCATGTGCATGCATGGTGTGTGTGTGCAGTTACTGTAGTAACATCTAACAGACCACTAGCTACACTGCTGCTGGGCAGTGTTTTGTCTTGGTAGTCTGTGAAATGAAACTAATTTTGGCTTTTGAAGTGTTTTTTTTAACAGATTTGTGTGCTCGGTTTAGAGGATATTCTAAATGGTGTCACTGATGGTCATATGCTACGGGTTTGAGGGGACAGTTGAGGTCAAGAGAAGTGGTGACAACACATCCTGTTTACAACCAAATGAGTAAAAAAATTGAAAAAAAAATGTAGTTGTTAAAGGTCACATGGCAGAAATATAACTTCCCTGTTCTTAGACATTCTCAGCTTAGCATTTCCTCTGTGATTTTGTTGCAAAAGGTGAAAAGTCATGTTATTAACACTGACTGAAAACCTTTTGGCCTTTGTTTTGTTATTAATATTTTCTTTATGAATCACAGTGCCGGCACTGATTCCTTTCAGGCACAGGGAAAAGGTTTATGAGAATAAAATGCATGTGTTTGGGAGTGAGGGGATTTCCAGACTTTGACCAATGAGCATCATCCTCTTGACAATGTGATGGTGTTTAGGAATGTGTAACAGAAACTGTAGAGCAGGAAGTGACATGGCTACACAACAGACTGTAGATTTCTGGGTAATGTAGGCTCATCCTGCAGCACGGCAGGAGACCATGCTGCTCCTTACTGCATGCAGTGAACGAGACAGACACACAAAGAATGCAGTTTGTGTTGCTGAAGTAGAAGGAGGGAGGATGAGGAGGAGGGGGGGGTATTTTGTGTGGCAGCATGCCGGTGTGATCCTCAGTTGTCTGTGCAAATTAGGAGAAACGCATCGCCTTCAGTCACGACGCAGTAATACCAGTGTTTGTCAGTGTGAGCGAGAGGTTAGTGAGCAAAGGAGGGGGCTGGGTGTGTGTGTGTGTCAAGAATATGAAGGTTTGTCTGCATCCTATGCTGAACAGTTGTCTGTATAGACGTGTGTGTGTGTGGTGGGGAGAGGGATGCAGGGTCAGAGTGCTGACTCACTGTCCGGGTCGTGATACAGCAAAGACTGCAGTCTTAGTCATTTTAAAGCCGGTTACTGAAACGAAACAGGAGAGCCCGTGAACGATAGTAACACGTGATTACACAAAACAGCTTCTATATTCAGCTGTATTCCCCCATAAATGTTCACATCTACCTTTATAATCGACCTTATTTGGTAAAAAATGGAACAGTAACAAAGAAGCTGAAACATAAAAGGATTAAAATGACTTAAACAACCCGAGAAACTTCACAACAGGCTCCTTTTTATAATTGGCTATAGTTGCCTTGAAGGTTTTAATTAAAACAGTCATGCAAACATTATCATTAAAGGGTCTAAATAACTAATACTTTGTGTTTATTGTTTAAACACTGATTAAATAGCTAAGGACAAACTAATGTTCCTGTTTTTGCCTTTTAATTTATATGTAGGTAAATATTAAAAAAACAAGTGAACTTTGTTATATTGTATATATTCATTTTGTATCAATTAATTTCATTTTCTTTTTGAAGTTTATTTCTGCTGGACGTTAATAGTTTATTGCAGCACTGATTCTAAAATAGCATTTTTAGTAATGATTAGATATAAAGACATAAAAAATGATCATTTTTCCTGTAGTACACATTCTACAAAATGTTTTGCACCCCTCAAAAGCTGATAGTTTGAAAAGCCTGGTCAGTTTTCTAGACCAGGGGTTCCCAACCTTTTTAGACTTGTGTACCCCCTGAGCCACTGTGTCATACCACTGGTACCCCCTCAGTCAAACTTTATGATGATTGTCCAAAACTTTATTGTACAACAGCTAATTATTGAATGAAATTTGTTTATTTAACCTCCTTAATTTGAACATTTAATATTCAGGCATTTTATTCTTTACAACTCAGTCACTTTTAATGCAACATATTTATCTTTATGTTTAATTTAAGTAATTAAATAAATCAATGCAAAATTAATAATAAACCTGCCTTTGTTATGACAAAAACGGGAGCTCAATTGAATAAGTCCCATCCAAACAGACATTTAAACTTAAGAAATAAGGAATGAAACACTTGACAAAAATAATATTCACTCTCTGTATCAGTTGAGCTTTAGTGAGACACCTAAGCTTGTTTGTCTTTGGTAAGCTGTGATAGAACTGACGGCAGTGTGGAAATAACTGTAAC
Organism: Anablepsoides cearensis; assembly: GCA_032275365.1. NCBI lineage: Eukaryota > Metazoa > Chordata > Actinopteri > Cyprinodontiformes > Rivulidae > Anablepsoides > Anablepsoides cearensis. The sequence continues at coordinate 15,673,750 of JAUBOC010000089.1, forward strand.
CAAGCTCTTCTCCACATCCAGTTTGTTGCTCATAGACTAGATGTTGATTGGGCTCTTTTTCCTCTCTTTTGTTTGTTAAAATTTTGGTTTATTTTGCATAAAGTATAACATATCTAGGGCTCTATAAAATTTGTTATTGTTTTTTTCCCCCCAAATTCTATTTTTATTTTTCTAAATTCCACTTTTTCCATTTTTTTCCCCCCGAATTCCACATTTTCATTCTAACCAGATTTATTAACCTAAAAAGTGTGTGATTATAAAGTGATTTAACAACTGAATAGCCACAGAATAAAAATGTAATTGCTGTTATTTCATTTTAGACCCCCCCCCACCCATATTTACAGTGCTTTATCAAAAAACGAACAAAGCGATTTTATATTTTTTAAAGAAGTATCTGATTCAAATTCAATTCAATTAAAAAATACTTTATTGATCCCAGAGGGAAATTAGATGTTGTAGTAAATCATTTAACTCTAGCGTTATTGTAGATGCTGATGGCTGTGGGCAGGTCTGTATTACAACCAAATTGAAGAAGCCTCCAACTGACGAAACACTGTTTTTCTATGACAGTCTGATGAAGACGATGGTCAGGGTTGTCCACAATGTTCTTGATTTTATATAAAATCCTTCTTTGCACCATCATCTCCAGCGGTTCCACAGTCGTCCCCAGAACAGAATCAGCCGTCTTTATCAGGCTCTGATGCTGCTGCCCCAACAGATGACAGCAGAAGAGATGAAGCTCTCAACAACAGACTTATAGCATCTTGCTGCAGACATTGAAGGATCTCAGCTTCCTCAAGAAGTACAGTCTGCTCTGTCTTTTCTTATAGACTGCTTCACTGTTGAGTCTCCAGTCTAATCTGTTGTCCAGATGAACACCGAGGTATTTGTGTTCCTCAACCACCTCCACTTCTTCTCCCATGATGGAAACAGGGTTTGATCTTACACTATTTATCCTGAAATCTACAATCATCTCCTTTGTTTTGTTAATATTCAAGATGAGATGATTGTTACCACACCATGCCACAAAGTGGTCTACCAGCTCTCTGTACTCGGCATCCTGTCCATCTCTGATACACCCAACAACTGCAGAGTCATCTGAGTATTTCTGCAGATGACAGCAGTCTGACTGGTGCTGGAAGTCTGAGGTGTACAGGGTGAAAAGGAATGGTGAGAGTACAGTCCCCTGTGGTGCTCCAGTGCTGCTGACCACCTGGTTAGACACACAGTCCTTCAGTCTCACAAACTGGGGTCTATTTGTCAGGTAGTCTTTGATCCAGCTGATTGTTGAGGCCTCCACTGGAGTCTTCTGGAGTTGGAGACAAAGTAACACAGGCTGAATTGTGGAGAAATCAAAGAACATGATCCTCACAGTGCTGCCTGCTTTGACAGATGACGGTGGGTTTGTTGTAGCAGGTGTATAATGGCATCTTCAACTCCAACTCCACAGCGATAAGCAAGCTGAAGGGGTCCTGATGTGTGCTTGTTTGCTTACTCAGGTGGGTCAACAGGAGCTCTAGGACCTTAATGATGTGGGATGTCAGGGCAACAGGTCTGTAGTCGTTGAGAGCTGATTGATGAGTTTTCTTTGGTACTGGAACCAGACAGGATGTCTTCCACAACACTGGAACCTTCTCTTGGGTCAAGCTAAGGTGGAAGATGTGTTGCAGAGTCCCACAGAGTTGCTCTGCACAGGGTTTCAGGACTCTGGGGCTGACACCATCTGGACCTGCAGCCCTGTGGTTCAGTCTCTCTAGCTACCTCTTCAGATACAGAAAAGTAAGATAGAGGCAGCAGCATCTCCTGATATGGTTGAAGACACACTTGTTGAAGCAGGAGAGTCCATAACTGTGGTTGAAGATAAAACATCTGAGGTTTGACAGGAAAGCTGTGGGTCAAAGGAGGGTGGGATGTCTGTTCAGCTGGGGGCAGGCGAGGAGGAAGATGAGCTTGTTCCTGAGCTAAATCTGTTGAAGAATGTGTTTGGCTCATTTGCTCTGTCCAGACTTCCATCCGACCGATTCTCCTTTTGCTTGAAGCCTGGGATCTTCATTTTGTTTTGTCAATTCTACAATTCTGTCTGCGTTTTGTTTTACAGACCTGGGAAATTTTTCCACATACCCCCTGTAATATGCTCGCGTACCACTAGGGGTATGCGTACGCCTGGTTGGGAATCACTGCTTTAGACTGTCTGACCCCTTTTAGGCTGTTAAAGCCTTGTTGTTTCTAATTTACTGAAACAGTTTGCATGTGCGAGTTTGAGCACTCTTTACTCAGCTTCGATGAGGCTTTTTGTTGTAGTTTATCTTCAGTAATTGAACCAGCACGAGTGATTTGTGTAAACATAAAAATTCTCTTGATGGAAGAGTTTTAAAGAAGTAAAGTGTCAAAAAAAAAATCAGGCGTTTCAGAGTCGCAATGATGACTTTTTTTTTGCTCATGGACTGTCATGGAAAAGATCCCCTTTCTTTGTTTTATGAAACCAGTGATTGTTTCTGAGATATGGAGCTTTTGTTTGACAAACTGTTATAAAAACTGGTCAAACACTGCATAAACCAGAGGGACAAACACAAACCATTAAATTACACACACTGGCAGATGCTCTGCTGTGATGAAGGGTGGGCGATAATGTAACTGTAACATAACCAGAGAAAGGATGTTAAATTAACTCTGAGAAAGTAATCATTGGATACATCTATACATCTACAGGGGTTAGACAATGAAACTGAAACACCTGTCATTTTAGTGTGGGAGGTTTCATAGCTAAACTGGACCAGCCTGGTGGCCAATCTTCATTAATTGTACATTGCACCAGTAAGAGCAGAGTGTGAAGATTGAATTATCAGGGTAAGAGCACAGTTTTGCTCAAAATATTGCAATGCACACAACATTATGGGTGACATACCAGAGTTCAACAGAGGACAAATTGTTGGTGCACATCTTGCTGGAGCATCTGGGACCAAGACAGCAAGTCTTTGTGATGTATCCAGGGTAATGTCAGCATACCACCAAGAAGGACCAACCACATCCAACAGAATTAACTGTGGATCCAAGAGGAAGCTGTCTGAAAGGGATGTTGTGGTCTAAAACCAGGTGTTTCAGTTTCATTGCCTATCCCCTCTAATTGACCTTAGCAAACACAAAAGTAGCAATAATTCAGTCAATTTACCAGATATTGAGCTACTAATGGTGTGGTAGTAGCTGAGACTTATTCTTATTATATACTACTTCACAATATGTTTGGTTAAAGCTTTGCAAACGTAAAGCTTGTTGAAAGGTGAACAATTCTTTTTTGCTCAGTTTGCTCACCATCAAAGCTTATAACGACTTTGTCTGTGAACTCTGGATGTAACCTCAACACAAAAGATGCAGCGTGTTGCTTAGATGACCGAGTCTTTCAGTACAATTTCCTTCCTCCTTTCATTAAATCAGGATGTGATGTCCCTATCAGCTGTATCATTTCCCTTTTGCGTGGAAATGACAGACAGAAATGAACAATGACAAAACAATAAACCGCATCAGTCAGCACCAGTTGTGGTGAACTGTAATCTAAAATCCAAAGCGGATTCCTCTTGTTTTTCACTAAAGCCATGACTTTGTTGACCTGTGTGAGTCCACAGGGGTCACATTCAGTTATATTGTAGCAGTGGATACTGTTACCTTCACCAACATCAGCCCACACAGCAGTCACCACGCCAGATGGCCAAAAAGGGGAGACGTGGAGAACAGCATCATATTTTCTTTGGCACAATCTTTATCCATTTTTCTCCTGCAAAGCTGCTAATCAGAGGTGAAACATCTATGTTGAAATAAACATCTTTGTTGTGAAATGGTTAGAGTGATGATGTTAGTAGGGTTTTAGCAACAAAGATGACAATCACAAGATGTTGTGTAAACTGCACACTTATTTTTACACTTGTTTATAATCAGGATCTTTCCCTAAACCCAAGGACTTAGAATGTTTTATTTTAAAGTTTAAAGAAAGTTTGAGTGAGTATAACGACATTATGAGCATCAGATGTTAACAATGTATTTACTTTTATCTTTTATATTTAATAAAATTATGCTGATATTTATTTATTTGGGTCCATTTTATTAAAAAAAAAGACTTGTTTAAGTGTTTTATACACAATCTAAAGCCTTCATTTAAAGCTGCAAAAAAGTAGCGTTTTTACAATACATAAGCTGCTTTGTTTTCTTGTTGCTGAAATCAATATTGACTTACCGGTACATTTTAAATTTAATCTCGAAGAAGAAAATCTGTAATAAATTACAATCTACTGTAGATTACTTCACATCACCTAAAACATTGTTTTTATTTATTTTGATCAAGCAGCTGGCCCACCTTGACACCATTTGTCTGCAAATTTAATCTAAAATGTGCTGAATTTTGATCACAGTTCTGTGAGACCTTTTTTTAAGAAGGTTTTTTATTAGCTGTGCTTTTTATTAAAATAAAAATCCCCTCCTGCATCCCAACCTGTCTGCATCTCGCTGTGATCTTGCGAGACATGGAGCTGAAATGAAAAGCATCACATCTTCCCTTTTTATATTGATTGTTTCTTCTGTACTCTGTCTCTGCTGTTTAATCTCTTGGGCTACAGTGTTTGCTTTACTGTATACATAAGACTGCTGTGGGGTTCACTGGGTGCAGTGCAGTGAAGCAGCCATCTTGGCTTAGTGAGTTCAGTGAGTTCAGTGTTGCTGGAGGCAGGCTGGATCAGGTGGCAGTGCCAGATCTCTGATATCAATCACCAGTCGCTGCTGCCGCCACTGTCTGCTGTGTCCCTTTTTCCTCTTTTCTCCACTCGTTCTGTCCTCATTTGATGCAAACCTCCTTTTTTCTATACACGGTCTGTCCATCACACAGAATCCCTCCTTCTATTTCCCTTGTTTCTCTAAACTTACATGCACATGCACAGCAGTAGCCGACAGGGAGACAGTGCAAGCTTTGTTATGAATGGCATCCTCTTGCACATCCGGAGGAAGTGTACTCTCTAGTGTGGCTTTACAAACTGTCTCCATTGTCCTAAGAATGACTCACTCTACACTGCAGATAATGGCAGTCAGCCAGCCAGCCAGCCAAACAGACAGACAGCACAGCACAGAAGGACTAGTCTGCAGAGTCCACAGACAAACAGCACAGGAACGACTGACAGACAGACAGACAAATAGTTCGTGACAGATCCAGCCACCACAGAAAAGAGGCAGGAGACTTGTCAGACACAGCAACTGGAACTGCAACTAGCAGGTGCAGAAACAAAACTGAAAGTGAGCGGTTTAATTTAAACAGGCGGAGCGTTAAATTACTCACTTTAACTTGAAATTGAAGCTTCACAGGGAATAATCTTGTATTAAAATGCTCACTTTTTGTCTGGTAAAAAAATGTAAGCTGACACATGGTGAGTCTATTTTTAGGCATCAGTGTGGCTGGTGATTCCTTTATGTTATAGAAAGACTGATAAAAATGTGAGCTCATAAAGTACTTTTATGAATAAATTAGGGCTGCACGATATTGGAAAAAAAATGACATTGCAATGTTTTCCAATCCTGCAATATATATATATATTGCAATATGAAAAAATACATGCTGCCATCTTGTTGACAATGAACCTGCATCGATCTTACCTCTCTTTTGTTCATGTTACAATGTTTTTGTATGTATTTGAGTTATTCTTATCTTTTATTACTTGCTTTTATTGTGCTGTGACCTGAGTACATTTCTTTTGATCAAATATGCAAACGTGAATTGCGTTTTACCGCTTTCTTGGTTTCTATTTTCGTCCCGCTAAATTGTTAGCATTCATGCTAACCATATTTTGCCTCTTTTCCTCCAGTTCTCTGCAAATTTTCTCATCCTCGTCGTCTTCCTCCACAGTTTGAGAATTATCATCAACACTTTGAAAAACGTTGTTAATATTGTCCCAGATGGTTTAGTGGTTTATTCCCTAGATAACACGTTGATTTAATTTGCCTCCTACATAACAAGACCTGCAATGTGAATATTGCACATGTGTACATTACGATGATGATGCTTAACCAATATATTGTGAAGCTCTATTATAAAACTAAATGGTGGATGTTAGCATTTTATTTAGAATGTTTTTGTGTTTAAGAACAGCTCGTTATACACTGGGCTTGTTGCTTGAGGAGTAATGCAATTGACACCAAATATACCTAGAAGATGTTTCCAAAATTTGTAGCTAAATGATTTTAGGCATTTTAGAGGGATAGTATAAATATTTGAAATGGGTTTTTGTGAAGTTATAAGTTCTTAGTATCTAAAGCCCCCTAATACTGAATTATGACATTGTTATTGCAGAAATAATCACAATGTAAGTGGTGCTTACAAGATTTGCTTGCTCCTGTAGGTCATGGACAGCATAGCGAAGGTCAGGTTTTTTTGTTCAAGCTTAAATTATTGATGTTTGACCTGCATCACTTTTCTCCTTTGAGTGACTATGATAATCATATAGTCTGTTTTACAACATGTTGCAGTGTGATGCTGCAGATTGCAAACAGTAAATTGTGATGATTTTAGCATTAGTAAATATTTATCTGATGCAAAATTGATGCACGGTAAATTATTTCTAATAATATCATTGTGACACTTTGGTTGTTTGAGAAATTCTAGTGAAAATGTATTCTGTTTGCTCAACTCTCCAATGAGAAATCTTATTTCCCCCAAATGTCTGTCCACTGCAAGTAGCACCCTGACTCCACCAAAACTCTGTTTAAAAAATCTAAACTGTTGTTTTAACTCATTGAAGACAGGAAGAGTGTTGAGTAAGGGAAGCAGCCTTTTAAAACCCATGCAGACAGATGGATATCTGAATGTACTAATGTAGTGTGAGGCAGTCTTGAATAAATGAATGAATGGATCAATGAATGAAGCGCTGCTCGCTGCATATGAAGAACTTAGGGGGGGCAAGCAGTAGAGGATGAAGGGAGTAGATGTTGAGTAACAGGATTAGATTGCAGCTGAGGATCATCGAAACGCTGACCTCAAACATTTGATCACAACAAGGAGGGATGCACTGATGAGATTTTTATTGTCACCATTAAAGAAATGTCATACACTATGCATTATCACATCTCATGATGCAGAGTGTAACTCTTGTACAACTCATTGCAATGAAAGTATCATTCCTTGAAGGAATGCAAATCTGCTGCCTTGTTTAAAGGTGTTGTAGGTAGGTTTTAGAAAACTTTGGACTTAAAAAAAAAATGAAGACAGCTTCTAGGTCCTTCCCCTTTGCTCTCTGTTGAGCTACAGCTCTCCCTCCTAAGCTCCTCCCCCACAACACCGCTTGTCGTGAACACGCAAGCTAGTAAATAGTACAAGTGTGTGCCAGGCGGCAGATAAACAGCTGTGCTATAGTCACCGGTAAGAACGAACCATCAACAATATATTTTTGACTATCATGGCTTGCCCACACTTTAACTACATAAATTCTCCTCAAATCTTAACGTATTTTGCCGTAACATGTAAATTACGTTTCACTCTTTCTAAGAGTTATAAATAGCTAGCAAGCTAACATAACGGTAGCTACATCTTAGCAATATGTAATTTTATATAGATTATTATTTCAGCAACATACCAAGCCAGTGAATTAGTAACTTTCAGCTCTTGTTTTGAACAGTGTGACATTTTTATTTGTATGTTATGCAGCTATAGTTTTTGACACAGTCAATGGGCTCCAAGGAGGACATCCATAACGACTTCTACGAGCCAACGAACGGAGAGAAGAGGAAGCTGTGTGTGTGGAGCATCAGGCAGGTCATGTGGGAGACGAGGCAGAGGTCACTGAGTGGGTTCAACTCCTTAGAACCTCAGCAGAGAGGCCATGGTGCATGTGGACCCCTTTGCATTTCAACCCTACCTACCCTACCTACCACACATAGAGGAATACATTTTGCAGGCAGGTGTCTTGCCTCTGGCCAGGAGGATCTGGACCTGCATGCTGTAGTTGAACTTGCAGATGATTGTGAAGACAACAGGCAATTCCACACGCAGCATACAGACAGTTTGTGGTTTGGCAGCGTGGGACTTGGGGTCCTGGACTGCTTTCAAGATCCTGATGGACAATACAGGAGATTTGTTCCAAGGAGGGTATATCTGTTGTGTGTTGTTCTTTCAAAATTTAAAATACTGTCTTGTCATGTCTAAAACATTTTCCTATTTAAAACATTTCTATTAGAACATTTGTAATTATTTTTCAATAAAGGGTTAAATGTTTTTTTTTTTTGTGTGTAATTGCCCATTTGTTAGAACTAATGCATCCCTTTACCATTGTACGCTACTGAATTACCTTTTGGATCAATTACAAAACCCTAACTTTCAGTAGGAATGATTATAAATCACTGGTCATACAATGACAATGAAGGTCACTATGTTACGGACTAATATCTTAAAAATATGCCTTATTTTACATATGGGTAATGCTAAATATGTATCTTTTTTAAGTACCTTGTCACTTTCATCAATATCATCATGAATATCATACGATGACTTGATAACAACAAGAACACAAAGAAATAAAATTTGTTAGAGGTATTTGTTGCAATTACATATAACCCAGAGTATTATCTTCCTGATTTGTGTTTTACCACCTTTTAATAACTTACAGAAGTAGTTTAATCTTACAGCATTACCTATTAGAGCTGCACGAGAAACCGTTTGAGCATCATCACAATGTACATGTGTGCAATAGTCACATCGTAGGTGATGGCTAAGTGCAGGCTAAGTGCTAATGTTGTGAGCAGGCCTCTTATTGTATTTAATTTACTTTTTATTTTAGACAGAGGCAGCGCACAATTACAGTAATTTCACCATATCTGCATGCCTTTGATACTGACCCACAACAGAAAAAGTTGGGATAACTAAATGTAGCTATCAAAACAGAATAGCTTATACTGAGGATGAACGAGTTAGCTGGTAACATTAACGTTTATTATCACCTGACCTGCTGCAACATTCCTGCAGTGCTGCAAACTAACAATCTGTTAGACTGTCTTATCTACAATCTAGAGTAAATGGCATTTGCACGATCACGGGTGATACTGTGACTAGGGCTGCTCGATTATTGCAAAAATGATAATCACGATTATTTTGACTGAAATTGAGATCTAGATTATTTAACAAAA
>JAUBOC010000089.1:15710789-15728999 GCA_032275365.1 Anablepsoides cearensis
CACACACACACACACACACACACACACACACACACACACACACACACACACACACACACACACACACACACTTTGATGCTGGTGTTGCTGTTTGTGGTTACCCATGTTTGTGTTATTGCTTTAAGCAGCCAGTTGAACCACGTCTCCACCGCAGTAACTGACAGCAATTAGAGCTGAATCCAGGCTGACGGCGCAGACGTTCTTAAAGTTTGACAAAACTCTTCTTGCCGTTCAGTTCAATTAAATAAAACTGTCGTTCAGTTTTCAAACGTTTCAAGTGTTTTGAATAATTGCTTTTAAAAGAAAACTACTGACACCGTTTCAAGAAATCCAACAAAATGGTAAAGCTGTGATTTGTTTGAGCCTTTATTTATTAGACACGGACACAACATATATTTTACCCATTTTGATTACGTTTCAAATTGATGTCAGCCTCACAGCCAAACCTGGCAGACAGGTGATACAGGATGAAGATTCTAGATTATAGAAGTAAAACATTTTATTTAGTTGTTATATTTTATTGCAGGTGAGGGTGTTTGGCTCAGAAAGAAGCAGCTGACTAAAGTTCAGCTCTTCATTCCCTCCTGTTTGCTTTGTTTCTACATCACAAACATTTAGAACCAGTTACATTTTAACACAAACATGCCCATCAAGTAGTTTGTGCAGTTTTCCCACTGCGCAAACTAAATCTGCTCTCTGCATGCTTTATTCTTTTAGGGACAGACTTGGACACCCGCCTCTTCTCATAGCGTCAGGTTGTGGTTAATAAAGCAGAATTTATTGCCTCTGGGTCTCTAGATGTAAAACTCTACCTGTAAATATGTTCTAGAATATAAATATTTGGTTTTATCACTTCAATAACAGCACTTATTACAGACAAACTCCCTCACTTGCTTCGTCAGAGACAAAAATAAACAGCTCTGATCTTTCAGACTCAGGTGTTTTGCTCTGGCAGTAATTTACATAAATATAGGAGAGGTTTTTCTGTTAATACATAAATGACGTTTTATTTAAACGTGAGCAAACTTCACCAGTCTCTTTGTGAAAATGCTGATTTTGATTCTTTTTTCAACATCTGCAGTCTTTTTTTGTCTGTTTAGTACATGATATTATATTTTAGTTGAGGATGTGTGAATCTTAATTAACCGCACAGCAAATTAAAGCAGCGACACTTGAAGAAGTGGCGAAAGTTTGACTGTTGGGTTCCTTTCCAGCAGTTCATTTGCCAAACCAATCGGCCTCTCTCTTGACTTCCCATCTTTCTTTTCTCCTCCATTCCTCTCCTGCTTGTGTCTATTTATGAAAACACCTATGGGGGGAAAATTCAGCCAGGATGACAGTCAGAGATGAAATGGATTTGGATTCCCTCACTTTTCCATTTCTCAAATTTTTAATCGGGACCGTTTTTTTTTTTTTTTTTTGCAATCTTGGTTCATTCCCTTAGTGTAACTGTCACCTGCTCCCCTCCCAGATAGTTATGTAGTTCAGCAAGTGCCAGGCCTGGGCAAACACACACACACACACTCACAGGAAATTCTTACCTCGGTGGACAAATTGTGACCACACATGGCACAAAAACACACACGTACACAAGCCATTACAAACCTGCCACAGTCACAGCTGCCAGTACACTGATGAAGGCCCACCTGTCGTGTTACCTTTACACACACACACACACATGGACAGCCAGAGAGCTAGGTGGTCTCTGAGCATCACTCCAGTGTCCATATGCAAACCTCCCTGAACAATTAATGGAAGGATGTGTGCCCCTTGGCCTCATGGGTAATTTGTACAACTCAACTGGTTTAGCACAGCAGGCTGGTGTCATTTTGGCGCCACATGTGTAGCAGCGGACCTGACGACTGACAAGTAAGAAAGAAGGGATGGTGGAGGTAAGGGATTAAAAAACAAACAAAAAAAAGAGAGAATGAACTTCCTGCCAACACAGCAGAGCAGGGCGGATGTAAGGATGCAGCAGATGAAGATGGAGGCTCAGGGGCAAGGCCAGTTAGGCCACTAATGAGTGCTGCATGGGAGGCAGTTTGGTGAGGGCGGCGGTGTTGGCGGCGGCGGCGCTCGGCCCGTCTTTAACTAGACTGGTGTATTGATTAAACCCCATCGCCAAGATCCTCGCCTGCGCCATGCCAACGCAGCCCAGAGGGTAACATGGAAGATGTGTGTGTGTGTGTGCGGTGAGGAAGGGGGCTAGATGAGGCGCCAGCTGCCAGGCGCCTCCACCCGCCTCCCTCACGCACACACACACACACACACACGCTCCCCTCCGCTATCTATCATCTCAATATGGTGCGGGCAGCCAGTTTGTGTTGTGCTAATTTCCTCCAATAAATCAGTAATTATTGCTGTGCCGTCCCTGCTGTCTCCCCCCCCCTCCCCTCCACCCCTCTCCTGTTCTCTCCCGCCTTTTTCCTGCAGCTGTTTTTCCATTTGTCCAGAGAGCGAGTGTTCTCGGAGGAGCGCACGCGCTTCTACGGAGCCGAGATCGTCTCCGCTCTCGATTACCTGCATTCAGCCAAGATCGTGTACCGGGACCTGAAGGTAAACAGAACCGGGGCGCAGAAGGCGAGGCCGGAGGGTGCGCCGATCAGACGCAGCGTTTCTTGCTTTTATTTATTCAGTCGTCCTGTTTGGAGACAAGTCTCTGAAAAATTTGGTGTAATTAAAAAGTGTTGCAGGAAAGGAGCTCAGGCCGACACAAAGCTGTATGTGTTGGAAGCAGGTGCTGATGCCACAGAGGTAGAAAGGTAGATGCCTCTGTCTGAGTGCCTGCCCGGCAGCCTTGGCCTCAGCCTCGCAAACAGCAGCCAAGAAAACAGGAGGAAAAAAAAAAAATCAGACACACAGTGAGCAAAACACTTCAACCATTAAAATTAAAAGGTTGAGTGGCTCCACAACATGCCTGAAGTTTATTTCCCTCGTTTGCTCAGAGTTGTGTGTCGTGAGTGTGTGCACGAGCAAACATCTCCACGTTAACCCGTCTACCTCTGCTCTCCGAGAGAAACCTTGGCTCCGCCGTCCACAAAAATGATTTTGATCAGTTAACAAAGCATTCACTGTACGCGTGGTGTCACTGAGTCACGTCTTTTTGTTTTCCTTCCAGTTGGAAAACCTGATGCTGGATAAAGACGGACACATAAAGATCACTGATTTTGGACTCTGCAAAGAGGGCATCACTGACGCTGCTACTATGAAGACGTTCTGTGGGACACCGGAGTACCTCGCGCCTGAGGTGATGCTTTCTGAGATTTAGAAAAAATAATTATGAGTTTGATTTTTCAACTTCTTTGGCCTTTTTTTATCTTTATGCATGTTTTCTTTTTTACTTTGTTCAGTGATCCCTTCATTGTGACCTCGACAAAACCCGACTCACTTTTCTAAAAAGCTTTGCGGAGCTGACGAACGACCTAAATATCTGCCTGAGTGTCGTGTTCTGTAAACTGAGCAGATTGACTGAGGTCTCGTTCATCACAAAAAGTATCTGTGGCAGTCCACGGGCGGTTTACCCATCGGGCAGTGTTTCTGCACGGCTCGGGGCTCCACCAGGACGGCCCCCTGTAAACTGTGAGGCCCGCCGCACGCCGTCCTGTTTACCTAACAGCAGCCCTGGCTGATCAGTTTAACCACCGGGATTTCTACTGATCTGTGATAAACGGCCGCAGGCTGGGTGCAAACACTCGACACACAAACTCAGGACGCATTAATCGGGGGAACTAACTGTGCCTCTCGCAGACCCTCGTCACATTAGTGCGTTTTAATTAGGGTGCTTGAATAGGGGGATTTATGCGTGCAAATTTTTATTTCCAGATTTCACAGGCAAATAATTTCCATAATATCAGGGTGAAGAGTAAATATGCAGCTTATGAGTGTGAATGAGAGTGTTGGTTGAATTGGAAAAGGGCACGACACAGTGTTCACACACTCACACACACACATTCCTGTAATCTTCTTCGTTGTTTTGCAGCCACGTGCTGTCCAGTCGCCAGCGCTGCCTCACCAGGAGGCCAGCTGTAGGTGTTGGAGATGTGGACACCAAGACAGGAGGAGAAAAGCAGAGTTTATATATAAATCCCACTAAAAAAAAAAAAAAAAGTATGGAAGACAATTTGGCGTAACATTTTGTGCTTTTTTTTTTTTTTTTTAGTCTCTTCCTTTTTGCGTGCCAAAAGCTGATTGGAGACTTTTGGTTATTTTTCACAGGATGTGCGTCTGCATGCGTTTATTTGTGCGCGCTGTGTGTGTTATTGCTGCAGAAAGTGCGGGCTAAAGCGAGGCAGATGGCGGCAGATGGGCGAGGTTGGAGGAAGGTGCTCGGAAAAAGAGAAAAAAAAAAAAAAGGAAAAAAAAAACCCTGGAAATCTACAGCACCGCCACTCGCCCGCCCGCACGCACGCTCTGCTCGCCAGCGTGTAAAAATAACACAGTTTGCTCGGAGCCAAGTTACAGAGATGCAAAGTGGATGGGATTAAAAAAATGAAGAAGAAAAAAAAGGGGATGGGGGGCTAGAAGACAGAGGAAGATGAGAAAGGAGAGAAAATATTTCAGGGTTACAGGAGTGAAATTCAGATAGTTCCTGTGTTTGCCATCAGGAAAGAAGGTAGATGAGAAGCGAGGAGAGAGCGCTCACACTCTGAAGCATCACAACAAGTAAAGTAAATCATATCAAGTGTTAAACTGAGGTGTTGTTGTGGTTTTTTCAAGGATGGTCATAAAAATAGTGTGAGATTATTGAACAATAAGCAAAAGGGGATGGAACAGGATCATAGAAAACACATGGGGAGTGTTTTCTCTGCTTTTTGTTCCATATTTTTCGTATTTGACACGTATCTTTGTGGATTCCGAGAGTGTTAAAAGGGGGTGGATTCTGGTCCTTTTCCATTTATTTGTGTGTGTTTTTTATTTTCGTTTTGTGTGCTGTATACGCTGGGCATTGACCTTTTCACTGTAAATGTTTTACAAACATAGCAGCGCAGTCAGCTGTTAGTGGAACATTTCAAAATGTTAGCAGATTGTCAGGATAAAACCCGTTTCCAAATTGTGACACTGTGGAGACGCGAGGTCTGTGTCTGACATCAGCAATATGGGATTGTATGGCCACAGTATATGAGGTGTGTGTGTGTGTGTGTGTGATTGTGTTTCCTGCTGGCTAGCTGGGCTGGTACAGCCACAGGCTATGTGTGCTTGTCCCGTCCCACGTCGTCCTGCCCCGGCTGCCAAAGCCCCCGTCCTGCGAGCAGCAGGACGTGCAGCTAGCTGCCACATGGCCGCCCAGAACCGGGACCAGGACGGGTCAAGACCCATCTCCATCGCTGCTGCTTTCAATCTCCTCCCCGCTCCTCTCCTGCTAATTTAATCTAAATTGTCTCTTACTGTCTCGTCCTATTTATTCGTCAGCACTTTTTTTTTTTTGTTAAATTCTGCGCACAAACTGAGAACACAAGCTCACTCCGGTGCCTTCAGGCTGTAGGGCAGCATTCTGGCTCTGTGTGGATTAATCTGCTCCCTGCCTGCAACCGAGCTGCCACCACCTTCTTTGGTCTTGGGTCAAACAAAAACACACACCCTCCTGTACACACACTCATCTAACTGAACAGATTTATTTGTATAAGTGTTTTTTTTTTTTTGCTCACCAATCAAAAACCTGCCCAACACTGCACTCCGTGTGTGCACTGAAACAACACCAAACATCTCCTAGTTTGCCTCACTCTTGAAACTTTGCGAGTTTGATGAGGACGGATAAATATTCCATCTGCCGTGTGTGCGAGTGTGTGTGTCTGACAGTCTCCCAGCAGAGTCTAAGCCAGTGTTATCCCTGCAGTCGTACCAGTCAGTAGTATATCTGGAGCTGGCGGCACGCTTCATTCCCTCAGCTCTTCCCTGCAGCTGCCAACTGGGTGACCAGCTTAATTCTCACGCAAACATATTCACACATAAAATTGCACTTTTAACTTCCTTATTTGCTCGCGCTCGCGTCGGAACCGGTGAAGCCGGCATCATTAGCCAGATTAGTGTCAAGTCTGTGAGCTCGTTGGGGTAACGATCAGCTTCTCGTGGCACTGAGCTGCTGGAGGAACTTGCAGACAGATTTTTTGGGTGCATTCTATTTCTTTTTTGTAACTTTTTAATTTCACTTTGAATGGAAGATATTTATCTGAAAACGATACTGGAACTGGAGAGGAACTTTCAAATAGACTAATAAGTATTTCTGATCAGTTTAATTCTCATTTAGAGCTTAAAGGAGCAGGATAACAGGTTAAAATAAAACTAATACCCACTAATGTCTTGAAGGCACCAGATTTTACCCATAATGTTGAATGTCTGTGTGTTTCCCTGTAAGACATGAAAAAAGCCCAAGTTTTAAGATGTTCAAAGGCTTCTTAAATAAACACAATCTGCACATATATTAGAGAATTAAAGATTAAAGCATCATTTTGGTTTTGTGGCTTTAGACCCAAGAGCAGCAGGAAGTTTAAATAAGAAAAAACTATAAGAATCATAAACACTTAAAAAAATACTATATAATAACAAGGTAACACTTCTATAAAGTACCTCTCTATCGTATATTATAATAAAATAGGAACCTATTTTTAGGTTTAAACAATTTTTATATTTGTTGCTTTTAAAAGAGCCAAATCATTATTCACCTTTTGGTGAACTGAAGCTTTAAAGAGGTTCTGTGGTAAGATTGTGAACAATAAATATCTTACCTGTGGTAGATAGCGCTTTGATCAACCACAGCTAGTACTTCTGGTTGTATTTATACCAGCTAACCTGAGCAGAGCCAAGATTAAAGTGGATCACAAAACACTTAGTCTCAAAACTTTCCCTGTTTTATTAACTCATTGCTGCCAATTTCACATTATGGTGTTATTGAGGTGGAAATGTTGTGATTTACCTGTTGGAAGTGTCCCAGTTTGTCTTGGATGTGCTAAAGCTAGCTGCTGCTGCATAGGTTCTATTGAAATAACCATGTATATAACCCAATATCCAAAACGGATAAGCTTATAAAACTAACTGGGACAATAATCGTTCATAATCTTTCTGCAGAACTCTATTTAAAAATATGCGAACGATCCCTTTTCCACTAAAATGAGTGGAGAAACTGAGCATGTCTATATTTATTTATATTTAATAGTTTGTTCATTTCAGTTAAAAACAAAAAAAAATTAAAACAATAAAAAAAAACACAAATCTCATAAAATGACAGGAAGCAGAAGAAAAAAATCTTATATCTGAGGTACATCTGTCCTGCAGTGTGTTTTAAGTGAATGTCTGTCCGATCCAGTCTCAGCTGTATTTATGCCTCGATGACACCTGTTCTCTCTGCGTACGCCGCGCAGCTAACCGCTCACGACTGGCAGGAGTTCAGCGCTCGGCATATATCGTTGAATCTCATCCTATTAGGACATACATTGTGTAATTGTCTCAGGTAATTGAGGTTTGTCGTGTTTTTCTTTTTTTTTTTTTTTTGAGAATGTTTGCGACTGCCTCATTTAACGAGTGAGATGTTATTATTACTGGCGTGATTTACAACATATGTTGCTCTGGCTGCTCTCCAACTCTGTCTGTCAGTCACACACACGCACACACACACACACACACACACACATTACAAACACAAGACTCATCATGTTAATAAGCTTATTATGGTAATGAGAGAGTCAACAACACCTGAACTACATCTCTTCGTGAGTTTACCTGGCTTCTTCTTCCTCCTCTTCCTCGAACGGGCACCGGCGAGGATCAAAGAGGAGCGGTAACTTAAGGAAGGTTTGATAGAGGATGAAGACAGGATGGAGGGAGAAGTGCACAGAGAGCAGGCAGGAAAGAGAAAAAGGAAAACTGTCCAGATACAAGACTTTGATATAGACTGGACTTACCTTTCCTTCACACCACACACACACACACACACACACACACACACACACACACACACACACACACACACACACACACACACACGTACCTGCGCTGCCCAGCTTGGAGGTTGGACTGGCCCTGACTCAGGTTGCGAGCCGCTCCTGCCTTTTTCCATCCAGGAATATTCTTGTCTGTCCCTGCCAGGAGGAGATCAGTGTGCCAGGGAGAACTGGCAGCATCCATGGGGGGCATCTGGTGGGCTGCGCCAGCACACCACTCCCTTACTGTATCACAAACCCTGCAGGAGCCCAAGACTTGCCTTAATGTTTACCTCTGTGCGCTATTTACACTTTTACTATCGTTAGTTTAGCAGTTTTCTTTTTACCGAGCCCTCCAAGTAATGACTGTCCAATGAAATAAACACACATTAAAGTCATCTGGATGTTGTTTTTTTGTCTCTCAGGTCCTAGAGGACAACGATTACGGCCGGGCGGTGGACTGGTGGGGTCTGGGCGTCGTGACGTACGAGATGATGTGCGGCCGCCTGCCGTTCTACAACCAGGACCACGAGAAGCTGTTTGAGCTCATCCTCATGGAGGACATCAAGTTCCCGCGCACTTTGTCCGCCGACGCCAAGTCGCTGCTGTCCGGCCTGCTCATCAAAGACCCCAACAAAAGGTCTGGCTTTGGCACCGTTATGGATAAGAACCGATACTTCCCAGCATCTCATTCCTTTATTTTACATAGCCTTGATGAAGGGCCGGTCCCTCAAACAGGAGACTTTCAGTGGATTTGTTTTCTGCTGAAGCTGCTGGTAAATTCACGCGTTCCCTGATCTCGGTTTCGTTTTACGTGTCTCCCTTCATCTCTCCGCTCATCTAGGCTTGGGGGAGGACCAGACGACGCTAAAGAGATAATGAGACACAGTTTCTTCTCCGGCATCGACTGGCAGGATGTTTACGATAAAAAGGTACGTCATGGTGAAACTGTAGGTTTTTTCATCAGGAGCTGCGTCTTTCGCTTTGAAGCATAATAGGATGGAGAAAACAACTCATCTACATGAGGTTTTTTTTTCATTTCCTGTGGTAAAATTTGCACCAAAGTAAGTTTTTTTTTGTGTTGTAATTATGCATTGACTCGTATTCATCCAGAAGGTGTCATGCGACGCTTATAGAGACACGGATCGGAGCAGGTCGGCAGCTGTGTTGAACACAGGGTGTCGTATCCTAAGAATCTGTCATTCTGCGTGTGTGTTTGTTCACATAACACCATCAAGTGAGAGTCGTGTCCTGTGTGGCAACGCCTACAGCATTCTACATAGGTGCTGAGCTTCTTTGTTCAGCTCTTTTCTCTAACAAAGCATTATTATTTATTATCTAAACGGCTTGGACAGCTGTGTCCGGTTAGGGTTTGTGTGAAAACACCTGGAGTCGAGGATAATGAAGCTGCAAACCTTGTTGTTCTTTCTCTCTGACTTTTAATACAGTAAACTTAACTCCAGGTCTGTTCCTCCTCTGTCTTTGCCTCAGCTCGTCCCTCCCTTCAAGCCTCAGGTCACATCGGAGACAGACACCAGGTACTTTGACGAGGAGTTCACAGCTCAGACCATCACCATCACCCCACCAGAGAAATGTGAGTCCCCTTTTTTCACACAACTACATGAATAATTTCACAAACTCAATCTATGATTTAACCGTTCTCAGTAAGAATAGGTCAATTAAGGGAGGTGTTTTATTCAAAATCCACATTTTTAGCCGTTAAATACATTTTGCTGTGTACTTGGAGTCTTTAGGAGTGCAGAAAATTTTAATTTAGTCTCTCCAGGTGCTGCGTAGGCAGGATGGACAAGTTTTCCTTTCTTGACATCTTAATTAATTCTTAAGTAAAACGTTTCTGCGCCCCTATATAGTCCTAAACCCATCTATCAAAGCAGAATGGATCACTTTGGAAGCTAAAGGAGCACCTCGTTTGGATTTAAAGAGACAGCCTTAAAATAAGTTGATCTGAGACACACGTCAGAAAAGAGGGGCTTGTGGAGTTACAATAAGGAGGAAATTAAACCAAAGCGTTGCAGTTCCATTTATATAAACCCAAACTGAAGGATTTAATCTGAAAAATGATTTTAAAGCAGGACATGTCTTCTTTCAAGAGACTGATGAAAGTTTGAAGGAGCTACTTCCTGTTATTTGTTTTTTTCATGTCTTTACATTAGAAAGAATCACACGAGACAATAAAACACTTAAAGTGTGTCTTTATTAGTCCTCCGGCCACAAGCATCTCTTCACAGACTTTAAGAGATAAAGCTACAGCTTTGAAAGTGTTCAGCACTGCATTATGCATGAGTGAAAGTGAGGTGTTTGTCGGTGCTTAGGTGAAGTTCCTTTTGTTTTGTAGGTCACACATCAGTTTGCAGGAGATTGGCACATCAGATGCACGTCTGCTAATTGAACCATGTTTCAGCAGCTCAGGAACAAAAAGCAGAATATTTATTGTTTAAGCAGCTTTTGTTTAAGATGCATCTTCTTTGTGTCACTTTTGACTCTTTGTTCTTTACAGTCGATGAGGACGGGATGGACTGTCTGGACAACGAGAGACGACCGCACTTCCCGCAGTTCTCCTACTCCGCCAGCGGCCGAGAATGAACTGTCCACCGCGGTGACGCCGTCGCAGCTGGTCTCTGAGGTCATCAGCGTGGGACTGGATGACCCACAGCTTTGGACTGACTCAGAGTGACCCAAACTTGAAGGCTTTTGCCCTTCTCCTCCATCTCTTCTCTTTTCACCTCTCCACTCCACTCCGCTTATTTATTTATTTGTTTTTTTTTATTTTGTTATTCTTATTTTTTTCGTGAATCCCTTCAGAGACTAAAAACCTTTAGGCAAATATTTCTGCTCTGCAGCCCCGGGCGCTTCAAACTGTGATACGATCAGCTGCTGTTTAATGACCCTTTAACAAGACGAGGTTCACCAGCGGCCTGCTGTGCTTTGACACGTGTTGATCTCGTCAAACTACTAAAACAGACATTTAGATATTAGCCGGTCCATTTATTCACATGTAGGTGTTTTTATAGTTTCTTATCCGTCTGATGAAGAAACCGCGTTTTAAGTCGTTCCAACCCAAACTGCCATTGCAGGTTGTATCTCAGGCTTTTTGCAAACACAGACTCAGAGAGACATTTCGCGTCTGGCTTCAGAAGCATCGGTTTCTGCGATTCTGGGATGGATTAAAGCAGCTGTCATCGGCGAGCCAGAATCCTACGCTCCTCCACGTACATCAAGCAGGATTTGACTCAGGTGTTGCTCAGTCCAAGTTGTTGTTGCTGCTATTCCAACCACCACAACTACTACAGGTATGACTCCTCTTACTACTGCTCTTCTACTGCTACGACTAAAATCCGGTGCTACACTTCTAAACAAATGCTGTGGATCCTCACAGACGCGCCAGCCAAACACCAACCATCTGTATGACCATCTATGCTACAGAACAGCTGCTAACTTCCTGTACAGCTCTTATTTACGTGTCGACTCTGACGTTTAGAGTAAAAAAAAAAAAATTATATATATCGTGTGTGTTTGTGTGTGAAAGGTCGAATCACGGGTTTGTCTTCGACGGCGCGCCTCAAAGCACAGCAGCTCAGACTGATGAAGCTCCTGAAGGAATGAGCTTTATTCCATTACCCACAATGCACCAGGGATTGATGATTTGTCTTACCACGAAGGTAAAAATTAGAAAAAAGGAAGGAAAAAAAAAACAAAACTGGTTGGAATGTTCCCTTCAAGTTTTTCCCCTTCACTTTTTTTTTGTTGTTTTCACATACTTAAAATTTCTTCTGTCCCGAAATTGGGAGAAAAAAAAAAAGAAAAAGTGAAACGGTACTTTGTTTAAACGACAAAAAAGCTTTACTGTGACGTGTTGTTGGGACCTCTCTGAGTCCGAGCAGGAAAAAAAACAAACCAGAAACTGCAGCAGAAAGGGATTCAACTGTGAGTTGAAAGAGCAGAATATCAGGGAGGTAAGAGGAGAGAGCAGGAGAAAATCTCATAGAAAGAGGCAATATTAAATATTTATAATGTGATAATTTATATGTAGTAACTGATCTGTTTTCTGCAAGTTTCTTAAGAAAGATTAAAAAAAAAAGAAAAACAATCTATGAGGAGGTGATAGTTATGGATTTACAAGAATCACAGCTATGGCTATAAAATATGTTTATTTATTGCTCTACACCATGGTTTTATATTTAACCTTTTCTATTGTTATTACATTATTTAAGAAAAAAGTATATTGTTATTTCTTAGCATTAGGGGAAGAAAAAAAAAGCACCTCGAGAAACAAAAATGGCTGAAGAATGTAGGAGGGAAAGCAGATAGCCTTCCTGCTCCATTGTTTTATTTTATGTTTTTTATTTTTTTGTGTTGTTTTGTGACCAAAATGTGACAGCCGGGAGTGGAGGGGACGCGTTAAAGACCAGCATGAAGCATCCCGCGGGCTTGTGTTCGTGAGGGATGGAGAAGAGTTCAGAGGAAAAAGGCAAAGTGGAAAGTTGAGCAGAGAGGAAGTGAGTGAAGCACAAAAGGTCGGAGTATAAAGACCTGGTTAGACTTGACAAGACGTAGGACTTCGGATCTCGCTGATGTGGTTTTGAGACGGTCTTTCTTTCAGACATTAAGAGAAACTGCAGGTGAGAAGTGGATTTTTGTTTGACGTGAGGTCTCCGTGTTGACATTCCCTCTGACGGTGCAGAAGACACGGACAGAGACGCTCCGAACGCGCTGAGAACATTAATCTGTATTAAAAGAGACGTGGGAAAAAACACAGCTGCTGTGACGTGTTGCTGTCACTCAAGAAGGACTGCTGCCCCTTATTATATTGAGATCAAAGTACGGTCAAGTACGTCTTTTTAAGATTAAGTTTTAAAATAATCCGACTCATAGTTGTAACCGTGCTGCTGCATACTTTTAGCCAATCTTTGTGCCGATAAAGTTTGCATTTATTTGCACCTCTGCACGTATTTAGAGCGGGGAGCACGCAAAGAAAACCAACATGGAAATTTGAAATGTGGCGTTTTGATTGAAGAAACCCCGCAAATGTGTCTTCTGAGTGCGCAGAGGTGGGGAGAAGAGACCGCCGCAGCCGCGGCCAGATGAAGTGGAAACGTGTCGGACAGCCGCCTGTGTCTCCACGCCGTCTCCTTCCACAAGTTCTACTGTCTTTACAAGTGCAGCTGGAAGCGTTGTAAAGATGGCTGTGTTTTCTAACAGCCTTGGCAAGAAATAAGTCACTAAAATAAGTCACTAGTTGTGTTGGGGGGAGGGTTCTGAGCCGAGGAGGAAAATAAGCTATTTTTGTCACACAACCATGTCAGCGAGACACAACGTCTTACATTTCATGAACTCCAAACCAGGTTTAGGAGGGAGGAGATTCAGAGCCAAACTGTAAGTGTGTTGAAGAAAAAGAGGTGAAGGAGTCATGGGTCGGCTTGTTGTTTTTTTTTTATTTTTCTGAACGGGGATGTTTCATCTTTACCGTGTGTCGTCATTTCTCCGGTCTAAACTTTATGTTTGCAGTCGTTTTCTTTTGTCTTCCAGTCAGACCAAGAAATATGTCTTTTTAAAAATGGAAGAAAAAAAATCCCCTCAATTTCTCTGTCTTCAGATGCCGGGTAAGCCTTATGTGGTTTAGCTCAGAATCAGTCAAACACATTTACATCGAACAAACACAAGATAAAGCCTAAAAAACAGTCAAATCTCAACTGCATCTAAAAAGAAACAATGTTTGCTGTGTGGAAAAGGCCACTTCCTGTCAGATTAAGGAGAGCACCGGGGGGATGTGTCATCATTAGGTACAGAAACTTGTACACCCGTATATTTATTTGAATGTTTTTACTTTCATCATTGATGAGTAACTTGAATTTATTTTCTGTTTTAATTTATTTGTGGTGTTTTCGTTTGTTTTAGCAGTACAAGGGCGTAGATGTGTGTCAACTTCTTGTTCCAAACATTTTTGGCATTAGTGATATCTTTTAACTCTTACCTGTTTTTTCTGCTGCTCTCAAGTCCACACGCTTTACTGTTGCACTACCATTAAACCGCATATAGCTAGCAACGGCGCTTTATGGCAGAAAATTAAATAAAAATAAAAAAAGGATGGCGCTTGCCTGCATGCTGTAGTCCTCCTCGGCCCGCACCACCAGGCCCGAGTCAAAGTGGCACTCAGAACTCTGATGAAAAATACTTCTCTGTGATCGAACGAGTCTGTCTGGCCCCGCTGAGGCAGCCGGGGGAGGAAAAAAAAAGTTCAAAACGAGGCCAAATCCCACCCAGCTGGCACCCCTGACAGGCTCAAGAAAGCGCTCCCAATTATTTGGAAGGATTTCAGCTTTGATTTGACCCAGGTCTGCGGGCGGCTGAGGAGTTCTAGCTGTATGTGCACGAGGAACGCCAAAAATCATTAGAAACCAGAGCTCATAAAATACTGCTTTGTAGCTTTTGAACACAGCACTTTCACACATCCATCACTTTTGATATGATTCAGAGGAATCCAATTCAGCCCTGCCTTTAAGCAAGATTTTTAGCTTTTTTTATGTTTTTAAAGAAAAATGACGATTTTTAACTAATGAATCCCCTCCACATGGCTTTGATGCTGCTCTGATGTGTGGATTTGACGAGACGTGGACCGAGTGTCCCCATGTGCGAGTCAGAGCTGTCACTACTGTGAAACGGGGAGAAGGTTTGTGAACTAAAACCATACTGTAACTGATCAATCATTGCACTAATCTCCTCTGGATTAAAAAAAAAAAAGATGTTTTCCCTCCTGTGAGCCTCCAGCTCTTGTTCAGTTTTAGGTTACAGGCTGATTCTGGGTCGGGAAGATTTAAAAAAGGAATGATACATTTTCTGTGGGAGTTTTTTTTTTCTTTCTATATTTTCTTTTCGGTTCAGCAACAGTGATTTACACGCGTCAGTGGTCTCAGTTTGTTTGTAAACTGGATGCAGAAAGTCAAGTTTCTGTTTTCCTCGTCGTGCCGGAGCGCGTGTGACGCCGCGCTGACAGCGTCCGCTCTCTAAGCTGTTTGAACTCTACGTCCACAACAGACCCGAGTCCAGCTGTGTTTCTGTCAGACATGTCGGCGTTGATCTCGTTCACGAACCGGTGACATCAGTCAGAAAACCAGAAACCGCTCCGCTGCTGCCGTTAAAAACAAACAATTAAACAAGGGTTTCTGGTCAACGTCAGCAGAGCCCCTCCCCCTCCTCTACAGTACTACTCTTCATCTTGATTATTCCAGTAACAAACAAGCATGAAATGCATTTATTTATCAACCCAAAACAGCAAACATGTATAAATATTTCAACGCTCCATTTTTACTGTAGCTTTACAGTAGTGAGGGACACCTCTGGACAGGTTCCAGCTGTTTCCAGAGGTTTCTCTGAAAGCGCTGCTCTCTGATGTGTCAGCAGACGAGAGACGCAGAGACGGCGTTTAGGAAACTCAACAGATCCAAACCGATCCACAGAAATGCAGATCAAACGGCCTTTTTTTCTGTCCTTCATGCTGTCAGGATGCAGTGCTGCTGGCCTGTGAGGCCGCGAGGATGTGAAAATAACAGATTACCATCAACATGGAGCTGTTTTTTTACACTGTACATCCTTAGTATTTTTACACATAAAATGTATATGATAAGGATGCACATAATTTTCCGTCTAACGGACAGCTTCAATAAAGCACTCTGTCAATCTGCTGCTGTGTGTCGACTCTCTTCTGTTTACTGACTGTTTGGAAAAAGTACGTTTTAAAGTCCTTCAAATACAAAAAGTCAAGAAAGCATCTTTATACAAAAAAAATGGCATAGTACAAATTATTTTATCCATTTTGTCACATTTTCTTTTAAATTTGGCTCATCCAAAGTGAAACAGGAAGTGACATCAAAGGGGAACTCATTAGATAAATAAACTAATTATTTAAACTTCAACTTTTCTTATCTCTGTGATAGCGACTAAAAATAATCTAAAGAAACATCAGATTCTTCTCTACAGTCTGTGATGTTAGCTTTCGCAACAACGCTCCGTTTACATGCAGACATTCCCCTTTGACATCACTTCCTGTTTCTTCACATGCCAATATCTCAACAACCGTTCATCTCAGTGACGTGAAATTTGTTTTGCAACATGTTATCTTTCCAAAAATGCATTCATCTTTATTACAAAATTTAATGTCACAGGCTGCAACCAAAACAAGAAAATACACTGAAATACAAAAACTTCTAAAAAAATAAAATGAAGCAATTTTAAACATTTTTAGAGTCTTGCTTTAATAACAATGTGAATTCTTAATATAAAAACCACTAAGCACCGTGATGCAGTACATTTAATCCAGTGGTGTATGTATGCTGCATGTTATTGTCACTTCTTTGCTCCAACACACCTGATTGTGTGGTTGACTCACCCCTTCAGCTTGTCTTAAAGTTCTGCAGAAGCCCATTAACCACCTGTTTATTTTAATCAGGATGGTGGCCTTCAAGCACCAGGACTGAACAGCACTGTTCTAACCTCTTACTGGGGTTGATGCAACATTTTAAATACAGCTTAACGAAGAAAAGATGGATGGAAAAATGATTTAAACTTGCTTCTGGAAAACATCCTAATCTAAAACTGCAGGAAGTTGAAGACTAACGCGCTCAGATTATCTCTTTTGGTGGCTAAGAAAACAATTTTCAAACAAGAAATGGAAGTTTCACACAAACGCACCTGAACAACAATGTTTTCCAGTAAATTCAGAACCATAAAGCCAGTAGTCTAGCAGCACTTTGTCCCGCTCCTGCAGAGAAACAACAGTCATCTCGAGGCCTGGACGGCGTTCGCCTCACTCCTCTGTGTTCGTGTCACGCGCTCCCCGTTGTGCTCATGTGCGTTTGTACCTCGGTGCGCAGGTTCTGCAGCTCCTCGCTGAGTGTGTTTCTTTCCTGCATCAGCTGGTTCTGTTTGGCCAGAAGCTCACACACCTGCTGAGCGCTGCTCTGACAGTGTCGGTCCAACTGCTGCAGCCTGCGACACACACACACACACACACACACACACACACACACTATGAAAGTGTGAGAGAATAACAAGCCCTCCTGGCTAATATAAAACCAAATGTTGTAAATATTGGAACAGAAGTGGATCCACAAAGAGCTCCTAATATCACTGGACTTTGTGTTGATCAAACAATCAGCTCTGTTTGCTTGAATATGATGACAGTGTTTCATACTGAGTGCAGAGAAGATGTGAGGAAGTGGCTGAAAAATGTAAAAATATCAGATATAGAGACCCCCAGATGGTAGATATCTTTAGCTAAAATACATTTAAGCTGATTTGTTTCATTGTTTTGTCTTCCGGGTGTAAAATCTGAGCACAAGGCCTGAAAACGGTCAGCTTTGTGCTGAGCTTACACAAAGAGGACGGAGTTTTCTTCACATTTTCAGAGCAAAATAGAGAAAATTGTGTCACGATAAAGTTTAGATACTCCAAGAATGTTTAGGCTCTGAGAAAACTTTAACAAAGATTCTTTACATTGCTTCAAGAGGTCAAATGATGCGAACCCTAAATCTTCTCAAAAATCAGAAGTGATGAGCTGCTTCCAGGCACTGATGTTGAAAACGAAACATTTTATTTCTAAAGCAAATCAAAACTCCAGTTTCACTCCAAAACACCAATATCTCTGTCGTATCATCATCATCATCACAGACTGCAGCGTCAGAAAGTTGCAGAACTTTTATTTTAAACGAGCTCAGTGAAGCAAACATCTCACCACCTGCAACAATACTAAAGATACAGAAATATCCTACAATCAGGTTGGTATTTGAAACTAAAACAAGATTCTCAGGGGATGTTTGGAACAGAAGTCACTCCTCAAACGGATTTGAAAATATGGAAATTAATAAGCAGCAAAAGCACTTTATTTCCTCTGAAATTTAAGATTTTTGTGGGAAAAAAATGAGGAAAATGCTCCTTTAAAAGGTATCTTTGCATAGCATAAGATAAAAAGGGATCTAGTTTGAAGTATTAACACAATTTAAGTCTTGTTTTGTTGTTTTACTGTATTGTTAGTTGCACTGTATTTAAATGTGTTCTTATTAATTTTGTTTAAAAATTGTAATTGTGGCAGGAAAATTGAAGGAATGTTCAGCTCTAATCAACATCTCAACATCCCAATTAATGTCCCCCCCCCCCCCCCGCCACAAGCAGACAATACACTCTTTCACTGCACAGGGGGATTAAACTGTGTGTGTGTGTGTGTGTGTGTGTGTGTGTGTGTGTGTGTGTGTGTGTGTGTGTGTGTACTTGTTTTTACTACAGA
>JAUBOC010000089.1:15802759-15816193 GCA_032275365.1 Anablepsoides cearensis
ATGGAGTAAGAAAATTTTACTTGGTAAGATTCTTGAAATAAGAAAAAACTGAGTCAAATCAAGTATTTCAAGAATCTCTTCCGCCAATCTTCTCCACCGATTTTATCTAAAGATCTCCAATCTCCCAAAATTGAGGAAATCGATTTATGCACCACTAGTGTATAATGTAGTATAAGTATGATGTGAAGTTTACTGTTTTGTAATTGTCAAATTTTGCTCCTACATCAGGAGTTTGAGCCACCGGAGCAGCGCTCACCTGGGCCTCTCTAGATCAACCGTGAAGCTTCTGGCAGAAGATTTCACTCTGAAAAACGTTCTTAAGATCACCTAATTCTGATTTATTGTACAGTAATGACCCGATTGATCATGTTTTATATTAATGACGTGGCACACAGTAATGTAATTTCCTGTTAGCAAAACATTTCATATAGTTTTTTAAATGAATGTTAATGAACTATCAAAAAGCAAGCATTGAATGGACTTTTGGAGACAACATGGCTGCCACAGATAACTGCATCCAGTAAAGACAAAAATGACTAAAACTCAGTCAGTTTACTAGATATTGAGGTTTTGTGTGTTAGTAGCAGCATGATTCACAATATGTACTGTAACAGTTAACAGACTAAATCTGCGGGTGATATTCATTCATTCAAAGACTGAAGATTTTATTAAATGTAAATAAAAATACTTGACAATATTTAAAACTACTCATCGTGACGTGCTTTGTGTTCAGGTTCCCTAGAGGTATTTTAGGACAAAAGTTTATAAAAAAACAGCTTTTTTAAAAATAAAAAAAAATACACTGCAAAAAATGTCAGTCTAACCAAGTTTTAAAATCTTATATCCAGCCAAAAAAAAAATAAAAAATCTTTTTAATCTTGTTTTGAGACTGATTTACTAAACAAGAACTGATTGCGTAAGAATATTAATCTTGTTTTTAGATTATTTGTCTTGTTAATTTGAGTCAAATTTTCAGGCTAAGTTAAATTATCTGCCAGTGGAGTAAGAAAAATTTACTTGGTAAGATTCTTGAAATAAGAAAAAAATTAGTCAAATTAAGTTTTTTTACGAATCTTACCAAGTAAATTTTTCTTACTCCACTGGCAGATAATTTAACTTAATTTGAGTCAAATTTTCAGGCTAACAAGACAAATAATCTAAAAACAAGATTATAATTCTGACAAAATTTGTTCTTGTTTAGTAAATCAGTCTCAAAACAAGATCTAAGACTCTTTGGCTGGATATAAGATTTTAAAACTTGGTTAGATGGACAGTTTTTGCAGTGTACCATTTCAGCCCTGAGGTTTGACGTTTTTTTAAACCCTTTTATGCACTTAAAACGTTCACAAATCAAAGCCACCGTGTCCCGCACTTTACAACTTTTCTTAAAATTTATTTAGATCTTTAAATTACCCAATGATTGAGACCTGAAAAATATAACGTAGACCACGCCATGACAACATGGCTGCAGCACAAACAGCAAGAACGACAAATAAATGACTTCTTTGTGAGTCATGCTGAAAGTTAACGACGCTGTAGCGTTGGGGTGTGGAAAATATCTTCCCAAGACCGTGTCAGAGTTGCACAAACATTTTAAAATCTGTGAGATCCAGTTGCTGACAGCGTCCAACCCTGGGATTACACCACTTCTCTGTTAGACGCATTGATAATAAGACATAACATTATTTTTAAGCTCTCATCTTTTTAGTGAATCAGAAAGATGTTGCTGATCTAATTTTGCCTCATCAGCCCTTTTTTTTTGGCTCGTCCTTTTCAAACTGAATCAAAAGTTCTGACTCACTTAGAGCCAGCTGGCAGCCCTGCCCGCTTCACTTTGATAAGCTGTATAATTATGTGTCTGTTCTCACGATCTCTGCGGTCACATAAACAGACCGAACCAGCCGTTGCTACAGCAGCGTCACACCGTGCTGGATGTTTAATCCACACCTCTTCTCTGGTACTCTTTTATTGCTACATGCTGATCATCATCATGACCATTTGGTTTTCTGCAGAATTCCCTTCAATTTATTATTAGCTTTGTTTCCGTAGAACCGTGTAACCCTGAACCAGAAGAAGCAGGTGAAGAAAAAGAACGATTAGAAAAAGACTTCTGTAAAGAACTTGTACAAATAAAGTCTACAGGTCAAGAACTGAGCATCTGCAGCTCAGGTTCAAACAGTCAAAATGTAAATTCATTTTAGTATGTGTTGATTGTAAAAAAATATAAACAAAGGTGTTTTTGTCCAGAGTGTGTTTGAGGCTTACCGACAATAACCAGCATAACTGCTATGGCGGGAAAGAGACCAACAGTGACGTTACACATGGATACAACGGAGATGATGAAGGCGATGATGAGGATGATGAGGCCGATGACCATCAGCGCTGCCACAGCCTGGGCCCAAGCTGGAGTCCAAAATAAAAAACTAAATTAGCAGAGCATCACAAACAGAACTAATGTAATAATTATCTTTTAAAAACTTTATAAAGTTTGTTCTCAGGGTTTGTAAAGAATGTCGACTGTTTGGATCACGTCTAGCTGCTAGCCTTTAAAAACAAAAGAAGCAGCCGGTGGTTTACTTGTCAGGCTACGTTTACGACTTCCTGGAACAATGTGCTAAGATTTGAGCTGGTTGGAAAAGCAGCAAAACATTCTGGGTTTTCAGTCACAAAATTCAAACTCAACTTCTTATAAAATAACAAAAAAAATAAAATAAAATAAAATAAAATGCACAGTGTGTTTTTAAATTCCTTAAAAAAAGTATTGTTTTGTTCTGCTTTAACTTGTTTATATGCCAATAATATGTTTCTTACGTATCTGGGAAAAGTTTGAATATAGATTATTGATAATAATCAATAATTAACCGAGACGATTGATTCCCCCCTTTCTCCACCATAATTAAGTTGAATCTTTAAATATTTTCACTTGAAGATGATCCAGTCAATAACCCCCCCCAACCAATAAAAATGACCTAATTTGCTCCAACACAATAGGAATTAACAGTTTAAGTCCACAGCTGCAACTCTCTTGTTGTCTTTAGGTAACTTGGGCCTGATTTTAAAATTTACGATGTCATATATTTACATTTAAGCATAATTAGTAAAAATGACAAGCAGGGTTTTATTCTGCTCTTGTAAATACATATTCTTGGAAATTTAAGAAATTTAGGTATGTCGCAAAATACATCCTAAATTACTGTTGGGAAAAAAATGAGCGGAAAAAGTAAGAATTCTTTTTAATTGTTGAACTGAGGTGAACAGAAAAGGTGTAGAGTAAATACAAAGAAAACAGGAAAGTAAATCACAGTAAAAGCATTACAAAGTAGTTTAACTACAAAGTATCCTGAATCATTTACTAAAGTAAATGATTCAATAAAAAATAAATATATGGACATACAGCATCACTTTACAAATACAGTGTTAAAACTTGATATGGTTGTAGTTTAGAGTTATTTCCAACAATACTCTGAGGTCTAACAGATCGTGCAAAATATCCACAACAAACAAATTTCAAGATTAGACCAAAACAGCTATTGTTTTACCAACATCTCATCTTTTTACATTTCTTTGTTTTGTTTATTGTAGCACCGTGAATCACTACAGGACGCATTTTGAAACAAGTCCGTCAAGAGAGATAGAGCCGGTCAGAAATGTAGATTTATCATCGCTCTGCCCTTGATTTTCCATTATTGTGAACAAAGTATGAAAAAGATGATTAAATTTTAAAAAGATGTGAAACATTAAGCAAGAGTGCAAACAAGAATAAAATTAATTGTTGCACTCAGCAGATCTTAGATCCTGAATCTGGACCACCACGTTGAGCGAGTCAAAAACTACCACTTACACAGCTCCATAAGCGACACACACTTCCACTTGTTCCCATGGCCTTGGCACTCTTGCCACATACTGGTGTAGTGAGACTTGGCGTCTTTGTCCTCGACCCATCCTGACTGAACCGCAATGGCGATAATGTCAAAAATGATGGCGAACAGCATCAGCAGAGGCGCGATCCATCTGCATCGATCGTAGGCGATCTTACAGCGAAACATGTCAAATGGTCACAGGCGGCGTTTGAATCGTAGAAAGAAGACAAATTTAAGGCAATAAAGGCGTAATCCGTCCGAACCCTTTGTCTTCGGTCAGAAAATAAAGAATCAGACGATGATGATGAGCACGAGAGACAAGAACGCCTGCCCCACCTGACACAGTAATGCAGTCAGTAAACCTGGAATGTACCACAAGAACTGGTGTTGTTTTTAGCCAATTAAACCCTGTCCCTTTCATTAAAATATTTATCACCCAGAACTTCCTGGAACAATGGCCAACGTAGGAAAAATGTATACACAAAATAAATACATAAAACCTACACTGGGTTTACTAGAAAGCTTTATTTCTCATACTCTTTACAGCTGAATTAGACATTTTACAACAAAAACTGTGTGAAAAGTAGAAATTCTACGCCTTACTGTAGTAGATCATTCAAAGTATAAAAAACAACAACTGTATAATAAGTGGACTTCTATCTACATCAGCAAATAAAAAACATTATTTCTTATTGACTCCACACCATGATGGAAAAGCAAGTCAATTAAAGCTTTTTTTTATTCATTTGAGTCAGACTGGTGTCCTGCTGAAACACTTTTGGTTTTCCCACCAGCATTAACTCTTAGAGGGGGAACAGTTTCTGTGTGACACAAAGCTGCTGCTCCCTGAACGCTTAACTTGTAATCAAACTTGTCTGTTTTTTACGTGGCGCGTTCAGACATCTCCCAGATACGATATTATAGCCTGGTTAGTTGACGTGTTGAATATTCAGCCCAATCCTGTCCACATCAAAAACAGGCCTATTTGCATTGAATTAGTATTATCACAGGGTTCAGCTAAATATAGTAAGTAATTTACAGGGGGGAGTTTTTACTTTACAAATTACTGATACGACCGATTCGCATGGGATTAAATACATAGACAGTCTCTGCAATTATTACAAATAGCATGGGGTCACTATAGGTACAACTAATCCTGTCAAAATACGTCTAAAGCCATTATAAAAAGACTACAACTCATGTTTGTTTAGCTCTCAACAGGTTCCACAATCATGTCAGAATAAAATGCTAAACAAGTCATCATAAAGTGAGTTTTTAACGTTGAATTTCAACACCCAAGATAAGGATCGATGCAGTTAATCTAATTTTTCCTGTTTCAAACAACAAACAGTCAAGCTCTCAAACTGTCTCGTCAACACGCTGTTCCAGGATCAGTCTGTACCTTTAAATTATTCAGAGTCGTGTTCCTGGATGGGTTCAGGTCGTCTCAGACTTGCCTCAGCCGGAGGCCTTTTCTTCCTGGTGTTCACATCAAGCCAGTTCAACTGGTTTTTATCTTCTCCCGCCATTAAATATGAAAGCTTAACACTTATCTTAACTACAACAAAGAGTTTCTCTTTACTCCAAAACAAATTGTTATCATGGTTTTGACTGACTTGAAAAATAATAATAATAATAATAATTCAGACTTTTCTTGCCGTGTATCACAACAAAACCTGTTTGTCATACAAATTTACATTATTTATTAAAACGTACTAAAATCAAACTAGTGAACAAGGAGCAAAACTCAGGCTTCAAGTGATTCAAAAAGCTGTTTGGGCCTCTGAACAAATGAGCAAAAAAAATTTAATTACTATAATTTAATATAGTTACACCCTTTGTAAAGGTTTATGCTCAAATCTGTTGGAAAAAACAATATTCCTCTTTAGGCTTTTAGAACTAATTTACATGAATAAGAACATGTTTAGGTGGAATATTTTTGTAGTTCTGGGATGTGCCCCTGTTTATCATGACTGTTGGCAAAGAACAGATAGTTCCCAACACTTTAACTTTATGCCTTCCAGCTGTTGAACATCTGTTTCCATTTACACAATCATTTCATCCAGAACCCCAAGAATCTGTAACGATGAGTTCTGTAAATCCCAAACTAACTGACTTGGCCAAACAATGGTAACATTCAACTTTCAGATCTGGTCTAATAATACTGTATTAATGCAACTTCTTCTAAAACAACATAAAAGCTTGTTTTAAACGTCATTCTATTAAACTCCATCCATTGTAAATTGTTCTGCCTTCTTTACATTCGAGGCGGGAAAATCTAACAGTTGACCATGTTTCTATTCTGCTTCAACTTGTTTTTATTGCCAATAATAAATGTTTTGTTTTCTTTTAATCACCAAAGTGTTTCCATTATACGAGTAAGATTTATTTTTCCTTTCTGCACTATAATTGAGAAGTAACAAAAAGAAGGAGAAATTTCTGGGGGCGTTTTGGTTTTCGGTTCTGCTAAACTTTTGTGCCAAAACAATCAGAGAGTAAGAAATAAAACATTAAGGAGTGCAACCAAGACCAAAATCAACTGTTGTACTCAACAGATTTTAGACTCATATGTGAAACTAGTCTGGTTGGAATCTGGAGCCCTGGAAACTGTTGATTGAAAACACAAGCATGAGTCAAAAACTACCACTTACACAGCTGCATAAGCGACACACACTTCCACTTGTTCCCATGGCCTCGGCACTCTTGCCACATACTGGTGTAGTGAGACTTGGCATCTTTGTCCTCGACCCATCCTGACTGGACCGCAACGACGATAAGGTCAAAAATGATGGCGAACAGCATCGGAAGAGGCGCGATCCATCTGCATCGATGGTAGGAGATCCCACAGCGAAACATGTCAAATGGTCACAGGTGGCGTTTGAATTGCAGAAAGGAGACAAACTAAAACTCGATAAAGGAGTAATCCGTTTGAACTCTTTATCTTCGGTTAGAGTAAAGAATCAGAGGATGACGATGCACACGAGATAAGAACGCCGGCCCCACCTGACACAGAAATGCAGTCAACAAACCTGGTTTGGACCAGAAGATTTCAGTTTGTTTTGTCAAATCAAAGCCAGTCACTTTCACACAGCGTCAACTATCAACTGCTGAGGCATCTGTTTGACTCCAAACCTCTGAAATGAATAGTTATGAAGTTATAATTACGGTGTAGTTTCATTTTAGTCAACAGGTATGTAAAGGCTGAGGAGTGAGTGTGTGTGAAATGAGATTTAATAAATAAAACAGGCAGAGAGAGGATGTAGAACTAAATCAGCCACAACATGGCAGTACAGCTTAGTTAATAAACCGTAATTGAGATTTATGGCTCAGTTTTGGGACCTGCATTATTGGCCTTTGATATAGGCCTTATTTAGGCCTGCCTTTTACATTTATAGAATACATATTGGTACATAGAACATCAATACATTATTGATGTTCTATGTACATCTTCTTATAAACACATTCTTATAAAATACATTATAAGATTTATTCTTCTTCTGCTACCTTTCATTTTATTTAGATTTTTTGATTGTGTATTTTCTTTGTTTTTATTGTATATAGTTATTTTTTAATTAAATGAATAAAATTTTGAATTTTGAATTGAATATGATTATATAATGTTTGATATTAAAACCATAGTAGGCTTTTGTTTTGTTTTTCCTGCTAGCTTCTGGTTTGAACTACAAAATGAGGGACAAAGATCAATAATTTCCAGCGTACATTCCATCTTATTTTTTTCAGCATGGATCACAATTATAAAAAGCCTTATTGACAACACTGTATTTTAGTGTCAAGAAAATCTATTCTGTGGTGATTAGTCTGTTTAACCATAAAAAGCTAACTAATTTAGTTAAGACACGTAAGTACTAGGGGTGCAACGATACAGAAAATTCACGATTCGGTTCGGTTCGATACTTTAGTGTCATGGTTCGATATTTTTTCAATTAAAAAAAATGAAATTTTCATGGACTTTTTAACTTGTAATTTATTGAAATTAATTATGAACATTTGTCTAACCTCAAAAGTACAGTTTTTGAATTAAATTTTGCTGAGTGTGCTCGACAATGCAGCCTAGGTGGGGCAGTCGAACACAGATCCACTGATCCTTCAACACTGATCATCTTTAGAAAACAAGTTGATAAAATAAATTTTAAAAATCTGTATTGTTCGATACAAGTGTGTATTGAACCTAAAGCACTGTTCGATAGAGGTACATGTATTGTTGCACCCGAAGTAACTATCTTACAAGACGTTTACGTTTGTCTCATCTGACCCAGTTCTTACTGGTCAGGTTCAGAAACCATCCATCAGGGCAGGAATGTTTATATGTTGGTCAGAATTTGGTGCCAAACTACTTGGTGAGGTTCGGAAAGTCTTACAATTTACAAGATGTAAAAAATGTGCACCAACTGGACTAGATGGTACAATATGGACATGCTTTTTCATCTTTGTACTATGAGTGGGCGATGTATCGAATATACTTGATGTATCCTGAGTTTTTAATGTATGATGGTTAAAATGGCTTTATCGTAACCATCGAGTATAAATTATCAAGCAAACAATAAGCTGCGTCCCTGCAAGTTTTGCTTTTTCGACACACTTGAACGCATCTCTAGCCCCCTCCGCTCTGGATGCGTGCATATGGAAAACATGGCGGGAGCGGGAGATTCAGGTGAACATGCGAATGAGACTAAATCTGAAGACAACTCAGGTAAATTAGTTCAGAAGAGAAACAACATTGGATTAATAAATCTGGCAGTGGTTTGGACTTCATTGAGAGGACGTCGAACAAAATGCGGCAAATTTTTATAGTCATGGTTTACGCTTTAGTTTTTGTATTTTAAAGTCATCACATTTTTTTGATTTTACATTTTTTTTATGTTAAAAGCACAAGAGCACCTTTTTAAGTTTTAATGGTTTATTTTTTCCTTTTGCTTGATGTACTTTTTTGCTGCGATGGTCCGTTTATTTTTGAGTTTAAAGTGTAGACAACAAAAAGGTTAATAATTCCATTTGTAAAACACCTGTGGGAGAAACTGATGAGTAAAATGGTTAAAATAGAACATCAGCATTCAAATGATTTTTGATAATTTCTTATTCATTTTTTAGCGATTTTGGGAGGTATCGTGATATTTATCGTGTATCGCGATATGGCCAAAAAATATCGGGATATAACATTTTCCTCATATCGCCCAGCCCTACTTTGTAAAGATGGAAAATGTAGAACGAAGTGTTCTAAATGCAGTCTCACTAACCAACTATAAATATCTCTAATAAGGAAGGACGTCACATCTTACCGCACAGTGAGATGTTTTCTTACGGTTTTCGGGATGACAAATCATTACCTGTGGAATGCAGCCAATTTTTTTTGTTGCAATTATGGTTTTCAAATATTTTAAAAGATGTAAAACAATTTAATAATTAGAGTTGCACGCTGCCACAAAATTAAATAATTTTGCACCCAACATTACTTTTGTTGTCAAGTCTACTTTTTTAATAGGTGGTAAATAAAATGACGAAAACAGGTTATTTCGAAAATTGGAATTATCTTTGTATTTTGAAACAATATCATCAAATAAATGGACCAGGGCCATCCAAAACAAAAATTAAACTGCCAAAGATCAAAGATCTTGGAGTGAGTCATATTACATCTTTATCTAACTGTTTTGCATATTTTTCTGAAGGCACACCCGTTATAAACATGGATGCATGTTTGTACCCGTTGTTCTCAGGAAAACTGTGTTAACAGACCTCCTCCCATCTGAAAACTTTGTTTGACGTTAAGTCTCTTTGAAAACGGTCACTGCGTGCACACAAGTCTACTGTGTCCTGTTTCCTCAGTTTTTAGAAACGTCCTCACAAGTATTTGGGCCACGAGAACCTCAGAGAGAGAATATATATTTTATCCAGACAGTGTTCTGCTGGCAGCTGCGGGTTCAGCTTTTGTTCAAACTGCGGCGTGGCCCCGCTGAGACCGAAGGAAGCTCGGCCAAAACGGCAGCTCAAAACTATGTGACGTTAAAGAATAAAAGCCCTTTAACAAACACCAGAAGATTCCTGGAGAACGTCAGCTGCTCGTCTTCCAGCTGTGTGAAACTGGCTCAATGCTAGGGGAGGTATGAGCACTAAATAAAAAAAAAAAAAAAAACTAGTTTTTAATGAGCATATAGTTTGAACTGATAATGATGTTTGGACTCTGGCTGCTGTCAGGGAATGAAGAACTTAACAAGGATCTAAACTACAACAGCTGCTAATGAGTGTTTTTATTGTTTCTCACAACTATTGTTTAAAGATCCAATTAGTCAGTGTAAAAACAGAAGAAATGTTAAACAGGGTTCATTAGACACTAAAGTCTTATCTGTGTCTCATCTAACAAACAGTTCAATACCAAAAATGCTAAAAGCTAAAAATCCTCGTTAAAAAAAAAAATAGGACCTTTAAGGATTCAAGTTGTTGATAACAGTTATCAGTGTAGCTATTCAACCCAATTAGTGTAAAGCTATTTTTATAATTTTGGAAATGTAATTCAGATTCACTGTTTTCTCCATACAATAATTTCAGTCTAACTACTTTTTAATTCTTTAAGGTATTTTAGCTATCCATGGATCAAAATGCTATTTTAGTATTTAGCTAATGTTCTGTTCCTTTAAGGGTTCTGCTTTTTAGTTGTTAAATAGCATTTTGTTTGTTTTGACTTTTAAGTACTTCTCCTTCTTTTGGCCTTTAGCCGACAGCCTGAATATAGCACAAAAAAGTAGGTAAAGGCCAAAAAAGCAGAACACTAGCTAAAGGCTAGGTGTTGTGATTTTTTTTTCTTTAGTTAGAATTTTTTTTTCCCTTTAGCTGGTATTGTGCTTTTTTAGACTTTAGCTGGTGTTTTGTTTCTTTTAGCTAATGTTCTGCTTTTTCAGCTTTTAAAAGATGTCAGTTTGTTTAATAAGTGTTTAATAGTGTTCAGCTCCTTTTAGCCTTTAGCTAGTGTTCTGGTACTTTTAGCTAGTGTTCTACTTTTTTGTTTATTTTAAAAAAGGTAGCATTTTATTTTTTATTCCAAGCAGTTTGGTTCCATTTAATTGGTGTTCTGCTTTTCTTAGCCTTTAGTTAGTTTTCTTCTCATTTTTGCATTTAGCTAGTGTTCTTTTTATTTTTTTAACTTTCAAATAGTTTTGTGCTCTTGTTAGTCTTTAGCTAGTGTTCTGCTTTTTTGTATATATATAAAAAATGTAGCATTTAGTTTCTTTAGCTTCTAAGTAGTTTTGTTCAGTTTAGTTAGTTGTTTAGTTTTGCTCTGTTTAGTTAGTGTTCTGCTTTTCTTAGCCTTTAGTTTTCTTCTACTTTTAGCTTTTAGCTAGTGTTCATTTAGCCTTTTAGTGTTCTGCTTTGTTAGCTTATAAAAACGTATTTTGTTCCTTTAAGCTTTCAAGCAGTTTTGCTCCTTTTTGTCTTTAGCTTGTGTTCGTCTACTTTTAGTTTGTTAGCTAGCATTTTGTTTCTTTTAACTTTATCAACTTAGTCACAGTTCAGCAAACTCCAGCAGAAAAAAAATGACAGCATGCTGTCAGCTTGTGTCCTCAGATAATTTATGCACTAAAAAATAAAAATAAGTTCAGCAGTTTAATCTTGCATGTTTGTGGGATCATGTGTGCGCTTCAACAGAACCAAACTTGCAGCGACCCGCCTGCAAAAACAAGCTGAGCAACTTTCTTAAAGTAGAGCAACATGACTATTTGTTGATGAGGGATGATACGACTACACCCAAAGAACACAGAACTGCTCACACCTATAGTTCAACGGGTGTGTGTGTCACTGAGTTATGTGTTAAACGTGTGTGTCACTGTGTTGTGTCTTTGACTGGACCTCTTCACTAAAAGGAGCAGCCTGTCTATAAATATCTGAGTGCAAAAACCAGCCGCTTGACATCCTGTTTTCCATTTGCTTTCAGGAAAAACAAAACCTTTTCTCTAAATGCTTCAAATGGGCCTGAGGTGTTTTGTTGTTGTGTTGCTTACGATAAAGTATTATAATACCGCTTGAGCAGTCCAACAGGAATGGGTGTGACGACACCTTGTTAAAATCTGTTAAATTCTTGCCACACAACTAAGAAACCTTGTTTGTTGGCAACAAAACCAAACAAAATGGAGCTTTTATTTTTATTCTGATGCTTTTAGCAGAGTTCACACATTTCCTTTCCCTGCAGAAGAAAAACCTGAAAAATAAACATATTATAACAGGGTAATAACTTCACTTTTCACATTAAAAAACAGGTTTTATAAGAAAGTAAAATGTGGTTTCTGGACCTTTGGATAGAAAAGTTTTGTGCAAAAAGAATAAAATATTTAATTAGAGAGAAATCTATTAACCAGATAATAGAGGGGCAAATGAAAAGGTAGCATCACAATTTAGTTTTAAAGTTCCTATTGAATCCCACACGTTTTTCTACTTTTATTTAAATAAAATAATTATTTTCATTGGAAAACACATTTTGGGTAAAAGTAAGTAAGTAAGTAAATAAATAAATAAAGATGTAAATCAGCCATCATGTTGCTTTGATGTCACGTTATATACATACTTATAGGCCAACATGTATTTTTCCAAGTTTTATTTCTTTTTATTTTACTTCTTAAAGCTGTGTTCGGGCTTCTAATGGTCAGATTGTAGTAAATAACAGCGCAGAGCAAAGTTCAGTCTGCCTGGCTGACTCTGTAGGCCTCCTCCCTCTGGATAGAAACCACTTGTGGATACTTCACTTTTGGTTTATGAGTCCAGAAAGACCACTTACGGTTCCCCATGAGAGTCCTGCAGTCCCAGTTGTCGTTCCTGCCTCGGCACTCAGTCCACATGCTGGCGTAGTGAGACTTGGCGTTTTCGTCCTCGACCCATCCGGACTGGGCCGCCACGGCGATGAGGTCGAAAATGACGGCGAACAGCAGCAGCAGGGGCACGATCCACCTGCACCGAGGGTAGGCGATCCCACAGCGGAACATGTCGGACGGTGTCGGCGGTGTTCGGGAACCGAAGGATATGGGACAAACTTGACGGCGGCGACGGAAAGCGTAGTCCGTTAAGGGCTGAGGGGAGAAGACTGGGAAAGAGAAAGTGTTGATGGGCGATAAAGAATGTCGGCCGCACCCGAAATGAGAGAGAGGGAGGGCGAGAGAGGGAGAAGTCGTCCAACCTGGCTGGGACCTGAAGGGGTTGGGCTAATTGCCTTTTAAAGTACGAGCCGACCGACCGAGCCCTCCCTGTGACTGTGTGTCATATTTCAGGATAGCCCCGTTTGAGCCTAATCATTATAAAATGTTAGGTAAAGATGTAGTTTTAATTTAAGTCGAACCAACAGGGTTGTAAGATGTGAGTGGGAGAAGAGAATTGAAAGATACGTAGAAAAAAGTGGGGGAAAAGAGGGGAAAAGTGGGTGTAGTACACAGATTTTCCACAAGGTGGCGGCAGAGTTAAACTAGTCGGATGATTTTCAGCGTTGTGCTGAGGTGAGCGTCCATCATAGATAGATAGATAGATAGATAGATAGATAGATAGATAGATAGATAGATAGATAGATAGATAGATAGATAGA
>JAUBOC010000089.1:15822096-15838468 GCA_032275365.1 Anablepsoides cearensis
TTCCTGCCGCTCACGCTTCCTCTGAGCCAGACATCAGACACTCAGACATCTGCAAGATTCTGATCTCACTCAGTAATTCAAGTGAAAAAAAAAAAGGCTGGCAAGCTCTGAGTAAGATCTATTTTAAATTGTGCAGACAGACTTATTGGTCAGCAACAATTTGTATGTGAAACTTTGTTGCACTTTAAAAAAAAGAAGCTGAATTTCCTCTCCGCCTTGCATTTTATTGTATTTAAAAAATAACTGGAAATTGTTGCGCAAGTTCATGTTTTAGAGAATGGTTTAGAATTTAAACGCTGAACTGGAATAACTTTCCCAGAGTTACAAACTTAGAAATCTGACTTCTAGTGGTGTATTTTTTCCCCTGATCAAATATTTAGTATTAAATCCCCTGGGTTCACTGTTACAATGTCAAATACAAACAGAGAATAAAATACTTAAGAACTTATGAAACAAAATCCAAACTGCGTGAGATATCTGCTGTGGGACAAAAAAAAAACCCATCAAAGATAAATTTACAAAAAATAATAAACTCATTCTTATCTCCATCTTCTGCTTCTTATCCTGGTCAGGTTTAGGAGAGAAACCCAGACATCCTCGTCTCCAGCTCATTCTGGGACGTGCCTGGAACTCCTCTAAAGGGAGGTGTCCAGGAGGCATCAGATGCCCAAACCACCTCAACTGACTCCTTTCTCTACTCTCAGCTCCCTCCATGACGGTGCTCCTCTTCCTATCTCTAAGCCTGAGTCCAGCTGGCCTACAAAGGAAGCTCATTGCAGCCATTTGGATCTCATTCTTTCAGTCATGATCCACTCCTCCTGGCCACAGGTGAGGGTTGGAACATGGACAGACCAGTAAATCAAGAGCTTTGTCTTTCATCTCAGCTGTTTCTTCACCACGACTGTCCAAAGCAACACCCTCATTACTGGTGTTGTAATACAGGTCACAAGATGACTTTTGATGGTCTTAAGACCAACATTGCATTTGTAAAAGGTTGTATATTAATGGTTGATGTATGTGAGTTTTTTACTTGGACATTGAGGACTTGAGATTTTATTTCATAACCAGTCAAAACCACAACTGTGTAAATATCACAAAATTTATTTGTTAACATCTTTGCTTTCATTGAATGTAAAACACTGATTCAAATTCAAGCATGACTAAATAATAATTATATATATATTTTACCGCTGTCACTCCCTTTCATTCACACGCAACACTCCAAGAAAGTGAGCTGTGGTCGTCTGGGAGCAGAAGAAGATATTTGCAAATACATTTTGGCTACATAAACAATAAACAATTTATTTGTAAAACAACATCCAGGAGTAAGCAGAAAATTCTTCAGAGCTTTGCTTTAAGACAGTGATTCCCAACCAGGGCTACGTGAGCATATTAAAATTTCCCAGGTGTGTAAAAACATAAATAAAAATAGGACTGAGATATGTAGGGTCCTAGGATTTCCGGAATGCGGGAAATGCAAACGGAATCACGAAATTGACACAAAATGGAATCTAGTGTAAAATGTGGAATCTCATGGAATTTGCTCATTTGGGGTATTTGATGTATTTTGGACGGATGTATGCTTTAGGGCACTATTTTCTGTCTTTTGGTTGTTTTTTTTCTTTCGATCTTGGTCCTAACTCAGACCAGCACCTAAAGCTCTTGGTCTTGTCTCGGTATTGATACACTCTGGTCTTGGTCTGGTCTCAGGATAGGTGGTCTTGACTACAACACTACTAAGGACAAGACTCTGATCCATTGATCCATCACTTGTGAACAAGTCACCCAATGCTGAGACCCAGAGGGGCCATTCCTTATCTTAGGCTTCTTAGGCTCTTCATTATGTGCTTTTTGACAGCCCTCAGCTTTATAAAAGTACTTTTTTTCTTCTTTGTCATTTTAGGAGAAAGCATTTGAGCCCTCCAGCTGCAGTAAGGGTTGATCATTTCAAGTCATTTCAGGCATTTAGATACCTTGTTTAGTCCAGACTGTTTAACTGGACCTCAGCAGACTTCCTTCTATCAGCTCACTTCTTATGTAACTGTGCAATTAAAGAGAACTGTAAGCAACCCTTTTGGGAAATTTGATTCTGAGTGTTAGATTGGGATTTGATAGTAACAAAGTAAAACATCAAACGGCTTGGGATTAATTGTCTGTTGTTTTTGGTAATGAACAGCTCTGATTCAGAAGTCCAGATGCAGCACATCTGGACTTTGTTTGGATGACTCACAAAAAATGTTTTGTTTTGGTTTTATAACCACAATCCTCCCTATATTTAATCTATGATTGGATAGTTTGAGTTGTTTCCTTGAGTTTAAGTTTAATATTTATGCAGGATCAACTTAGTAGCAGTTCTGCTTATTCTATATCACATATTTATTATTAAAAATTAAACTTTATTTTGGGAAACTGTGAAGATTTTCCATTATATTGTCACAAAAATTCAGTGGACAGACGGTCTACGGATAAAGATTGCTGCAAAACCACAAACATCTGAAGACAGTTCAGGAAAACACCCTCATTAGGAGCCATCTATGGTAAAGACTGAGTCAGAACCTCACATGTTGGAACATAATGTCTCTGTATGTCAACACCTTGCATGTTTACAGTGTACTTAAACAAAATCCGCCCATAAAAAAGACAAACTTTTACAAGCAGACACAAACACATTCCCCCAAAAATCAGTTATATTCTGTGTATTCTTCCA
Source organism: Anablepsoides cearensis (assembly GCA_032275365.1). Lineage (NCBI taxonomy): Eukaryota > Metazoa > Chordata > Actinopteri > Cyprinodontiformes > Rivulidae > Anablepsoides > Anablepsoides cearensis. The sequence continues at coordinate 15,824,804 of JAUBOC010000089.1, forward strand.
TTTACTGTGATATTTCATATCGTTTCATCAAAAGAATAACAAATCAGCATCCATTTAGTGTGAACATGTCAGAATTAGTCTGTTCTAACAAACTTATCTCTTTTTCCTATATTTGCTTCCTCAGACTTCAGGATGTAGGCCTGTGTTTTTATGCAGGACTTTTCCTCTTAAAAGCTTCTTGTTTCACCACAGTCTAGTCGATAACATGAGGCTGAAAGATAACCAGCCTTTATGCAGACCTGGTTTTTAAATCTGTTTTTTAGAGCTTCAGGTTTGGACATGTCTGTATGATAATGCCCTCATGTTGGGGATTCATGACTTATAGGAAGTGAAAGCAGATTTTTTGTTAATTTTTGTTGTTAAAATTACACTGCATCTAAGATGAAAGCAAGTGACCGTTCACTGTTTACTTTGAGCCTGAGCCCGGACACAACTGGAAGGTTTCACTCATAGACATTGTTTGGTTTTTCCCACATTAGTGTCGCTGCTTATAGTGCTTAATAGGCACTAAAGTTACTGACCGCTCAGATGACAGGGAAACTGCAACATGCTCCACGACCACACGGCTAAGATGATGTAGACCAGCTCAGAGTTGTCACTGCAAAAGACAGACGGACACTTTGAACATTTTAAAAAGGATCTTTTTTTAAGCGGGGCTCTGTGGAAATGTTGCAAACAATTAATCTTACTTGCTGTAGATTATAGTAGGTGGATTATTTTTTACTTTAAACTTGAAAAAAAAAAAAAAACCCAAGAACAAACCAGAAAGGAGGACGGGGAGAGGTGGACAAAAAATTTCTTGTTATGGTTATTTAACTTCATTTATTTATTTGTTTAATGGCTCTGAAGCATAAAATAAAATTTAAGATGAGTTTTTGAAAAAAATCTGTGAGATTTCTCTCTACGTCCATATATACATGCAATCAAAAAGTTTTGGTGTCAGACAAAATTATAGTCTGAACACAAACAGCCTGAAAGCAGCAGGAATGTTGCAGTTTCACCTAAAAATAGCATCATGTAAACAGGGACAGAGGTTGTTTAAAGAGCTGGTTATAACAGGTAAGATATGAATTATTCCTAACCTTTCCACACAAACACAGTGCCTCAATACGCATTTTGTCATGATTCACTTAAAGGATTTGATTGAAAAGCTGAGAAACGTAGGCAACATGTAGAAAAACCTACTTGATGTCATCCAGCGTCTCACTACTAAATTCCAGGATGTCCGCTGCCGTGCCCACAAAAATCAGCAGCAGCTGAGACAGCTGGTCTTTTGTCACCCCGTCTCCCAAGGGGAGAAGCCACTTCCCCAAGATGAGGAGGATGAGCAGGATCTGATGAAGAGCCAGGATCCAATTATTTGGACAGAACGCCTCATTAACATTCTGGAAGAGAAGAAGAGAAGAGGAGATATGGATTTGAACTTAAGAACATTCCCGCGACGCCTTGATCACTTCAGTCGCGATTCTTCTTGAAAACAAAACAAACGAATTTTTTTTTTTTATTCGTTTGTTTGTGTAAAAGATTTACCATTTAAGATCCCTGCAATCATCTCAGTGGTCAGAAAGCTAAAAGCAGCAACACACTATATCCTTATGTGGTCCATTATGTGCAGTAACGTGGTCAGCTGGCTCAGAGTGTTATGTGGCCACAAAAGCAGTCATTTGGTTACCTTAAATATTCATACTCTGTAATATTTTAAAATTTATTGAGCACTTATCCTTTAAATGTAGACGCCATGTCTGCTGGTTGCAGATTGTAACGAGTAATGTAAAGAAGCACAAGTCAGTGTTGTTTATTTGATAGTTTATTTTTAATTTTATGCTTTATTGATCCCTTGATGGGCAAACTAATTCTCTGCATTTTTCCCATCGCACATCAAAAACTCAGCCGTGGGCTGAGGGTGCCCAGGGAACAGCTGAGGGGTTAAGGGCCAAAAGTGGGGCTGGTCGATCCAGGGGGAGTTGAACCGACGACCTCCCGATCACAGGCTCACCTTGACTGTGAGACGATGTATTATGATCATGTTTTTATAGCAACCTCAATATTATCTTGTTGACCTGTAACCTGGAAAAGTTAGGCTCTACCAACACTAATGCCAAATTAGTCTATTAAACATCTATAAGGTTTTGAGCGTTATTGGTATTAAAATGTGGCAGTTTGCTCTTTAATAGGTCTTCTGCTCAGTAACTGATAGCTTAAAAAAATTCTCTCTGATTCTTTGAGCTGTAACAGTTTTGACTTTTCTGTCCACTGCAGGTAAGATACTGACTACTTAAACTCAGCTGCAGAAACCAGCTGAATTGCTTTAAAGCAAAAACAGCATTTAACGTCTCCTCCTTTAAAAGTCAAAATTGTCAGTTTCTTGTGGAAGCTAACGACAGTTAGAATGATGGCATTTTAGGTTGAAACATCAGTCAACATCATGCCGTGTCACAAATCAGATGCAGAGGATCACTCGTAAAATAAACGCAAACCATAAAGGTTTCACTTCCTCACAGGCGTTCTGTTGTATTCCTACAGAAGAGCAGCTTTCCGATAATATAAAACATCCAGAATCATCTGAATGCTTAGTTACATCTATGTGAATATGTTTCACTTTGTGATGAAAATCCAACACATTTTCTGGTGTCTTACCTTCAATATAGAGGGCAAGGTGAAATTTTCAGACGTTGCGTTTGTCTGGAGAATTCTGCTCAAACTTTCCACCGGATCAGTATGGTTGCACTAAGAACAGAGGAAAGAAACAATTATGGACTACTGATTTTATTATTATTATTATTATTATTATTATTATTATTATTATTATTATTATTAATATTAAAACTATCAGAAACTGCAGATTGAGAGGCTGAGAACAGCAGGCAGCATCATTAATGTTCATTTCTGGTTTGAAGAACCTTGCTGTCAGCAGCTTTGTTCTGCTGGTGGTGAAGCTCCAGGATCCAGATGGACGGGACGATGCTAATGAGAAACAGGAAGATGGTTGGAGAAAACCTGCAGGAGAGCATACAGATTTAGATTATTGAACCAAACCAATGCAATGGGAAGATTCTCAGAAACAATAACGTCAAATTCTGCTCTTCTTTTTATTTTAACCGTCTTCATCAATAAAATCCCTTATCGATCACATTTTATGGTCCCTTAAAAGGCTTAATAAACATTTTTCAACTTCACTGACAAGGAACTGAACAAATAGGATATCTCGTTCAATTAAGAGGAATTTAATTTTACAGATAAACAGTTCTGCCTGATTGCTGGAGGGATCCTGTTTGGGGAGTTAAATTTCCTGAAATGACAGTCGCAGTTCCTTTTCCCTGGCCCGGGTCAAATGCAGGCATGAAAGCAGGATATAGGGGTGCACAGAGAAGAGATTAAAACACATCTGAATGCATTTTAAAATTCAAGCTTTGACAACACATTTACCATTTGTAATCCTTCCCCTCCTGGTTCCTCAGAGTTATTATCATCTCAACCACGAGCGGCAGGAAGAGGAACGTCAGAAGCCAGTAGTAGTGGCTTTCCTTGACGTATGCCACCCTCCAGACACCGATCAGAGAGACAAGGATGAAGAGAGTTCTGGTGATGATCGCGCTCAGGGAGCTGAAAAGGCCCATGATGCTGAGTGGCTGCAGTGTTCCTCAGGTCAGGTCTCACCCAGCTGCTGACCGCTGCTCCCACACAGACTGGAATAAAGCAGGCGTTCTCTAACAAAGTCCCTAAAAGTTTGTAGCTCCGCCTCAAGAGTTTTTTTTTCTTCCTGCCCTGACAGAGAGAAAGTGCATGTTTCTGATAACGGCTGAGTGTAATCTGAGCTGGGTCTGAGAGTTCATTCAGAACTTTTTTTTTTCTTTGTGTGTGTGTGATTTATGTCTGACAATTTGACATCACCACTTTGTGCACACATGAGGATAATATCACAAAAGCAAGAGCTTCAAACAACAACAACAAAAAAAAAAAACACATCCTGTGAGGTTTTGAACTCCTGAGAGGAAAATAAAGCAGGACCGCAGCTGGAGCCTGTGGTGGACGAACATTCATGCTATTTTAATGTAAATGGCATGAGCTTACTACTACTTAAATATTTCATAATGTGCAGTTTTATGGGTTTGTAATGAGTTTAGAAATAAAGTTTACTTTTTTTTGTTAAATGGAGAAGTAAATTACAAAAACAGAATTTTTTTAAGCTTTTTCTTCATTTTGTGAAGTTAATTACATTTTTTTGTTTCATTTTTCTAAATAAGATGTTTTTTTATGTTTGAAATAAAGCTAAAAGAAACTCTGGATCTTTTCCCATCAGTGGTTTGATTAAAAACCAAGATGAACTCTGGACCGGTTCCACAGAACAAATACAGACTTAAAAAAAGTAAATAAAAAAAATCAACAAACCCGCATGATTTTTATTTTCCCAGAATATAACACATAAACAGCAGGGCTCCCACCAACAGTCCAAGAAAAACAAACCAGAAACAAAAAACAGTTTAATAAAAAAGTAAAATCAGTAATAAAAGCTGTATGTGCACATACACAGATGCATATAAACAAACTTTATTACACTTGCTTGTTAATCAGTAAATCGTGTTTTTTAGGCCTACAGACCTACGATGAACTGAGCCTCAGAGTGAGGACTAAACATTTAACAACATTAAATGATGTTGGTGCCAGCAGGTCTGAGTATTTCTCAAACTGTTGATCTCCAGAGATTTTCCCACACAAACATCTCACAGTTTTTCAGTTTCTTATTGTCCAATTTTGGTGAATCTGTCATCTCAAACCAGGCTGCAAAACCTTTGACCTCTGACGTCGACAAAGCCTTTTTGCCACTTACTAAATGTTTTCTCCTTTTTTTTTTTTTTAACTTTTTTTTTCTCTTTAAACCCTAGAGATGTTTATGTGTAAAAATCCCACTGGGTCAGCAGTTTCTAAAAGACTGCCATCTGGCACCAAAAACCATGTGATGCAGAAAAGTGAAGAGAAACTTTTAAGTTATTTTGAAGGTCTTGCCAAAGTGCTTCTGTTGATTTTTTACCACCTCAGCGTTATGTTTTATCAAGCTAACGTCATGGCAGTGAGGTCAGGAATTTGATCTTGTTTTTTTTTTTTTTTTAATAGTTTTTTAATGAATTTTCTTGCATGTGCTTGTGTCTTAGCCAAGCTGCACTAAGGACAAATAAGACACTAAAAACACTAACAGACACACAAGATATAGGCTAATATTATTTTAAAAAATCTTATTTCTGCTTTCTTTCATTTCATTTATGAGCATTTTTATTATTATTGTAATTTGATTTTCTTTTGTTTGTTCAAATGGATGAATTAATAAATGAATAAATAAAATATGATGCCATGCAAAGTAAAAGGTTTCTAAAGTTGGGATAGGGACCCCACTGTGGGTCAGGAAAAATGAAGTGAGGGGTCACTAGAATTTAAAGAAAATGTAAAGATGAATGCTGGTAAACATAGGTGTAAAATGCAAACAACAACAATTCAACAAAAAGATATAAAAATATCAAAGCTGTGAGGTCATTATATCTTGTTTATTGACTTAATAACAAAGTTCAACCAGTGATAGCTGAGGTCACAGGCCTCCACTGTTAGTTTGTGGGTCAGAAGCTGAAAATAACAAATAACAGCTTAAATAAATACAACCACCCATGCCTCTTTTGATAATTATGAATCATTTGTCAAAATAAAACCTGTGATCTAATCAAACATTACATACTTTCTAAAACAAAAGAACACACACACCCAGATGCATTTATAAAAGCACGTACACACACACATCATTTTTGCCCTTCTTGGCCGCGTGCTGACTTATTCTTTTTCTGGAATCAATCTTCCCTTTCAGTGCAGCAGAGAGGAAAGAGCAGGAAGAACTGGTGACCTTGGACTTTTCCTGTCTTTGTTCCAAACCGCCTCCTATCATATTACAGCATGCATCATGTATGAAATCACAATGAGGATTTCAGATGGCAGAACAAATTAGAAATGTAAAAATAATAACCAGATACAGAGCTGTAGGTTGTTTCTAGGAAACACTTGTTTGTATATCTTATAGGGAGAGTCGAGATTTAAGAGGGGAAACGAGTTTAAAGTGTTCAGCAGCTCATTCTGTCAGCGACTCAGAGACGGACTGTGAATAGAAACAAACTCTCCTCTGTTGACTGAGACAAAAAAGGCCGTCGCCACCCGAGGCCCGGGTGCAGACGCTGTTCAGGATTCAGCTCTGAGACGCTGATCAGAAAGCGGTGATTCCCTCTGTGCAGCTCATTCAGCTCACCCACTGTCACAGCAAGGTTAATGAGGTTTAACCCGCTTTAAACTAAACAATGGTTACTTTATAAGAAGTCAAAAGTGATAAAAATGTTATTTATAATGATCCTGAAATCCAAGAACCAACAACTGTAAAAACGAACTTTTTTTGTTTTGTTCATATAACAATTGCAGCTTCATTTTGTTAATTAGGTCTGTCTTTAAGCTGGTTTCTGTTGATAAAACTAATTAAGTTGAGATATTTCATTACAGTAGAAGAAACACAGTACTGTTATTCAACTGCAAACTCTTTATAAAAAATAATTTTTGCCTATCGTAAAACCCTCTCAAACTAAAGTGACTTTTTAACCTTTATTTGTAATTGTGTTATTTTGAAGGCCCATTGTTTAGAGCATAATGACTTCTTGTTTTAATCATTTGTTTAAAATGGAAGCAAGTAACAGATGTATTTTTGACAGATTTACACAGATGTGTAAATCTGTCAAATTTAGGCACAAAAGGTTATTTTTAACTGAAGTGTCCTTTAAAAAAATGGATAAAACTCACAAAATAAAGATATTTTGACAAAAACACTTTAAAGTCTGTCACAATTTGACAAGTTAGTGATCAGGGTTTTTTTTGTTTTTTGTTTTTTAGTTTTCAGAGATTCAGATTGTTTATTTAAACCAGGTGGACTCCCAACACTACAAAACAAAATTAAGAAAAGCCCCACTTTAGTCAATATTTTTTCCCTTCTGAGCTACTGTAGAAACGCTGCAAAAAGCAAAATTTTTATACTTTTTACTTCATTTCTGCTTAAAACTGCCTAATTTCCTTTTGGCTGAACTCTCTTAAATAACAATTGGAATCCAAACCAAAACGCACAGAAGAAATTATGTTTTAACAAATATTAGAAATTAAACAAAAATCTGGGAGAAGTTATTCCAGCAGGAGAACTGAATTATGTAACATGAGGCCAAAATGTCACTTTTATGTGATATTAAGTAAATATTATTGCTTTGATAATAACTTGAGTATAATGTTACATAGTAACTGAACCTCTGTGATGCTGGCTTTCTTTGTTATTACTGCTGTGACCCAACAGGTGGCGCTCAACACCATGGTTTTTAGGAAGATCAGAGCAGAGCAGCTCTGAAAGTGAAACATTTGTGAGTCAATCTGATAAGAACTGAAAGATCAACACACTGGGAAAAAAACAGAAAACCACCAATTATTATTCATGTGAAACAGAAAACCACCAATTATTATTCATGTGATTATTTTATTATTACGTCTTAGTTTGTCATAAATACCATCCAAATAGAAACTATTGGGATATCATTGTCTGATTTAAAATCATGTCAGGAAACAAACAAAAATAGTTTGACTAAAACAGTAAAAACCAGGTTATTTTTCTTCAGCGCTGAGTCCTGAACACATGTCAGGCATTTGCATGGGAGAAATTGGGCTTGAATGGCAACACACACACAGCCCTGACAGCTGCAACAAGCCGAGCCGTTATTGGACAAATATGACTCGCCTCAGAACAGAGAGCCTCTTTAAAAGCTGGAATTGTGTTCATATAATCCACCCCCCTTCAAAAAAAAATAAAAAATAATAAAAAAATAAAGAGATACTGAAGTAGATTCAGAATGAAGCATATTGAGTTACATTTTTTCACTTTCCTGAATATATTTTTATGTATTTTTCCCTGAACTCAGCCTGACAAGTGTTATAAATTCTGCATTAGCAGCCAAAACCAAAGCCCATTATGCTGCACGGCCCTGGCCTGCGCTTGTTACTCTGCTCATATTCCCCGTACAGTAAACAGCCCACAGATGTTGTGCATTGATATTAACAACCTTAATTTGTCCCGCGTGGGGTTAGGAGGGGGGGAGCACAGTGTGAGGATTAAGTTCTCAACCATGTATCACACACACAGCACAGGCAGCAGGTTTATTTAGCCTGAGTGAAGTTTACAGTGAGTGGGTTTTTGCATAGGTCATTAGCTGCCTCAAAATACCCCCTTGTCACCATAGCAACTTGAAGTGGCTGCTAAACTGCCTTAAAGAATTAGATACATTTTTAATGATGAGAGGTATTTTTTTATGATGTGTACTCAGGCTGCAAGAGCGTAATGGAAAAATAAGTGAGTCTTAAGCCATATTTCAAAACTTAACCTTTTGTTTCTATCCTGGCGTTTTGGCTGCTGGAGCCTTTTTTTTCTGCAGCTATAAATATTTCAGAGATTGCACAAAATACAACAGGGTTGCACAAAACGACAAGCGGAGCCGTTGCTTAAATAGACGGTTGCAACATTTAGTTGACATATTTGTGATATTTTTTTTCTGTTTCACAACATTTCAGGTGCCTGGTTCCACATATGGGGAGCTGACCAGCAGGGTGCAATAACCTGACGGATGTTTGGAGCAAATCTTAAACGCTGAGATCAGCGTCTGTGTTAATGTATTCCTTTTTTTTTAGAGAGAAGGAAGACATGGTGACCTTTTTGGTTAAAAACAAGCACTTTTTTTTTACCCCCCTGCACTTTTTTGTCAGCCCCAGCGGTGTTCAACTCGCTCCTCCAACCGAATGGATCCATAACTCACAGGCGGCCATAACTCAATCTAACAAAATGCCTTTTCAATCACTCTCATCTTTTATAGTTATACCCATCACACATTTACATAAATCCATTATTCATGCTCCTAATCCTGGTTTCAGACAGGGAAATATAAAATGTGTGTGTGCTGATGTGTATGCAGCTGGCAGAAAAAGGGATTGAAGCTGCCTATTTTGTTTGTATTTTGCACATTTGGGATTCAGCGAAGCGCTCTCCATCACTGAAAGGGGAATTTACATTTGCCAAGGCAGTAATAACATAAAACCCATACTAATGTTAACACTCGTGTGCACTCAAATTCACGTTGTCCGGCTGCGTGATTACATTTGTGCGGCGCTTAATAAAATGACTCACTTGACATTATCAAACAATTTCGCCGTAATAGTGGCCCATGAATGTGAAATTGTGTTTTTCAGGCGATTACTTCATTGCCATGGCAGCCATACAGACTAAGCCGACCAAAAATTTGCCTTATGAATCACGGTTCTCCATAAATAATGTAAACACATGGCATTAAATGTGATCAGCCATGAATGAGTGCAGTAATTGGTTTGTTTGACAAAAGGAGGCCTCAGTACTGAGTAATAAAATAAAAAAGGTTAAGTTAAAGGCCTTGAACCACTTGATGGAATGCATATCACCCGCTGCTGTTTAAACCTTAAAATATGTGTCAAACTCAAGGCCCGCGGGCCAAATCTGGCCCTTGTTACCATTTTATCCGGCCCCATAGTTTAAACAGTTTTATGGTCTCTCTTTTCGTCTCTGTATTTAGTAGGGGTGTAACGATACATCAATCTATATCGATATATCGATTTGAATGGTTCATGATTCAGGTATGTCGTGGCAAAATGAAAATTGTGATCTATATCGTTATCATAGTCTGGATGACAATCAATATATTATGCCCATCTAACACAGTCATTGTGTTAGATGGACATATGATATCGCATTATATCGATCGCAGACTTGTGAGTTGAATTGAATCGAAATCATATCGTGACAGACTTTATGATATCAAGAAATATCGAATCGTCATCTGAACATATCGATGTAATATCGTATCGTGATAAAGCTGGTGATTTACACCCCTAGTATTTAGTTCATTATTCTCGTGACAGCTGGACAACTTTCAGGTCAAAAAAATTTACGTTTAAATTTTGAAGTCTTTTTTTATTTTAAAGTGCCTGTGACATGCTTTTTCTTCAATTACAAAAAATTTAAAAAATATCCTAATATTTTAGAAATTGGGCATCATTTTTACCCAGTTTGTCATAAAACGTGCATATTTTCGGCTAAATTTGGTGCAGTCCAAGTGAAACAGGAAGTGATGTCAAAGGGGAACTCTTTTAAAAAAAGGGTAACTTCCTGGTCTTTATAAATCTGACTTTTCTTTATCTGATAATGACTCAAAATAATCTACAGAAACATCTGATTCTTTGCAGTCTGTTGTTAGCCGTTGTAGCAACTCATTCAGGCATTCCCCTTTGACATCACTTCCTGTTTCTGCTCATGCTAGTATTTCAACAACCGCTTATTTCAGTGTTGTGAATTTTTGTTTGCAGTTCATCATTAATGTTATCTTTCCAAATATGCACTCAAATATATCACTTAAATTTAATGTCACAGGCACTTTAAAGTCAAATAATAGGTTTTTTAGTAAAGTGTAACATTCCATGTTCCATATCCAGTCAATCAGCTTATCAGCCTTGCCACACCCTCATTAAAATCACTACTCATTTCACCTGCTTCCACTAGTATTTAAAGTACCTGTGACATCCCTATGCTTCAAATACAAAAAGTCAAAGAAAGAATCTTTACAAGTAAGAAAATTGGCATAGTACACATGATTTTACCCATTTTGTCACATAACTGGCCTATTTTCTTTTGAATTTAGCTCAGCCAGATGAAACAGGAAGTGACATCAAAGGGAAACTCATCAATAAAATAAACTTGCTGGTCTCTGTTTATTAAAACAAAATTATTTAAGCTTTTACTCTTCTTTGTCTCTCTTTGATGGCGACTAAAAATAATCTAAAGAAACATCAGATTCTTCTCTAGTCTGTGTTGTTAGCTTTTGTAACAACGCTCTGTTTACATGCTGACATTCCCCTTTGACATCACTTCCTGTTTCTTCACATGTAAATATCTCAACAACTAATCATCTCAGTGACATGAAATTTGTTTTGCAATATGTTATTAATGTTATCTATCCAAAAATGCATTCATGTTTATTACAAAGATTTGATGTCACAGGCACTTTACGCTCCACTGCCACAGTCCCACACTTTGTTCCATTGCCAAAGCCTGATCTCATGTTCATGACCCCACGCCTCACTCCGACCCTGCCTGCTCCTCTTCTACTTCTGTTCCTGCCTCTGACCACCGGCTCTCGACCACATTGTCGTTTTCTGGAGCTTGTTTTGGTATTGTCATTGGCTCTCGGATTACGCGATTCTGACCCATGCCTCCTTTACGGATATCTAACTCAAGCCTGACCCATGGACCAGGAAAATCAGACACCTTACCTGGATGAGCCCAGTCTTCTCCTTCAGCCCCAAAAGAGAGTGCCAACCAGTGGTCCTGACTACAATCCAGTCTATGGTTTAACAATAAAATCTTCAAACCTTTACAGTTTCTCTGCGTTCAGAACCCATCCAGAGGTTTCAAGTAACTAAGTACAAATACTTTGTTGCTTTACTTAAGTAGAAATTTTGGTTATTTATACTTTATGGCAGTAATTATTTTTCAGCCTACTTTTTACTTCTCCTTACATTTTAAGTAGTTTTAAAACCAGTACTTTTATACTTTTACTTGAGTAAAAATCTTGAGTTGATACTTCCAAAAAAGTATTTTTAAACCCTAGTATCTATACTTCTACTTAAGTAATGAATGTGAATGCTTTTGACACCTGTGAACCCATCACACGAAACTTGTGAAGAAGTTTTCTTTTTACTGATTTGCTGGATTATGATGAAATGTATCTCTAAGATATGACAAATGAAAAAGTTGTGGGTTGAGATTAAGGCATTATAAATAAATGCTAATGATAACAGTGTTATTTGTGTATTCGCAACTTCAGTGAACTTCTCATATTTAGCTTTGTGCAACGTGCTGCAGGGGAGACTTATACTGAAATATTTCATGGCCAACCCTGTCTCTAAGCAGACTAAACATGTACGTTTTCCCCATCCTTTTTCTAAAACATAATTTGGAAAAGGTCATTTGTATTTCTACGAGAATAATTTGTAATTTAACATTTCTTAAATGAATTCTACCAAAAAATATTCTCAAAATGCAACAACAAACAAATAGACACAGTGCCTTTTAGCAAACATGATGCATTAATCATTATCAAAAATAGTATCTGTGATCAGTGTTTCTCAAAGTAGGGGTCAAGACCCTTTTGTGAGTCAAAACAACACAAAGCAGAGGGGTCTTGAGAAGGTCTGCAGGCATGTCATTAACTTTAAAAATGATTTCTGTTAGCATGTTTAGTCTTTACTGTTCAAAAGAGATAAAAACTGTAGACATAACGGGATAAAAACATAATAAAGGTCTAATTGGTGACCAGGGTTTTTGTTAAACAGCTTATTAGCAACGTGCTAGTCGGGGTCAGGAGTCTGCTGTTTGTATTTTGTGGGTCAGAAGCTGAACAGTTTAGGAGTCCCTGTGTGAAAGCAGATAAAAAGGGAAAAAAAAACAGCTTTGTTTTATTCCTTTGACTCTGCTTGTGAGCAGAAATAATGACAGCACGCAGTCGCTGCTCTGATGTTGTGAAGACGTCGCAGATATTTATGAGCTAATTCGTTTGATATTTCACCTCCGACGCGATGCCTTCCACCTGCTGTTAGCAATAGCTGATCCTGATGAGCGTTTCGTAATGTGCTCCTGATTAAAAGCCATCCTCCCAATAATCTAATTGTGTTTCTCACATGTGCCGTCCCACTCGCATGTGATGGAGAGGACAGAAATGTAACACCGTGTTATAATCAGTCTGGGAGGTTAAAATTAGCCCCTGCAACATCTCTGCAGATCTCCTGTTACCTTTTTCCTAAAGTCACACTGCAGCCGGGGCCCATTGTCCCGCCATTACTGCAGCGGCACAAAGACACAAGTGTAAAGTTACTATTGAAATGTTCTCCCCTGGACAAATTTACTTGATGGATTTTTAATGTCCCAGGGCTTTCCACTGATGATAGATAGATATCCTCGGGGTAATGCAATTGTGCATGTGGAATAAGGAGGAGATAGAGCACGTTGGCCTAATTTCTTGTTTTAGTCATCTGTAGATTTTCATAATCCTCTGGAAACATAATTAGAAATGTGAGGCTTAGTATCACACTGAAAGCTTTTACCGTTGGTGTAAAAAGGATGTTTGGCCACGTTTTTAGGTAAAATGTACCTCCTTGCAGATGACTCATTTAGTGAAAGAGAGAGAGCTGTGGGTGTTTGAACACTTTTTATCTTCTCTGTTTCAGCAGAGCTTAATCTGAATGTAAAGTGGAACACAGCAAAGTACAATTACTCAGCTACATTTGGGATATTTCTGCTTTAATTTATTCAGCTCTCATCATGATCAGCAACTAAATGTTAAACTAATGTTAGAATCTTAATGTTACTTTGTGTCAGTTTATTAGTTCATATTTTCAAATCATTCAGGACATGAGTGCTGTGACTTTTAAAACCATTCATCTATACACCCATCCATTTTATCATCCATCCATCCATCCATCCATCCATCCATCTATCTATCTATCTATCTATCTATCTATCTATCTATCTATCTATCT
>JAUBOC010000089.1:15838568-15850256 GCA_032275365.1 Anablepsoides cearensis
TTTAAGAAGAAATCCAGCTGAATTCTGTTTATTCCGACATACCATTTTTGAACGACGCAGAGATTTTCTCTACACATTCATTTATATACTTATATAAACTTATATTATTTATTAGTTTTTAGTTAATAGTTGTATAACTTTGAAAAAGGTAAAACATTTTTGTTTACTATGTTGTTGCTATTTCCTGTCATGACATGTTTTGCAGAAAACTTCAATAAAAGTCAAATTATTCTCTTGTTATCAGTAGTAAATTGATGTTTCACTGGAGGAATTGAAGATTTCTGTGGATAAGCTATAAATGTTGCATACATTATGCAGATTTTAACATTTGAGTTTTATTCCGATTAGCATATGTCAGAATTTTAAAAGCAGTAGAGAGAAATTATTTTCTAGCATTTCTGTCGGCAGCAGTTCTACAATTTAAAAGTAAAATAGTACAAAAGCTTTCATGACACACCAGAATGGCCATAAGTACTCAAATATGAGCCATACATATGAAATTAAGCATTTTTATAATGTATAAGGTAAAAATGATTTTACTCACAGCTGTCAGACAGACGTGTAAAAAAAAGAGTCTGTAAAGTCTCAAATCTTATCCTGTGGTTGAAAAGTGATTTAAAAGTCATAACTATAAAAGTGCAATTAAAAAAGCGGAAGTAATTTAGCACTAAAGTCAAAAATAGGAAGCACTTTTTTTTTGTAAACCAAAGCATAAAAACATTCTGACTGTGGGGAAACTAAACCCCTAACATAACCGCTGAGTGCACTCAGAGCAGATCAGAGTAAAGTCTCTTTAGAGCAACAAAAACCTATTGACCGATTGACCAGAGTGACCTCTTCACTGATATCACTTGTTTTCTGTCGCTGTGCAAAAAAGGATGTTCAGACTGCACTGTACAGGAAAGAAATCAAAAACAAACACTGAAATTTAAATGTGATAATCATTGTAAATTGCTGCTCTTTCTTTATCATCCTTAGAGGTGTTTGTGTAAGTAGTGCTCCCAAATTATCCTAAAATCTATTGCACACATTTTAATGAAACTCTCAGAAAGTAATTATTGGGTGGGCGTCTGAAACATTAACATTTAGAGTCCACCTAATTGACCTTTTCATCGCTAAAATCATCATAAGATGGCATGAAAAGTGTTGGATAAGATCCATTCCTGCAAGAAAGGCTGGAGCTTTGATTATGAAACAGCAGTTTGGATCTAATGCGGGTCAAATAACTAAATGTTTTGTTAAGTTTGATTTATCAGATTCACTTTAATAATAAAAAAGCTAATATGTCTCCTCTATGATGCAGCTATGTTATCATATTAGTTTAATACCAGCCTCCCTCTCAGCACACGCTCATCATTCTTTTTTCAATTTCGATCCCTCCACATGAGGCCGAACTTGCGTCGATACCTGCATCTTAATTTTGCTCTCTCGCCGCGGCTCCTACCTGTTGACAAGCAAACACTCACAATTGCCAGATAAGAGCTGGAGTGGTGCCATTGATTAACCAGCGACTTCATTATTATGTTGGCTAGCATTAACAATGCAACCCCATTGATTCAGCCGCTGAAATGACTGCGAGAGAAATCAGGAGAGATAACACGGGGAGCTGCGGTTTTTCTATTGGATTCACTGCAGGAACACTGCTCTGCAGCTTTGTCCAAAAACAATGAGCCTCTGTGCAATCCACCCTGGCCCAATTCTCCAAACTGATACTTAAAATATCAAAGTGTCACAGCACATTACCTCCATTTTTGCATTAATACATAATGCAGTATTTGAATGGAGGACAGATGAGCTATAATTACTTACATTTAGACCTGACTCATCTGCCTCTGAAGATAATTATCTGACATTTCCTTCACAGGAAGAGGAAAACAAGTCAGTTTGAAGAGCAGAAAATACAGCAAATCAATATATATTCTATGTATATGCTCTGCCCCTTATTTCAGGACAGTAAAAAAGGCGCATTGCGTAACACTGCACTTGAAATAGCTTGTGTCAGAAGTAGGCCTGCTTTGTGTGATCTGAGAAGTGGATAAATGCAGGGCAAAAGCAGCAAAAAGTGGGGAAACAGCGCCGTCTTGTGGACAAAGTTAAAAACAAACATGAATAATAGCAGCCTGTGCCATAAAAATGCAGCCAGCAGAGAACAATAGGTGTCAATAGAAACCGTGAAGTTTGCGTAACTCGACCAAAAATTATTTTCCCCCCCTACACATGCAAATATCAACTTTGCATATAACTGAACAATTTAACAGTTTAAAATAATAAATATTCATTATTATATTTAGAAGCGAGCTGCTACAAGGACAGCTTTTAAAATTATTCTTCTATTGTACCACCGCCTCGTGGTTTTGTCTAGTCTCGTCCCCCACTTTCTCTTTTGGACCTTTATTTTATCGGCAATAACATATAAATAAACATTAACATTAAACTGCGGAGGCGCATATATACATATTTATATTTTTAAAACCCCACAACTATAACTGGATTCCAGTCAAAGCAAAGCACTTCCATGTTTCCTTTTGAGGAATCGTTTGATGGCCCTATTAACTTCCATGTAACATTGTTTCTTGAAGGCATCCACAGCGCAGCGCCTCGGTGTCATTACTGTGAGAAATGTGCTTTCATATTGAACGTCTTTTACGCAGGTCCTGGCAGACACGTGGCAACAGACGCTCCAAAACGACAAAATAATCGCTCATTTCGCGCTTAAACCAGAATATAACTACCTCAAATCATTAGATATGATCTAATACACCATTAAATGTTACTAATGATTAAAAATAGCTAATATTTATAAGGTATTTTAAAATATTTTGCGCAAATGTAGCGCTATGTGTAAAAAAAGCCCCCAAAATTGCAAACGTTTATTTTTTAACATTTGTTTTTACACTTGCTAACAAACCTTTTGTTGCATCTTCCTCATGGAAAAATATATATTTTTTACACCTCATTTTAAAGCCAAAACAGCGTGTTTTAAACTCTTAAGAGATACGCCACTTTTAGGACCTTCGGCAATCCATTCAAGCCAGCAAGTTTGGAGCTCGTGTTGAGTTTAATCAATTCATAACGTCGAGATGGAGCCGAACTCACCGAAGGTAACGTTTGTTTTTATCCTAACATTTGTTTTTAGCTCTGCCGCTTGTCTGTAAACACGTGCCGAACCGGCTAAACTTTGATTTCTTTCTTTTTATTGTCGGACATCCCCCCAAAAAACAAAAAAATAAGCGCAAATATTTAAAAAAAGAAATCCCTACAACGTGTTATGTTTTTGATGCTGAACCTGTGTTTTGTGCTTTGAGCTGACATTAACTCGTGTCCCTTCTGTAACAGTGGGTGGGCTCGTCTTGCGGCTTACACGGACCATATATCTTCTATAAAGCCTTTAAATTTCACCGGGGCGGCAAGCCCAGGATCCTGGCTCTGGGAGACTTTTTCTTCGTCCGATGCAAACCCGAGGACCCCGTGTGCATAGCGGAGCTCCAGCTGCTCTGGGAGGAGAGGACGAGCAGGCAACTTTTATCCAGCTCCAAACTTTATTTCCTACCCGAGGATACTCCCCAGGGACGCGCGGCGGCTCATCACGGAGAGGTAAGGAAACAAGGCATTGACCATTGTTTTTGCTGCGGGTTTGCTGCATTAAATTGGCGCATGCAGTGGAGGAATTCGTCCTCTCAGGTTGACTTTGTTATGTTTTTGTGTTTTGTGTGCTGAAGGCGCACTTGTCCAGCTGCGCAGCCGCTGCGCTCTGTGCGGTTAATTGTGTTAGAAAAGCGGTGGAAAATCCGCAACAATCCTGCGCCTTGGCTCTCTGTCACTCCACTTATTATTGTTTTTTTCTATCTCTCGCCTCCTCTGGCAGCTAAAAAGCGTGTCTTATAGTGACATATATGCGGAAATTGCGCAATAGTAAATGTAGGCAGGGGGGGGGGGGGCCAAACCCCCCCTCGGTATGAGTTAATATCTGGTTATTACATATTTTGACTCCACTCTTCTCCATGCTTGCATCGTTTCCAACATTCTGAACAACATTAGGTAATTGTCTGCTCTCATTTTATGTATTAATTTTATTTGGCACCAAAATAAATAAATAAATAAATAAATAAAAAAGACAATATTTGTGATTGACTGTGGCTAAATGTGGAGCTGATCCGCTTACATTGCTGCGCTGCTGATTCTTTTTCTCCCACCAGCCTATCAAACAAACGACGTGTTGTTGACACAGCAACACTTTAATGACAGTTTATTTCTGCTCCCGATCGGTTCTCCTGGTGTGGAGATGATCCTCTGTAGCTGTTTTATTGTTTATAATGGCAGGACAAAGCCGTGTTTGTACTTGACTCTTCCGCTGATGATTTACTTACATTCTTTCCTCTTGAGTAACAAGAGTAGCTATCACATTTCCCTTTCATGAGGAAAAAAAAGGTGGCTATTTATGGCTTCGGATGCTTAGACAAGTTATCATCCTTGTGGATTCTTCTTTGAGCCATGCCATGGTGTCTTCTCCCCCTGGCTTTTAACGCGCCACAATTATTCAGTAATTACTCCGATTCTAAAAAGACCACACTTTGCGCAACGAGATGTCAGCTCCTCCTCTTTCCCAAAGACTTATTTGCATCGCAAAGTGCTTCACATTCCAGCCCATTGAGACGATCTGGAAAATATTAGATTCAATAACAGAAGAGCCGAGCAGCCAAATGAAATCACACATATTTACCTCATGCTGTAAGAAAGGAACACAAAGGAGCGCCAGAGGAAACGTGTTTGTTGTCTAAACACAATGTGAAGGCAGTTTGTTCAGACATGACTTGTTAAAGTGAAAACAAGCAAAATGAAAACTGTAATCAGCCGAATAGTAGCTGAATGCTAAAATTAAATAAATTGTATCTAAAAGTTACAAAAAAACTAAACTGGTTTTAAAAGCTAAAGTTACCTGATTGATGGCAAAAAAGCTAAAATGAGGGAAACTGCAGCTTCTCACATTAACAAAACAGCATTAGCTGCTAAAAGCTAAAGTTACCAGAATTGTATCAAAAAGCTAAAATGTAACAAAAGCTTACATTAGCTAAACAACAGCTAAAAGCTAAAGTTAGTGAAAACATAGGTGGAAGCTAATACTTGGTGAAACTGTAACTAAAAGCTTACATTAGCCAAACAGTAGCTAAAAGCTAATTAGTAAACTCTTAAGTAAAAGCCAAAGTAATCTGCAGTTTGAAAGTCACATTAGCAAAACAGAAGCTAAATGCTAAAATTAATAAAAGCATAAATGAAAGCTAAGAATTTGCTAAAGTGTAACTAAACACTTACATTAGCAACACGGTAGCTAAAAGCCAAGGTAAACAAAACCTTAACTAAAATCCAAAATTAGTAAAACTGTTGCTGAAATCTCACATTAACAAAACAGCAGCTAGTTGCTAACATTAGCATGAGCATAGGTAAAGGCTAAGATTCAGCTAAACTGTAACTAAACACTTGTGTTAGCAACACGGTAGCTAAAAGCTAAGTTGAACAAGCCCTAACCAAAAGCTAAAATGAAAAAAAAAAAGAAAGAAAAAAAACATCAGCTTGAAACTCGCATGGGAAAATCAGTAGCTGAATACTAAAATTAAAAGAAACTGTAGCAAAAAGCTAAAATGTCTAAAATTGTAACAAAAGCTTACATTAGCAAAACAGCAGCTAAAAGCCTAATTTGGCAAAAAACATAGGTGAAAACTAGTATTTAGTGAAACTGTATCTAAAAGCTTACATTAGCCAAATAGTAGCTAAAAGCTAATATTAGCAAACTGTTAAATTAAAGCTAATAAAAGTAAACTGCAGCTTGAAAGTCACATTAGCAAAACAGTAGCTGAAGGCTAAAATTAGCAAAAGCATAGGTAAAAGCTAAAGTTCACTTAAATTATAAGTAAAGCTCAAATTATCAGAACTGTAGCACCGAGCTAACATTAACAAAACCTTCAATAAACACTTTAGCTAAAATGTCACATTAGCAAAACGATACTCAATATGCAAATATGGGTTGATTTTTTACAAATATTAGCTAAAAGGTGCAAGATAGTTAAAAGCTTTATTTAAGATAAGAAGAATAAAACAAAGCAGGTCTGTTGATGTTGAGTTCAGGGAACAATGTTTATAAATGAATTGAAGAAATTTTAATGGTTTTCTATGGGCGACATAAATCAAAGAGTTCAAAAGTTACAAACACTAAAAGCCACAGTGCAGCATTCCCGACTGAGCCGAACATTTGGATAAACAAACGGTTAAAATAGCAGCAAGTATGCAGAAGTAGTTGGATTGCAAAACACACTCCGGAGAAACTATAAACAGAAACGTAATAGTGTGAATGCTGACTCAGCGTTCCCACAATCAGCTCCGTTTGTTACCGGAGTGAAATCGCAAATAAAATCAAAGCAGTTTGGCCGCACAGATTGTGGGTTTCCCAGCAAACAGGTTTTCCGAGACATTGAATTTTCTTCCTACAGTTGCTCGGATCAGAGAATAACAGGACAAAACACTGAGATGATATAATTTTTTTTGGGGGTGTGGTGGTGGATGAAATGTTTTAAGTGCTGTGTAGGTGCCTGCAGGCTGACCTCAATTAAAGGGCTTGTCAAACCTTCTGCTCTCAGCAAATCGGACTACTTACTGTATATTATACGCTGGAAATTGTCCTGACAACTTCGAGTCAGTTTATGACCTTCACTTGAGCCAACTCTGATTCTCGCTGACTTCGCCCCATAACACTAATCTGCACCGCATGAGTCAGCTAAGAGCACTTACAGATGCAATCTATAAACAAAAAAAAAAAAAAAAAGAGGGAGGAACTAGCTCACACAAACATAAATGTAATTAAAGGCTATTATTTGAAGGAATGCATATCACCCGCTACCTGCCATGCCAGAGCTTTAAGCTAAAGATCATTTTATTTTGGAAAATAGCTAAAATAAAATCATGATCTGACAGGGCTGTGGATGACTGTCAGCTACTACCACACAAAGTTTCACTTTGTATCCGTCGCAGCAAGCGATTTTAAAAATAAAGGACGCTACAACAACATCACAACCCCGAGCTGTAAACATTACAGAGTGGTTCATTTTTAGCCACGCTGAGAAACCTCCCACACAGACCACTTTCCTTCAGAACCGTTACTGTGTGAAGATAGATTAATGTTTGTGGAGCGACACTGAACTGTAAATCTGTAAGCGACTTGGCTGCAGAATTGGGACTTCAATTTTCTCCCCGTGACTCATACAGATATGAACCTGATAGCTCACGGTTTTCAGGAAGTGCACCGTTTTCACAGGGGTTAATTGCTAAATGAGGACACGCAGCGTCACCGTGAAGTGGGTATAACTGTAGATTACGGCTGCGGCTGTTATCTCTCCTGACACTATGTTTTTCACACTTTGTTAAACAGAATCAGAGTCTGCTATGTGACGTGTAAACAACCCTTTTTTCTTGCTTCTTGTCTTTTATCTCTTGAAGCTACTAAAAAAAAAAAAAGACTCCACAGCAGCTTTTAATTGAAGCGGCCCATCAGAATTAGTGATTCACTTGTGTTCTCAGCTCCAAAGTATGATGTCATTTCCTGATTTGTATTTTTTCAGGTATTTTGTTTGCCCTCAGCCTCTCCTGCAGTGTTTTTTTGCTGTGCTGTGCAGACAAGAGGAACCAACCCATGACCTACTGTGCTTGTTTTTCTTCTGTCAAAAGGGTTGGAGGTCAATTCCTTTTTTTTAAAAAAAATTCAGCCAGCTTTTAGAGCCCAGTCAGCTCTTGGCTGGAAATAATAGTAATAAAAAAAAATAATAACGATTCGGGGAATTACACGCAAACTTTCAACATCCTTGTTAGCTGATTAGATGATAAACAGATCGCGGGGGTAAATTTATGAATTTATTTATACCGAGTTAAATATTAAGTCCATATGTGGAAGAAGCTGTTTTTTTACATTGTTTACCACCACCGGTTGAGCTCGGCTTGCTCTTTAAACATGCGTTTGTGTCAAGGTTGCTCACCCGTTATGACAAACCCTCTGCCGGGGCCTCGACTCTATTTGTCAGCCCGCAAACTGCCACTGACTGAAACAGTCGCGCGTGTTTTAAAACTTCGCCGAGTGACACGTTATTTCTGCTCACGCCAAACGGCTCCGCCTCTCCCGCCTTGGCTGTAATATTTTCTGGTTTTGGACTCCCCATTTCAGGTCAGAGCTGTTGTGGGAAAACACTTATTGTACGCTCGGCTCTGAATCATCCATTCCTGTCTTACGTTGGGTTTAGTTCAAGTTCAGTTCAGCCTAATCACAATAAAATGCATCTAAAAAAATCAAATTCAGATCATAAATCCAGTTCAGATCCAGATTTGAATAGTCAATTCAGTTCAGAATGAAATTGGTTTCTAATTTCTAAGGATTCCAAGCAGATTGTTTCATAAGCAGCACTTGGTGATCATTTACAAAAATATGGAATAACAACCTGGTTAATATGGGTGCACCAAAAACCAATTAACATGACTCGTGGTTCTCATTTACAACGATTCAGAATCGATATAAAGTGTCGCAAAATTGTTTTTTTTTAAACAAAGCCCCTGGCTGAACACATTTTCCTTCAAATTTTTTTAATAAAGGGGCACTTTTGTATTTATTTAAGCAACATGTGATATTGCTTTTATGTAGCAGTTGCATTGGTTCCATCTAAGCATGGATTAATGTTTGAAATTTAATGTGAAAAAGACACTTAAATGTCTCCATTTGTCATTCTGCCGTGCAAAGCAGACCGAAGTAGATCTTGAGGATCAAAGATTACAGTAAGATTCATTAATGTAAGATGAAGCTTTATTGAGAGCTATCTGTTAGAAATAAGATTTTAAATGTTCTGAATTTTACAGGAAACCAGTGAAGTGAAGCTAAATTTGGATCAATTGAAAACATTTTTGAGTTTTTTTTTTTTAAATCTAGGTAATAAAAGGCTCTTTCTAATAAGAATCAGTAACGGCTGTGAATATTCCCGGATCATGTTATATTAATGTTCTATTATCATCACCTCTGATTTCATCTGACCTCTCCTCTCCTCTGTTTTGTCCCCGTAGCTGACAAGGCTCTGGCACATGCACCCAGACACACTGACAGGCAGGGGACTGCAGCAGTGGGCCGGTATTGATTGCTGTGGAAAACACGTTGGCATGCATCCAGAAGCATTTCTTCACGCATGTGTTTCAGTGCTTGGAAAGCCAGATTGTAGGGGTATTAAAACTGTATTCATTTGCTGCTTCTTTGATTTTTCCTAAGGGGCAAAAAAGAAAACATAAAAAGCAACCTGAATGAGTAATTCAGGGCATCTGGGGTAGCGGTGGCTAAAATATGCGAGCAGGAATTTGATGGATAAGGTCGCCCGCCTGAATGACTGGACTGGAAATGTGATGTGGCACATTTTATCTGTCATCTTTTTTTATTCCATATTACTGTCTTGTCTTGGTCAGCGCATGCATTATTCCAAACCTCACCTCTCGTTTAGTACAGGCGGGAATTTGAAGGTGCCGGTTCTGATGGCGGGAGGAGGGGAGGTGGGGGTGTTGGTGTGCAGCGTGTGTGCCGGTATGCCCCCTTCTGCTGCAGAGCAAGTCATTAACTCTGAACACTGCCCTGCAGTGAATTCCTCACCATTGCTGAAATAGCATGTAAATTATTACCAGCTTTTTAGAGTAGTGTAATTTAAAACCTTTAAAATGTAATACTCGGGACTTCAAAGGCAATAAAAAACCTCACAAACATCCTGATTTTTTAAAAACTGAACTGCTTCAACGTCTTTCCACAGTAATAACATGTTTCAGCGGTGCGTCTTAGTCAAGGCGCTGGAAGTTTTTGGTGCTCTTTGGCTCCCTTTCTTCCACTTTGTCATTCACTAACCACTTGAACAGGCAAACATTTGCCTTGATGCACGACTCCAGTGCCTCCAGCTACAGTGGATCATTATCATAACCTGTGATGCAGCCACAGATGGGAAGCTATTTCTTAATACTCCAGCCAGCACTTTTTAATTCCTTTTTCTGCGGATTCTCGCATGAAGCATCAGTCACTTAGTCCTCGCTTTTATTTTTTTTAATGTCTGCATCTGCTAAAACGCCGAGAATAAAAAAGCTGCAGTGATGCAAGTGGGCTGACACAGCTTTTTCCGCGGTGTCACCTTACATGATGAATGCCTCACCCACTTTCAGGAAGGCTTTGAGAACTCTTCTTATCTCCTTGTTTTTCTTTATCGCCATAACTGCGAAAGAATGCTAAGTTCATATATCACCGCTTGCTTGTGTAACCGCAATCTCTTAATGGAATCGGTGAATAAAAGATGAGCGCGGCACCCCGCTGACATGCAGCAACTTTTATGCATATATACATAAGCTGCAGAAATTAGGCGGTTTGTGCGTTATGGGTAATAATTCTCACCTTTTAAATGCTGCACCTTGAACTCTTTGTGGTTTTAAGACAGTCTCGACAAAACACATTCTGATTCGACCGACCCTGACGCACTCCCCAGAGCCGCTTCTTAATTCCCAGATAAGTTTGTTTTGGGACACGGAAGCCAAGGTCAGTCACGGGGAGGGGAGACAGATAATGAACTCATATAGCGTTTCATACTCTCGCTCTTTTCTCCCTCCTTCCTCCTCTCCACTTACCCTCCTCTGTCTGCATTGTCCATGTCACCATGTCCATTACTCAATTACTAATCTCCTTTGGCCTTAGGAATTCCAGTGCTGACCTCTCCGAGGCAGCAGCCTGAAACCTTCCCAGCATGACAGGAACCCTGCGTATGTGTGCGCGCCACAGTATAGAGGGGACACCCACCCACTGAGCGCGAGCACCTCCTTTGCTGAATGTCCTGTCTGAGCGATGAGTCGCTGCGCCGCAGAGCGCTGACAGTCAGGAATTCTCGCACGGAGTCCTCGCAGGGAATTGTTTGGCTTGATATGGAATATTTCAGAGTTCATTGTTTTTTAATTGGATCACCGAGTGTACGATTGTGAACTGCTCTTTTTTTTTTTTTTGTGTGTGCGAATCACTTCTATCTCGTCCTTAAAAATTGAATGATATGGATTTTTGTGAGTTTTAATTTCACTGAGTCAGGAGTTTATAAGACAGTTATTTTCATTTTTTTTGCTCTATTTTTATTCTCACTTTTTAGTCTGTTATGTACAGTCGTGGCAATAAATCTACTCGGTAATAATTGCACACATAACATGCTCCTGCAGTAATAATGTGAAATATTGATGGAAGGGTGGAAACAGGATGTAACATTTAGCTGTTAATGTGTTACTTTGCATTTTAACTCAACCATAAAGGCAACAGTCATTCTGGGCATGTTCATTGATGCACCTGAGGTTAAAACATGCTTACACATTAAAGGGGATGGTTTAGATCTTTTCAAGTGGGGTTTAATGGAAAAGCTATGAACTATTAATGCTGATGAGCTAATCTGCTCATAAATAAGCGTACCCTGCTAGGACTAGCCATTAGCTTGTCAAACCTGTCATTGCTTCAAACTAAACTCTCTCTAAGACATATCTGCAACAGATAAGATGTTAATTTCTGATATTTTCCACATAGCATCTGAGCTATCTCCTTAAAGTGCCTGTGACATCAAATTTTTGTAATAAACATGAATGCATTTTTGGAAAGATAACAATGATAACATGTTG
>JAUBOC010000089.1:15850452-15873096 GCA_032275365.1 Anablepsoides cearensis
TGTACTATGCCAATTTTCTTAAGTATAAAGATGTTTTCTTTGACTTTTTGTATTTGAAGGATAGGCGTGTCACAGGCTCTTTAAGGTACTTAGTGTATGATACAGAGTTAATGTTAATTATGAATGTTCAGTCGCTGAATTGATGCCCAGTTGTTTGGTATGTGGCTGATGTGTGGTGTCACCTCTTGGCTGTGGGCTTGCAGTCCTCTGACCTATATTATCAAGTGGCCCGCTGGCTGTGTATGTCGCTTCACTAAACTGTCCAGCGCCTAACACGAAATGACAGCACAGTGTGGATGGGCGGCATTTACATAAGGGCACGGCCCAGAGTTTCTAAAGCTCATCTTTGAAGCCTCATATCCAAGAAGTGAGTCACGGACCCCCGCTGTGACCGAACGCTGCTGGAATGATTCATCCCGGGCAAATTACAGTCAGTCTAGAGCTGAGGCGGTTAGTCGTGACATCATCCAACAGTTCTTTAAGTTGATGATGATGAGTTTGATTTTTTATTTATGTTCTCAATATGTTGGGTTTGAATTGCTTGCTTCATTGAAAATGGAACCGAGCTGAGCAGTTTCCCCTAAAGACTTTTGAATAAAGAATGTTGATCTATAGCAGAAATATTACAAGTATTTAAAAAATGACAGAACGTGAAAGAAATTGCAGTTTCATTTGCATTAGTGGGATCTTATATACAGTATTTCTCACTTAAATAACAAAAATAACTAATATTTCTAGTCATAAACCAATTTTAGATACCTGGAACTTAAGTGTGGTGAAGCCGATTTAAATGTAAAAACTGCCTGCCGTACTTTGAGCTTTCACATGTTGCTGGAAATAATCTGCTGCGCTCCCTGAGCAGGAGACAATGGTTAAATTAGCAAGATGAACTTACGAGCAAGCAAATATCCACATCTTCTTTTCATCTCTGCAGTTAACAAGAAAAAAAAAAAGTTTATCCGACTCCGGTGTGAAAAAAACAACTATGGTTGTTTACAGGTCTTGCTATGTGGGATGTACAGCAGGAGGGAGGGAGAAATGAGGATTTATCCCTCGCAGCTGTAACAAGATATTTCAATTTTATAAGAGAACAATAAATAAATAAAGTATATATATATATATTTAGATTGTGTGGACTGAATATCATCCCTAACCTCAACAATACTTTTTTGTCATCTTTTTGACTTTTGACCTAAAGATTGTGCTGATATAGGAGAAAAAAAAATACCGGTGGGAGCACTACTTCATTGTTCTCTGTGGTGTCAAACCGAGTTGATGCAACAGCGTTAGTGTAATTCTTACTCAATAACTGCTTTGGTTGGCTCTTCTCAGAAACTCTTTCCATAGAAACGCAGCCCATTTCCTAATTCTCTAGTATTTACACGTTTCCCAACCCGAATATGATGACCTAAACATACCACAAACCATTAATCATCTATTTGCTCTAACTTACGGAGTTTAACCTTTGTGATTTCGGCTTGTAAATATTAAAAGAAGGTCAGGAAAACAAGGGTTTGTTTTTTTTGTTGTGAAGTTAATACAGCTGGTTCTCCCAAGCTGCAGCTCACTGCATAGACTGATTATATTCTGGACCGTGTTGACAGCTGCTGAATTAGACTCACCTGTTGTGTTTTGCTCTCAAGCCAAACAAGTTCCCCACCAGGATCTGTTGACACTCTCACACATCAGCCTTTCTTTCGGCGGGTTAATATAAAAGCGATGGATATTTAAAGGTTTTGCGGTTGCACGTTCCCGTTCTTAGTACTTGTGAAGTCTTCGACAGATCTCCGTTTGGTTCTTTGAGTATTTCTCTTTTTAAATGGACTCAGCTGAAACGTTTTGGAGTGTTTTTTTTCCATGTGTTGTCAACAAGATTGCATGAAAGTAAAGTAGATAATTCTGGGGAGAAACAGTGCAATGTGGCTTTTGGCTGCAGGCTGAATGCTATTTACTGTTGTTCTGCATTATTCAAATGCCCTGCTTTTCTGAAGGCAGGAACAGCAGTCAGTTTTTTTCATCGCACGGAAAGCCGGTTACAACCACCCGCCACCACTTGACAGCTGAAGACAGCTCATTATAAGACGAGCAAAAAACCCCATGTTTGATGTTTTTACTTAGTGAGGGAGGCACAGCTATATCAAGCTATCCCTCGCAGGCTTTTTCTTTATAAGGAAATTCTGTCTCCAACTGGTTGGGATTTGATATGCCTGTAGTTACAGATGATGTGAGAACTGAATATGAGTAATTGTATAGACAGAGCACTCAGAGTATGAAATGTGTAAAAGTCGGGTGTTTGCTTTTAGAGAACGGTTGCAAAAATAACACTTTGAGGAAAAAAAAAGATCAATCAAAACAATAAAGAAATGCAGAAGGAGAATAAAAGGGCTAATCCTAACATTTTAAAGATTAAAAGTGAAGGGATTTGCAGCAGAGTTGTTCTTTTGGATTAAATAAGACTTTTTAATTGTAGCTTTATTGTGTGCACACCCTTTAGTTACACACATAAATATAACATAATGAGTGTTATTTTAATGTCAGCAGTGCACAAGCTCTTTGAAGGGGAAACACATGCAGCCAGACAGATGCCTGGTAAATTGGAGATAACCAAGGTAAACATCAGAGACCTACTTGGTGTGTTTCAGCCTGTAGACATCTGTCCTCCAGATTTCCCTGTTTCTGTAATAGCCATCTAACAGCAAACCACTCCATTCTGTTGGTAACAAGCACTTCAGCCATTAGCCTTTCAAATGGAAACACATTTAAGCGTCTCTGCTTCCTTCCCACTCCACCGGTCTTGAAGTTCTTCGAGTTTGAGAGTTATTAAAAGGGGCTGATAAAAAAAAAAAACGTTAAACCATTCAGCTAAAGGGAAAGCAAATCTTATTTAGCGAGCGAACTGAACAGATTAAAGTTTTGTATACAAAGCCATACCTGCAGTGTCAGCCAAAGATTTAGATTAATAGTTTCAGTTTTATGTGCATCAAAGACTTTTTCGCTCGCATGTTTTTTGCTGTTTATTCATTAGAGCCCCGCCGCAACTAATTTTCTTTTTATCTGTTCCTCTTCTCTTTCGACAGTGTAATCAAAGCTTCAGAGTGTGACTTGAAAAAGTATAAAATCTCCTCATTCCTAGTGAAAATTGAGAGTTGAACTTCCTAAATGCTAATCACAAAGTCTAAAAAAAAAACACCTACGTCCTCATTGACATTGATTTAACTCCTGACATGAATTCAATTCGGCAATCATCCACATCATCCATATTCATGGTGCTGTAATTTACTTACATTAATGTGCATCCATAGCCAGCCGCGTTGCTACTTGATACACATACTAATTTAGTTGATAAATAGTGGCCGTCTGTCGTGTTCCATTTACTGATGATATCCTGATTTTGAGCTTGTTTTTAGCCAACTTTTGACAACAAATATTTTCCCCTATGGTCCTACTGCCATATAATGTAATAAAATAGATTTTATTTCATATGATCTCTATTATTCTATAATCTAAAAAGGAATATGGTCATTAAAACTTAATATTCATTTAAAATCCTATCATATATTCTATTGTATACTGTAATACATAATTACTGCCAAATCCAGGGGTGTCACCAAGAGGGGGCTACCCTAAACAGACAATCTTATATTCATAATCTTTTTATTTTGCTAAATATCTAATAAACTACTGGGTGGTATTTATTAAAACTCTCAGAAAACAATCATGTGATGTACCTCTGAATAACTTTTGGAGTCAACTCGACAGGGGGAGAGCTAGACCTTTTTGCA
This sequence comes from Anablepsoides cearensis, assembly GCA_032275365.1. Classification (NCBI taxonomy): domain Eukaryota; kingdom Metazoa; phylum Chordata; class Actinopteri; order Cyprinodontiformes; family Rivulidae; genus Anablepsoides; species Anablepsoides cearensis. The sequence goes on from JAUBOC010000089.1 coordinate 15,854,235, forward strand.
AGGGGTGGCCAAGGTTTTTTTTTTTAGATGGGGACATACAAATAAAGAAAAGCATTGAAGATAGCAGCCACAGTTAAATCCAAATGGCTTTATTTCAGATGTTTTAAGAAACATTGAGCTGAAAATTTGTGTGTTCGTAGCTTCAAATGATTAAAACAACATTCTGAATGCTTCATTATCCAGCTATTTTTAGACAAAGATAACTGTAGAAGTAGCTGAAAACAATCTTTACCAAATTCTAAATGCTAATGAACAATTCAAGATGGCCACCACAGCTAACTTTAAATGTCTATAATTCAACAATTCAACCACTTATTGAGATGAAATTTGTTGTGGATTAGCTGAGAATGATCACATGTTGATTGTTGATGCTAATCCTAAGTCAAGCTCGCCACTAATGCTAATGCTAATTTTACAAAGATCAATAATTCAGCCATTTTTACCCATACGTATTGTACTATGTATATAAAACAGTGGTATAAGAGAATTTAATTTAACAAAATCCAAATGTAAATCCAAGATCCTCACCTACCTGTCAATTATTTGGGGGTGGCACCTGGGGTGCCCCCCCCCCCCCACCCCACCCCCAGGCTCCGCCCCTTCAGGATGGCTACCAAAGCTAATCAATTTATGAAAACACAAAAATGGCTATAACCCAGTCAATGTAACAAATATTGTGGAAATTTGTTTCATAGTAAAAGCTGAAAGTCATTCCCAAAACCCACATTAAGTGCTAACAGATCTTGTAAAGTCTTTGGTGAAACCCTCGGCTTATAAGGTAGTGGATAGGTTTTAATTATAAATAGAAATTTAACAGAGTAAGAGGGCAAGCTGAGTACTAGCTGTGGTTTCTTTTTACAGTTAGTAATATTGACTGTAAAGCAATAAAAGACAAAGCTGGTATGTGACAACATGAACATGAAATTCTGCCTCTTCTGGCTCCTTTAAAAAACTTTCTTGAGGCACTGCTGGCCACATATTTGCATTGATTCACATAAAGATGAATTTAATTTCAGCACTTATTTGAGGAAGCTGTTAAAAAATTTTTTTTACTGTATGTGAGTAATCTTGAGCTATAACATCGAGTTTACAATTCAAGAAGGATGTTGCGTAATGTGAAAAAGATGTCGAAAGTGATTTTTAGGGGAAACATTGAATTACACAATAAGCATTTTTATTTCTATTGAAAATAATCTATTATATTGTTTTCCATTCCATTTGTTTACTGCCAGAATAAACTTTAGAAAACAGTACATCGGCATTAAGATGTCTAATTTCTGATAAAATACCTTTGTCATTGTAACTCCTCATGTTTGTTTTGAATTCTCTCCTACCACCTTTCAGCACGAGGTAATCGCTGTATCAGAAAAAGTGATCGTGCGGCTGGCCGACCTGGTGAAGTGGACAGTACCAGACTCCTCAGGATGGGACAACGGTCTGAAGGTGGAGCCCCTCAAACCCTCCGTGCTCCGGGAGCTGGGTACCAACGGGAGGCGCGAGGCCCTCCACCGCTACCGGGAGAGCACCCTGACCAGCGGACTCAACTTCAAGGACGTGCAGAGGGAGCGGGCGCAGCTAGGTGAGCGTCAACAATTTCCAATTTGCTCCCGTTTCACAAGTTTGCTGCAGCGTTTGCATCATCTCTGTGCCTTTTCAGTGTTTATGTGTTTGTATTCAGCGCTCGCCATAAATCACTTTGTTTATTGTTCTTTGCTTGGTTTAACAAGTGTTGTCTTGACTGGAGTAATTTATCAGTTTGTAGCTGTAGCTCCTGTTATAATGAGCTGAGAATTACTCTAATAGAGGCAGGCTGGAAGTAATGGCTGCCTGTTTGCCAACATATTATTACATTTCAGTGAAACAGCTCTGTTTTCTGATGGAGACGACAAAGAAACCCTAGCTAAAAATCACACAATTCACCTTGGAGCGATCTTTAAAAGTAATCGAGTTGCATCAGGCTACAGTTTAAAGCACCTCTGATACCTTCTTATCCATCAGTTCAGGTTGTAATTGTCTGCGCAGCTCAGCAACTTTAAGGATCATCACTGTTTGCGTCTGAATGGTTGTCTGGTGTATTCATCATGCACGCCGTGCCATTAAGTGCCACTGAATGCTTGATTCTTGAAGGGGGCTCTTGGGTTCTCACTACAGCTATAGCCATGAATCAGTTTCAGCATAAAGTCGAACGTCTCTGCGGATGACTCATCCAATGCAAATAGGAAACTCTGGCATTTAGGCCTAATAATCAGAAAGAACATTATGTCCTCTTTGAAGCTGTTTCTCACATATTTGCCTTTCTCCCTCACACATGGCAGTGATTTAACGCCGTATGCTCTTTGAGATGGTATAATAGAACATATCAAACATGCTAAAAATACCATCATAATTATACTACCTCCTGTCAGGTCACTTGTATGTACCTCAGGGAGCCAGAATTTTAGCTTCACAATCTTCTAAAAATGAATTTTTAATGACCGTCTTGTCCCTGAAGTGTACATGGGAGCGAGTCTGGTGCGGGCTCTAAAAATGCTCGACTTATTCTGTAGAAAATGTTGATTTATTGATGACTGGTGTTGTGTTTTCTGCTAAGCAAAGAGCAGCGGCTGTGTGTTTCTGCTTGATGCCGTAATGCCCTTGATTACTCATCGTTGCATGAATCTCATACGCAAAAAGGACAAGAGGATCAATAATGAATGCTTTGTTGTTATTCCAGTGATCAATACAGTGTGAACGTGCTCGTGTGTATTTGTGTGTGTTGCGTATGATGGCTTGCCTGCATAAATAGATTTGTCTGCTTGCTTCTTAAGTGGTATTATGTTCCACATCTTGGCTTTCTATAAATGTGCAGCATCGCCTAGATTTTATAGATTTAACCGTTGTCAGAGCAATAACTTGAGGATAACACTATTGTTGCTGTGAGGCTGCGTGTGTGTGTGTAAATGCAGTGTTTATATATATGTGTGTGTGTCTATGTCGCTAATGAGCAGCGTTGCCGCTAATGACTCCATCAGGCTGTTTCTAAATGCACTTGTCACTCCGATGGGACACTCCGCCAGAGAATCTGCCCACTCAGCAGAACGGGTTTAGATTCTGGCAGGGCACTAGAGACACGCACACACACACGCACATGCACACACAGTCAATCAGAGGCGCACACTCACCTATTCATTTGTTTTGTTTTGTTCACGACGTCTTTCGGCGTGTGTCGGTTGTTGACAGTCCAACAATAAGAGGAGGGGTGCAGAGGGTTTTGGGAGAGAGATCACTTATTCATCAAGGCAAATGAATGTTTCTGTGGTTTTGCATAGAAATATGAAATATGCCACTGCAATGCTGCTGACTACAGAGATGAAATATTCATACTACAGCAGCAGTAGATCAGATAGAAACATAGCCTTAAAGCATCTTGAATGTCTAATTCTGTGTAATATGTTGGCTCATTCTCACAGATCTGTACTTTTTTTTTTGTATTGATTTAGCCTGAAGTGGCTGCCTGCTGTATCACTTGAATGATGTATTTGCTGGCTGTTATTCTCAGGCTGATGTGTAGCTATGTAAGAAGAATTGGATTGTTCCTCATAACAGGATGCTACAGCAAAACCACAATCTGCAAAGAAAACCATTGTGAGCTGAGGGGTAATAAAGTGTGCCATTGTTACAAAGGGGAACAGTGTGTTTTTTTTTTCCCAGCTGTGTATCCCGAGTTTTCCTGGCACGCCGCCAGTGTGGATGAAAATGCCTTATGTATTTATGTCTCACAGGCAACATGTGAAAAATGTAAGCCCAATGTGTTTCAAAGAGCAGAATGACTTTTTTTTCCTCCTTGATCTGTAGAACATGCGGGGTAATGGTTGGCTAAATGAACAATGCTCGGCTGTGTTTTGTCTTTAGAGATGCATGGCTGCTTAAAATAATTAATTGGAGTGACCTTCACTGCAGTCCTGCACCATTCACAGCTCACTAAAACCTTTGCAGCAGGGAAATGGTTGGAGTCATAATTCAAACTGCAGCTCCAGCGATGGGACCAGTTTTAGTAGCCCTCCTGAAATCAAAGAGGCTTTTTTCTTTCTTTAGGCTCTTTAAAAAATATATGTGTCATTTTTCAATTGTTGTTGAAGTGATAGTTCAAATCCTTTTTAAAGTGGGGGTACAAATCATATTTAATATGTTGTTGATAGCTTTTTGAAAGACCTGTGTTTGGTAAAATAAATGTTGGTTTTGATCAGATTGACAAGCTAACAGCTAGTCTGAGTGGACCAAAGTGGATTGTTGTCACCTTGAAACAACTTCAGTTTGAAACATTTCATAGCAGTTCATGATATGCTGCTAGATAAAGTGGCAACATTTTCAGTGCACAATCATTTACATAGAAATGTTTGTTTATTAGCAAACAACTAGCATTAGCAGCAGCTAGCTGTAGCATAACCAGTGTAACCCTGGCAGAACCCTGATGTAATGCAAAGTCTTAAACATGGTTATGTAATAGCACTAGCATGAATTTCTATGAAGTCTTAGAGACTGTAGTTGTGTTGGGGGGGGGGGGGGGGGGTATTATTTTTTTCCAGTTCAATTATAAACCACAATTAAGTAACTATGTTACCATCAGTTGTTATGACAATGCTGTATATATTACAAATAAATTTGAATTTGCGTCTAAATTGGCCTCTGTCTCTTTAAGAACCTCCTACCATTTCGGACACTCCCGATTCAGCATGGCTTCACAGGAATTCTTCGGGGGAGGGGTTCTCTGTGAGGCAGAACTCTGCAGACTGAGCTCCAGGGAGGAGCTTTGTGTAAACAGGCGGTGCTTCGTACCAGCAAGCGTTTGGGCAGCTCCACAGCGCTCCCACAGGAGATTCAAGGAATCTCAAACATGCCTGAATGACTCAAAGCATCACTCTGGGTATGTTTTTAATGAGGGGAATGACATGATATAAAACTCAAAAACGTTAATTTTGCATACTCTGCCTCCCCTTCCCCACTAAGATGGCACAAAACGGCTTTGGTCTTGCCCACACTCGAAGTTAAATTTGAAAGTTGTTCAAAGAGTGGTCTACAACAGGCAACACTTAAATATTTTTAGGCTGAACGTGAAACTGCTGCCACATGTTGGCTTTGCACACAGCAGAACTTCACATTTGCACAAATAAAACAAACCGCATGTCATTAAATTGTGACAAATTATAACTGAATAAACATCATAACTGTGCAAGAAAATCCAAAGATAACACTGTTCCACGAGTGCACAGAGTGTGACGAATTGTATTTTGTACTCGTTGCGTAATCTGTAATGTAATTCACTTAATCAGGTAATGCAAACTGTCCACTCAGTTTATCTTGTTCTGTAGTGAGCTTTAGAGCTTCTTTTTACAGCTCAATCCACCGGGGATGGTTTGCCAGGGAAGTTTACATTCTGCCCCTCTATCTCTCCCCAGAGGACTGGCCTGATTTTTTTTTTCTCCCTCCGTTCTCTTTGTGTTTTATTTTTTTCTTTGCTGCCTGCCGAAATTGGTTTCTGGTTGTATACTACGAGGCCGAGCGTGTGAGAGCTGTATCTGCTGATGCAGTTTGTTGGCTTGTACTGGAAGAAACTATAGAGCTATATCAAGAAAATAACATAAAAAGAATGGCTTGTGCTCGACAAATGGCTCAATAGTTATTTTTTTTATTCTTCTTGGTCTTTTTTATTATTCGGTTCAAGCCTTCGTTGAGGAGGTCAGGGGACTAAATGTGAGTGGAGATGATGTGGTGGGGATAATAAAAGGTCATAGCTTTTGACTCCTGTATTCAACAACATTGATAGTGCTGACTTCTGTCCTCACCTGAGGTATCGTTTGGAGCTCGTTCATCCCTCAGTGTTGTGAGGATCAGGAAAAAATACTGAGACTGTAAAAAAAAAAACAGCAAGGGAGAAAAAAATACAGCGAACCACAGAAAGCATTCATCTTTATCCTGGGCTTTGTAAAGTAAAAGGGCAAGAAAATATATGATCTAGTGTAATTTATCTGTGTATTTCGGTGTTTGCTGCACTGAATTTATACTTTCATACAAAAGTTTAGGGTGCAGATTGATTGAATGTTTCAATGTTTTGACTGATGTTTTTCTTCCAGCATCTTTAAAAAAGCCCTTTCTGTCATAAACCACTGACATTCTCTTCAAACCTTTATTTAAAAAAAACAACAACAACTGAACATTATTTTTTCTGCAGACTGATCCTTTTTAAACATTTCTGCACAAATATTTGTCTTTGTTGCTCTGTTCTTTTTTTCTTGCAGTGGATTAATAAAACTAAATAAACCACAGTTTCAAACCCCATACTATTTCTGGAACATTGTGCAGTATTAAAAGTTTGGCCCTTTTGGCTTTTTTAGTCTGTACTGATAGATTCAATACTTGATGCAGTCTAAAGCTTGGAACTTTGCACATCTTTAAAAATCAAATAAGTCATGTATTGGATGACTGAGAACTTACACCAACATGTGATACTAATAGTAGTATACCAACATGTTGGATGGTATCGTTAGCATGATGGAATCATTGCCTGAGTTTGTTTCTACTTCCAGTCTGTCGCTCATGTTCCAGAAGTGCAACTCTGCACTCGAGAAGGCAGAAAGTGGCAAGATATATTGTAAACATTGCACAAAACAAACAAATCAGAAGATAATTTAGTCGGCTCTGATTGCGCAACAAGTTCAGAATCGATCCACAGATGCTAACATGAAGATGGATGAGAGTTTAAGCTTGTTTGTTTGCTAAAGACATTAATATGATATCTGGTTTTGTAGCTGTGTAGAAAATTGTGAGCTGGAAAAAGGCTGCTTAGTTCAGTTTGGCTTCCTGGTATTTTTAGCTGTTTATGCTCCATTTATTCAGACGCATCCAATGCTCTTTTGCATACTAAACAGTATAATAGCTTTGGTATTGGGATGCAAATCATACCTGTGGAATAAACTCACTTGTTAGCATCGTTTGTGCACCGCTTTGTGAGTCAATAGTTTACATCAACAGGTATTCAAGCTTAAAAACAAACAGTTTGTCCAGCATATTTGATTTTGCCTCGTTTTATCAATCGTATTGATTCCGCTCGAAGACACAATGGACCATCGAGCTGCCTTTCAAAATTCCTCCCTGCCGTGCTCCGTTGGGAATAAATCCCGCCGTATTCCCCTCTGATGCAACAACCCGATCTGTATGCCGGGCTCGCCTCATAAACCCTGTCGTTGATATTCTGACAATATTTCAGTCGGAACATTTCAATTTGATGTGGAGGGTAGATTCTGTCCCGTCTACGAAGCCCCGCTCGGAGCGTCGCAGAATGTTTATGTGGGCAGAAAGTTGTGATAAGGAGGCAAACAGATGCTCTCGTCTCACGGTTGATTTGTCCCGGTGACAATACAGAACAATATTTGGGACTTTGAGTCACTATCACATGTGCAGCTGTTTCATGTTTCCACTGCATTGTGAGGAGTAACTATGCTGTTTTATTTTTTGTGTGTGTAAAAGATAAACTATAGTGTTACCAGAGTAATGGTATGTTGTGACTCCGACAGAGAGAGAATGTAAGCTCCACTGTCACTGTACTCCTCCGTGTAGCAGATTGTATCGTTTGCACTTGTTTGCTTTCCGCCCCTCAAACATATTTGCTTCCCCTTCTGCTTTTTTTATTATTATTTTTTCTTCCCCCTGCAGAACTAATTCTAGAAACTGTCCAAAATTCTCTTTGAAGTAATTTAATGGAGTGTTTGTATTGATTATGTGCCTCTCCCCCCACTTCCCCGCTTCTCTGTTATATATTTATTTTTCACTCCATTTTTGGGCGTTTTATGGCGGTATCTTCATTATGCTTAGACCTGTAGGAAAAGAATCACAAGCTGTTTTTCCTCACCGATGCGCTCATATCATTAATTCCCCTCTGACTGAGGCCTGGCCGGAAGCCAGCGAATTCTAAATCTGTAAGCAGTAAATTGTGTGCCGGGGTGGAAAAATCTATTAGATGTTTGAGCATGCCTCGAATTTGAATAGGAGAAAGGGAGAGAAAGAGAAAGAGAGAGACCACCCATATTCTGATATGATGCACACTGTAATAAAAATGGGCATTTTTTGTGTGATGTTCCTCAATTATTTGTTATTTTTTTCTGGAATGTCACATAATGTGTGTTTTTTTTTTAGTTTTGTGAGGTAGGGGATAGGTTCAAACAATAAGAGTTGCCTCAGAGGAAATGAAGAGCATCGTTTTTCCATTAGAGGGGACTGATACAACCGTTGTCTCTCTTCTCTTCATTAGTCAGGTCTGAAGCCACAGAGACACCATTGCTGTGACCTCTGCGAGGCATCTTAAACAGACAGACTGGCAGTGAGGTGCTTCCATATCACACTACCTCCCTCTGTGATGCAGCAAATTCCCTGATCGATTTTTATCCCCCCCAAAATGCAAGTGCATGAGTGTTTTACTCACGTCTGTGTCTGTTACCAAAATATCTTGTGAACCACAGGATGAATTTTAATGAGACTTACAGAAATGAATCAGTCGGTGTACATTTACAACTGATTAACATTTGGAGACAACACAAATCAAGATGGTTGCCACAGCTAAACGACTTTCAAAGACACAAAAATGGCTACAACTTCATTAATTTGACAGATATTGATCTCAAATTTGGTGCGTTAGTTGAGGATAATAATCCTCAGCACATATTCTGAAGGTTAACAGATAGAGCAAAATACTTGTTCATATTGTGCCATTAAATATTTGGCGTCAGCCCCGTTTGTCTGTTAGCAGAATATCATATGAAGCACTGGATAGATTTGAACAGACCCTTCTGGAAGTAATCATTTGGTGTACACCTACAACTGATTAACTTTGGAGGTAAATCTATTTTAAGATGGCTGCCACAGCTCATTTTAATTAGCTAACAGTTAAATGGCTTTAACTCAGTCAGTTTTACAGAAAATGAGTCCAAATTTGATGCGATAGCAACTGAGAGTTATGCACAACACATTCTTTGACCATGACATTTTGAGATTGTTTAAACATATATTTATTTTAATCATAGGAGGATCTAAGTTTAAAATTCTGGCATGAAAGTCGTCTCAGTGTCCATTCCTTCAAGAATGCAAGGCCTTTAATATTTAATTGTATTAGGTATATGTTTTTTTAATTTTCTAGTTCTGAAAATCTGTCAAAGCACGTGGATTACTGGGTTTTATCTGTGTTGCTTTAAGAACATTTGCTTTCTTTTCTTTAACAAATTGCCTGCCTGTTCCAGTTACTCTGACTCATACTTAAGTCTTACTCAACCAGCAGGCTGTTTTTTTCTTCTTTTTTTTGAGAGAGAGATTTCTATTTTAGCTTTAGTCAGAAATCATTCCCATTTACAGCAGCAGTAATGCTTCAGTGTTTTGTACGTCTCTCCCCCTGATGTGTTTCTTTCTGCACGACAGCTCCACATTAGGTCTTCACAGAGATAGATATGAATGATTCTGTATTTCTCAGTGAGCACTCAAAACATCACAGATTGTACAGTTCATAACTCTGCATTTTTAATGAGACTGCCGGTCCATCTGCTTTATGAACGCATTGAAAATTGTCCCCCGTCTGAACGCATCATTGTTCCTATTAGCTCCCATGAAACATACGCAGTGGTGTCTTTGCACAGACTCTTTTCTGTCTGTTTGGTAGCATTTTTAACTGGTGCCGATTTAATTATTAACAATGTCTTGATTTCTTTTCCAATTTTAATCTTTTTGAAAGGGATTGCAACAAAAATGTTTTGAAACACCGTGAGCATTTGCAAATATTACCTCTAAAATGTTTAACAAATCTGTCACTTATTAGGTGTTTTTGTTTTAATGCTATTTTTTCCAGATAAAAAGCTTTATTAAATATATTGGAAACAGTAGCTTATGTTTCTGACTCGGTCTCATTGCAGAGCATGTGAGAGCGGAATGTGACAATTTCACAATAAAAGACCTCAGCATTTTTAAATCGCTACAAATGGAAACGCGTACTTCTGCTTCTCCCTTAATGCAGGCTTATACTTAGCAGTAGCCGACTTGTTGAACTTGGAATTGCTTTGTCTCGTTTGTGATGTTTGCCATAAATAGTAAACATAAATGGAGCATTTCAGCAGCGTAGGGCTGAAGGTATAACGCAGATGAAAGGTAATTGTAAAGGAGGCTTTGATAGAGTCCAGATGTTTGTGTGTTAGTGCGCCACATGGTCACACATATCAGAACCTAACGGCTCTAAATGTTTTCACGGAGCCAGAGAGGTACAGAAATGACGTCATTTGTATTTGTAAAACATCTCGGCGCAGATGGTTTCATACATTTTGGTTTTCTTTGATCTATTGACTGCCTGAGAAGTTGGACAGAGTCTCCTCGCTGCGAACAATAGATCACTGAAGCTTCTCCGTATTCTCTCTCTCTCAACCTGTCAGTCTGTTTCCTTGTTATGTGGTGGCCCGAGGAGCACTTGGCAAAATGAGAAGCATTCAGACAGTCTTATTTATTCCCCTCTCTCTGATTTTCCTGTCAGACATAACTCAGTAAAAGCTGTTGTTTCATTCAGTGTGTCAGAGCGTAATATTTAAACTTAACAATAGCCCAGTTGCAGATTTACAACGCTCCCGTGTAGATCTGATTTGATTTATCCCGCTGGAGATAATTATTCAGTGTGGAAAAAGAACAGATGCGTTTGATTGCATGAAAAGCAAATTCTCCCCTTTGACCAGATAGCTGGTTATCACAAAGGCTAGAGGGAGGAAGAAAAAAAAACAAGCCTTTTGTCAAGTTTGTGTTTTAATTTACTGCAATGTCACAGTGTCATTAATCTTTACGCGAAGTACAACAGTACAAGGATTTTCTAACATAAATAACTCAAACAGAACAAATAGAAAACACATTCACACACACAAAGATGTCTCTTTGTGTCATTTGTGCCTCATTGAGCTTGTATTTTTCAAACAGCCTTATCAAATAGAGGAATGAGAAATGTTTTTTGCATGAATGGCCAGTGCGCATAAACTTGTTATCGCAGCTGAGAGATATTCTCCACTGAAGTTCTTATCTTTCTTATGTAAAGCGAGGCGAGCAGCTCCAGCCACGCTGCATGGTGCATCGCAGTGATTACAGCTCTGCTAGCAGAGGAAGCAGAGGATGGAGCTTCGCCACATCAGAGGTCATATTTGGGGATCGGAAATGAACGAGTTTACAGCTCCGCTGGATGCAGCTGATCAGAAATTACCTGCCTGTTTAAAGATGTGGCTCGAAACAGCCTTGTGGAGAGTGTTTGGAGCTACAAATGGAGATTAGTCGTGGAATAAAACAGTTGTTTTCTTTTCTCGTTGCACACTGAAAACAGCTGGGTTGCTTTGATAACTGGGATAAAACTGTTGGGTTGGTTTGACCAAATATTCAGTCAAAAATGTTGCAAATTGTTTAACTTCAAATCACTTTATTTATTCCTAAAAGGCATTTTGAAGGCACAAAACGTATCTACACACATAAAATGTAAATACAATCAGTTTTAACAGCATACTTAGTGTGTAAGTTTAAAAATTAAGTTAATAATTCATGAAAAACAAACATAAATATCAATATAACGGCACAAATGCCACTATAAAATATTGAAAAGATATTAAATTAAGAAATTCTCTGTGTTGTTCTTAATTGACTGCAAGTTTGAGCAGGTGTTTGGGTTAGAGATGATCAGTATTGTTCACAGTCAGCCATTTTAATTAAGTTGACCAAATTGGACCTGACTGTGTTTAAGATGTAATAAAGGATATGCACTAATGTGGTTAAAAATAAACATGTTAGTGTCTGTGACATGCCTATCTTTCAAATACAAAAAGTCAAAAAAAGCATCTTTATACTTGGGAAAATTGGCATAGTACACATGATTTTACCCATTTTTGTCACATAACTAGCCAATTTTCTTTTGAATTTGGCTCAGCCAAATTGAAACAGGAAGTGACATCAAAGGGGAACTCATTAATAAAATGGTCCCTGTTTATTAAAACAAAATTATTTAAACTTTAACTCTTCTTTGTCTCTCTTTGATAGCAACTAAAAATAATCTAATGAAACATCAGATTCTTCTTCTCTACAGTCTCTTGTTAGCTTTTGTAACAACAAACAAACAAATCTGTTTACATGCTGACATTCCCTTTTGACATCACTTCCTGTTTCTTCACATGCAAATATCTCAACAACCGTTCATCTCAGCAACGTGAAATTTGTTTTGCAATATGCTATCAATGTTATTTTTCCAACAATGCATTCATGTTCATTATAAAAAAAACGATGTCACAGGCACTTTAAGACTATGTTTAACCTGGTTGGCTTTTGCTAACAACTTTATTTTGCACTATGGTTCCCAGAATAGCATTACAACTCAAGCTGCATTTATTTAATAAGGCAGATTTTGTGATGTTCTCTTTTTAACTAATTCAACAAAATATTCATTGTAACTTATATTTTGAAACTTTACCCAGTTTGTTCAGTCAAGCTGATAACTCACAATTTGCTGGGGTACAAACTGAGTTGGTTTTACCCCAGCAGTTTTTAGTGTGTTGAATGTGTAATCACAAGTTAATTGCACTACAAAGTGTAGCAAGAGCAAATTCTACAGATTGCATTTCTGGGGTGCGCTTTTGTGTCCTCAGCACATAAACAAGAAATCAGAACAGATGGCGCTGGTTTTTAATGACATATTGCTGTCTGTAAAGTCTCCCTCTAAGCCACAGACTAAAATGTCTCCCCTTGGGGGAGCCGCACCGCTCTAGTTGTTATCATCCGCTGCTAATGTCACTCTTTTTTTCTCTCCCACATTGTCAAAAGTCCTCCAGCTGAATAAATGTAATGTAAATGAAGTTATTGTGCGAGATGTAATTAATGAAAAGGGTTCCAGTTGGCTTAACGGCGTGGCGTGTTTATTCAAAGTCTTCCTCCTCCGTGCAGATCAGATGATAGAGAGATAAATGGAGAAGGGGGAAAGTTTTTATATAACAACAGGAATTCACATTAAAGGCATGCCAATAGAACCAAAACACCACCCCAGTAAAATGTCTTTATAAAAAAAACACCCACCCACCCCTTTCGTTCTGATTCTGATTTTGGTTTTACCATTGGGAAACATGCCCGCCTCAAATAGCCTCCAGAAATTTTCTTTCACCCCCCCTCTCCCACTCCTACTCTTTTTTTCCCTTCATTCTTTAGAAAACATATTAAATCATGTTTCTTATTACACATTATCCGCCTTAAGAAATAAGTCTGAGTTGATAATGAGGGACTGTTCTTTGAGGAAAAATACGCAGCAACTTTGATCTAGAATGGCATGTAATTCCTTGCCTGACCTAATTCCCAATCTCCTGATAAGATGTTTTTTTTTTTTTTTTTACTTAATTGTTTTTTTTTTTCCTTCTCTGCACTAACCTTCCTGCACAACTTACTTAAATGGGAACTTGTTCCATTAAAGATACATTTAAAGGCAAACATGTCACCCATTTCACTCTGCGGGAGACGGATATGTGGGGCTGAAAATGCTGTCTGGTGGAAAAAGAATCTGTTTCTCTCTGTCGCTGACAACATCAGCCGCTCCGTTTGTCTCGGACCTGAGCGGCCTTCGTCCCCGATAGAGGGTCATCACCCGGGCGTAACGGCGTTCAGGCTCGTTTGTGAAAATGGGGCAAAGCGACTCAGAAAAGCTTCGTTTCGTTTGTTTATTTAGTTTAAAAGCAGCTGTTTTTTTCTGCGACTAAAGAGAGTTGATTAAATTTGCTCCCTGTGGTATTTGCACATTCCGGGTTCTTGCAGAGCAGCTTTATTTTCCTTCGTCTTACTTTTGGAATTGACTGCGCTATAAGTGGATTGACCCCCAAAACCCAGCAGCAGTCTTTCATTAGTCAGGATGTAGCCAGGGACCAGACAGCGAACAGCGTTTAGGGCCGATCCATCAACACACACACACAAGGTGAAGGAGGGGCGATAATGTTTACGCTTGTGTCTCTCAGTGTTAGCAAAATATCTCATTCACCGCTGGCCGGATTTTAATGAAGCGTCCGGGAAATAATCAGCAGATGTTTCCCGACAAGTGTTTAACTTTTGGAGTCAGTTCAATTCAAGATGGCCGCCACTAACGCTGCAAAAAGGGCTATGATTCATTCAATACACACACTCCAGGTGCTTCACATTATGCAAGATCTTTGCTTTAAACTTTAGCAATAACTGTTGGAGTTATTAAAGTTTGTCTCATATCTCATAAAAGACTGGATGGATTTTAATAAAGCTTTCAAAAATCTACGACTGAATACGTTTTGGAGTCATCCTGACACAAAAATGGCTACGACTCAGACAGTTTAACAGATATTGAGCTAAAATTTAATGTGGTTGTAGCTGAGAGTCATTCACATAATGTTAGTCAGCTCCATTATATTTCAACACTGGATGGTTTTAGTCAAAACCAGGCGTTTAGTTTGTTACAAAGCTCTCTGTTGTCTTTTTTGTTGTTGTTGATCCTCAAAAGTTGTGTTTTAGACACGTAAGCCCTGTGAATAATTCCTTCATGTATTACAGGACCTATTAAATTTCAAACTTTTCAATCTGGCAATCAATAAAGGCAGCCAGCTCCTCCTGGCCCCGGTCCAGACACATTAGGGCCGTAAGCAGTGGTTGCTAGGGAGCTGAGCCTGCTCAGGGGAAAAAATGTTTAATGTAATAGAATCACATAAATCAACTGGAGGAAAGTGCTTGTGTTGTTTCGTCTCTTTTCTTCTCTTCTGACAACATTTATTATAGGGGTGTGTGTTTTTTTTTTCTTTCTTTCTTTTTTTTTCTTTTTTAAATGTGGTAATCAACATTAAAAACATCTGTGTAGAAACTGAGTTAGATTTTCTCTCTCTTGTTTATGAGCGCTTGTTTTGGATGTGTGACTATTAACCCCGGTGCCCCACGCTTCAATTAATTGAAGTGAAAATTGTAAAAATGTTAATTTTGTTTTAAATATAAATGTATATTTTTTCACAGGTCTACAGCCCTGCTCTGCTTGAAATAAATGAGACACTTTTTTATGTGCTGTACTATAATTAAGAACAGGAGCCAGCATGCATGGAGTGTAGCGTTTCTCACTATCACTCTCCCGTTTTTCATCGTTTCAGAACAACATTTCCTCTGGGTGTTAGTGCCCTTTTGTGGGAACGTGACTCTCTTAGAATAACTAAGCATGCGAATAGGTATTTTTGTATTTTTTCTTTTCTTTTTACGATAATTAATTCCTGATGAGTTGAATTCCCGGCTTAAAAGCTGTCCCAAAGCAGCTGTTCCCCTGTGCGCTCCGAGGGGTTCACACACGCATATTTAAAACCGAATGCTGATTCCGACCCGGGTTCCACCTCCTGACACAAAAATGAAAACCCTGCCTCCGGGTTGTTTATCGCCGTAGTTTTTTTTTCGCTCGCTCCGAGGGTTTGGGTTCTCTGCAGAGGAAAAACATCAAACTGCTTTGCTGGACAGAAATCCCAAAACTGGGTTTGTTAAAATTTAAACAAGCTGGTGAAATTATGAATGTCTGGAACAAACTGTGTTTACAAATTGACAACAAAGAAGCAGAGTTATTCTGCTGAGAAATCTGTGGGAAAGCAAAAAAAAAAGACTCTGGTATGATGAAAATTTGTTGAGTTGCAGCAGTGTTTTTACTGTGGAAAAACACATTTGTTTAATGTTATTTTAATGTTATAACCGTGTTTAATCTTTCTCCATACAGTTGCTAACTTCATTTAGAGTCAAGATTTCAACTTTAATTCCCTTCACTGATGGCCTCTCATTGCCTGATTTCTCAAATGTTAGTTGTGTGTTTTTAAAACTAAGCATCTGATGGATTTCTGAGCTACAAGATGGAAACATGTGGCTAACAAAACCTAAAATATGAGCTGAAGCTGAAAGCAAGTATCCATCTTCTTGAGCTTTAGTCAAAGTAAATGGTTTCACATTACATCTTTGGTTTAAGTAATACCATGTTTTTGTATTAAAACTGAATATTTAACAATGCATCCTGTTGAATTTAACATCTTTTTCTCTTTATTTCTGCCCGCCTACAGGGTGATGATGTTCAATCACGCATGCTTGTTTGTCTGTTAGCAAAATGTTTAATTAGAAACTGAACACATTTTAAGGAGGCATTCAAAAAATAATAATATATCCTTTTTTACATTAAAATCATTCAGTTGGGGTCGTCATAAAGTGGAACTGCAATGCTTCGGTCTGAATTCCCTCTTATTGTAGCTCCACAAGCCCCTCTTTTCTGCAGTGTGTGTCGGATCAATTCGTTTTGAGGCTGTCTCTTTAAATCAGAACGTGGTGCTTAAAACCCCGCCCCCCTCCTGCTTCCAGGGTGGGGATATATTTACAGAATAATTGAAGATTAATTTCTACAGTGTCAACCTGGATGAATATGACCTAATTGTAGTTGATAAACCCAGACTTTTATTTTGGTAATTTTGTCGCAAATACTCGGACGTAATACAAACAAATGAACAAAATATAAAGATATTTACGCAGCACCCGGGAGAGACTAAATTCAAATTTTCTGTACTCCTAGAGACTGTAAGCACACAACAAAATGCACTTAACGGCTAAAAAAGTGGATTATGCATGATATGTCCCCTTTAACTCCGGCAATTTTACAGATATAGAAAAAAATTTAGTGTGACTAAATGTCAAATTTATACTGCTAACTGATTGCGTATGGTCTCATATGAAATTGCGCAAAAGGTTTGACCAAAACAGCTACAACTCTGTCATTTCTCAACAAAAGATGCTTTTGTTATGAAATTGCGGAACAAATGCTGCAGGCGATGTAGGCCAATGATTTTATAGTGGATTTTTATTTTCAAAGCAAGCCAAAAAACAATAAAAGCACTTTGAATTTTATACTAATTACTATGTGATTGTTAATTTTTTTTGATGTTCTCGGGAGGCCGGAGTGTGTTGTGAGCACAGCTTGCAGCTGATATAATGAGCAGAGGAGAGGCGAGTCAGCCCGTGTGACTGATGCGACGCTGATGACGGATGGCCTCTGAGTCATTTGCAAACAGTATGCCATTTTTACGCAGATCCATTAAACAAATTTTGAAATATCATCCCAGCTTTTACTCGATCTGAGCAGAGTAAACTGAGCGTTTTGGTGTTTGTGTAATCACGTCGCTTTGTTTTTACTACGGCGTGGCGGTGATTTATCGATGCCGCATCCTCCGTGATTAATGCACTTTTGTTTACTGCACTGACTCGGGTTGCAATTAACAAAATGTTCCAGCACATTTTGTTTTATCCAAGGTGGTGTAGTCATTCACAGATTGGATAAGCAGTGAATCACACTAATCTCATGGATGCTTTTTTGTTTCATTTTTATTGTTTTATGTTATTTTTCCTTCTGTTCCCTACAGATCTTGATGTCATTGGCAGATGCTGTCCCATTTTTTTATTTATTTTATTTGGTCATGTTTCAATAACATGAAACTAGTAGTGGGATCTGCTGCCCCCCTCCCTCTCCTCTCCTCTCACTGTCATTGAAAAGTGAGAAAGAGAGGAGAAGGGTGAATCAGAGATGTGTTATATATTATGAGAAGAGACTAAATGGAAACAGGGTAACCTCTGAGATCGATACAGAGCATGAAGAAGAGAGCCTCCAGGATGAAGTAAGAATACCAATCATGATCCTCCTCTTCTCTGCTTCACTTTATTTGTCCCCCCTCCCACTAATGTAGCTTTTCTTCTTTCTTTGACCTCTTTTTGACAATATTGAAGTCAAAACTTAAAATTAAAGACCTAGCATTCTTAAAACAAAAAAAATCCACCATCATTCATGACAGAATTCAAATCATCAAATGTTGTGAAATGACAAAATAATCCTTTGCAATATTATGGTACACTCAGAATACATGTTGTGAATGACTCTCAGCTACTACCACAGCAAATTTTAGGTCAATATCTGTAAATTAATAGTCATTTTATTTTTTTATTCTTAGCTGAATGGTTTACAGTCAATAGCCATGTTTTCATATAATTGTAATGCAAATTTTGAGCAAACTCTTAAATTGTCGCAGCAAAAAAAGGACATGCGAATTAGACGTGTTTCCATCTAGTGGTTTGGAGTGAAATTAACCAGGCTACGCAAATTTAATTTCATCAAATTTTGATGTTACTTATGACTGTAATAACAGGAGCAGGGACCACACATCTCAGGACAATACAGAGAGGTTTTCAGGAATGTGTTTATCGTCATTGTTCTGTCATATCAGCTGGTATTGGTGATATTACGTGCTGTCCAAGACGTAGAGAAATAAATGTAGTTCTTTTAGGAATATCTGGAAAGACGCAGACTGAAAAAAATGTAAAACATCAGAACTTATTTCACAAATGTGTTTCCCTCTCCTCTTTTGCGCATTAACTCTTTTTCGGAGAATCCAAGAACCACCTGTAGCGAGCGTAAAAACGTTTTTGCAGAATTGAAGTTTTTATTTTTTTATTTTACTGTTTCCATCAACCTTTTCTAATGCGATACGTCAAAATCTGCATAAAATAACGCTGATGGAAACACAACTACTGAATACCATAGACTTGAATATAGATCACTAGAATGAGCCCCGCCCATACCGTTCAATGGTAGCGTCTGTGACAGCGTGGAGGAGCAAACAGGGAGTCCAAAAAGGGCAACAGCTCACAGCCTCCATAGAGACTAATATAAACAGCAGCTGAACTGGATCTGTTTCACAAATTATCGTTCATGTGAGTTAATAACTATGTTAATTTCATTCAATAATCATGTAAAACAGCAGATTTATACCAGAAAATATATAGATAATTT